>VZQC01007611.1:7114597-7255851 GCA_009823505.1 Rhizomys pruinosus
TGGTCTGTGGGGTAAATCTCTTCCTCAGAAGGTGGGTTTTGGGTTTTTATTATTGGGAATGTTTGGCAGAAATGCTCTTCCCCACTGGCCTCTGGGGCAGTAGGTTCCCTAGGTAACGGTGGATAGAGGGTGGATGGTTTAGAGTGTTTAGGTTCCGGGGGAGCGGATGCTGGGTCGTCAGATGGGATTTCTAAAATGACTGACAGACATGGGGAGCACTCCTTTTTAATGGAAAGGGCCGAGGAAGGGTGGCTAAGGGTTTTAGGAATTGTTCTGTTGTTTCAATTATAGGGATGGATTGGGGGGGGTCCTGAATTATCTCATTAATGACAGTCCAATAAGTAAAAGTCTGGACAGGAATACTATCTGGTCCCTTAGTCTGCATGATGCAGTCAAGATCTTGCTTTACCTTTTTCCATGTTTTGGGGTGAATTGAGGGCCCATCAAGGACCACCCAGGGACATGTATCCCCTATGAATATAAAAAATCTAGTTAAATCTTTTTTCTTAACCCGAATTCCTCTCTCCCTGAAAGCTGTCTTGAAGTACTGAATAAACTCTTCTTCCTTAGACAGTGAATTGCCCATCTTTAATTTTTAGACAAAGAACTACTCACCTCTTTTCTCCGAGGATCTGGCTCCGTGGGTGGTGGGCCGTCCTCTTTTTATGATATCGTCCGGCCGGACCTCCTTGTTCCTTTGTCTGGTGAGGGGTCTCTTACCTCGAGCCCCTACGTCGGGCACCAATATGACCCTGCCTGCAGGGACATGTAACGACAGGTACCCAAGGGAGACCCCAAAACCTGTAAGATAAGTGAGAGAGAGAAACAAGACCAGGCAAGCTCTTTGTCGAGGTCTGATTTATTGTAGGGTAAACATACAATTTATAGGGCAGTGAGGCGGGAAGAAGGGAGGAGGTAGGGGGTAACTCTTGTAAAAGTTAAAAGTTTATCAAGCGGGCTGCTGCACCAGCAGAAACTGTTTGCTTGCGATAAGCTTCCTCTGGAACATCAGGTGTGCAGGCAGGAAGCTTCTCTGCACGCCTGCACTTTTAGGGAACAGCTCTGAAGCTATTTCAGAGTTAACCCTTTATGAGCAGGCTTACAGCTCCTCACAGGATATCTCTGATTTCAAGTCCAGTATGGTCTACTTAGAGAGTTCCAGGACACCTGGAGCTATGGGGAGACTCTGTCTCAAAAAACTAAGAAAAAAAAAAAGGAAAGTTTAAGATGACTTTAGTGGATTTAGGTAAAGGGCTGTCCCAAGAGTGTGACAACAGGGTCAAATCTTTAAAATTGCAGATTTCCTTGATAAACAGATTTGTCAGAGAAAGATGAGATTTAACATCACAGCTCAAATAGGGATAGCCCAGGAAAGGAGTTCTAAAACAATATTTTTTAGGTCTGTTGCAAATAAAGCCTGTTCTACAACAAACAGGAGCAATCTCCTTTCCCAGCACCACCCCCATACCCTTTGTATATAGCCTTTCAAAAGAAAAGGGGGGGTTCACATCACATACCTAGAGACAGGAAATAAGCTAATCGGGATTCAGATCAAGCTCACCAGAACCATTTCCTTCTGGACTGTAACTCATCTGGCACAGGAAAGCAAAACCTAGCTCCTCTTGAGCCAAATTATCTTGTTATGTGTTATGAGCAAAAGAAAGTACCAAAAGTAACCCTTGCATAATACAGAGAAACATAAAGAACATTTATTTGCCAGTCTACATCCATTCAGTCTAAGACTGTAACTTGGTGTCCAGTACAAGCCAGAGAAAAAGACTGAAGATTTTGACTGTAACAGCATTCATTTCAATAATGACTCTGTATCTCTATAAATCTGCTCAGACCTTTAGTAAAATTGCCCAAACATTCTTATTAACTCTTCTATTCTGGATATGTCCAGCGATAAACATATTTACTATTTGTTGTGAGAATTTACTAAGTGATTGCTATTTACCTCCTTAAATATATATTGTGCTGGATAGCTTTAGTGTCAACTTGACACAACTGGGTTGAGGGAGCCTTAATTGGGGAATTGGCTCCATTGGATTGGCCTGTGGCCACATCTGTGGAGTACTGTCTTGATTGTCAGGCAATGTGGGAGGGCCCAGCCCAAAAGGAGTAGTGCCACCCTGGGCAGTTTGTTGTGCACCGTATAAGAAGGCAGGCTGGGCATGAGCCAGGGGAGCAAGCCAGTGAACAGTACTCCTCCATGGCCTGTGCTTTAGCTCCTGCCTCCAGGTTCCTGCCCTGAGTTCTTGCCTTGGGCTCCCTGAAAACTCTGACCCAGGAGATATAAGCCGAATAAACCCTTTCTTCCCCAAGTTGGTGTTGGTCAGAGTGTTTTGTCACAGCAATGGAAGACTAACTAGAACACACACACGCACACACACACACACATGCACACACACACACACATATATATATATGTTCACGGAAGTGAATAATTATCTCATATATACTATTATAATATATAAACTTTAAGATGGTTTTGTAAGCATAGTTCTATTTATTTATTCAAATTGTTCATTTGAAAAACAACCAATTTTCTTTTCAAATGTTTAGAGATGTATTCATATAGGCTTGGCAAAGATATGGACCTTACAGCCCTGTTTGTTGGCTTTAAAGATGCAGTAGTAGTCAAAAATGTCCTAAAAGTCTTTAAAACATATATATTATACAATATATATCTAAAAACACAGAAAAATCATACCCTCGAGCAGAAGTAATCATCTCTTAAAATTTATTATATCCTCAAGCAATAGGAACCATGTTGTAATTTAACAATTTTAGTTTACATGAGAACATATGTCAACTTGATACCAAATAAATTATTTTCCTAAAAATGTAAATCCATATAGACCATATGTACATGCACAATTATATATATGATCAAATAGAATTCCTTATCATAAAACAAGGTCTAAATTTTATAGGATTTTGAAAGCAAAGACTAATGTTTAATATTTCTTACTGGAGGAGATGCCATATGAAACCAGAAGAGTCCCCCTTGTCTAAGCCACTAGCATCATAGAAAGCTGAGGTGACAAAAAGAACAGTAAAGAAAACATTAAAACTTCAGGCTTAGAATAAAGTTTGAAAATTTTTATTCGGAATACATTGCAATTGTCTCATTTTGTCTCAGGGTGTTGTGTTGGAGGCAAGGGACTGATTTAGGCCATTTTGGCGATCAGCTCTGGTCTAGGGGATTTTAAGTGGGTCTCTGGCCAAAAAAACAGAAGCAAAGGAACTTGAAGTGCTTAGCTAACAGTGTAGACTATACAAGGGACAGATGGGAAACTCTCCAACAGTGCTTTAATATGGAACTCCCCAACAGTGCCCAGAAACTTCAGGAGTGACCGAGACATAGCTGTTATAAGGTCATCCTTAGGAGCCTAAGAAGTTCTCCTCAGTTTTAGAGACCTCCATTCAAGCCAAACCAGGATTCCTAGCTTTTATTACTGAAGGGAATTTTAGAAACAGCTAGTATAAAGATTATTAATCCAGACTTAGACATGCGAGTTATAGGAAAAAGAGTTGCTCTGGAGTGGGGGATGCGAGGTGTATCCAAGTGAGCAGAGCTTCCCAGAAGAAAAACAGTCTTTCTTAAAACAGGCTTTGCTGTAGGAGATGGAAAATGCAGGGCAAATTCAGAGAAAAGATGACATAGGAAAACTTGTCTGACAATTCATCTTTAATTCTGACGATGTTCACATATTAATCTAACCCACAGCCAGGTGGAGTTTGGTTTCCTTAAAACATATCTTCATCTCTTAGATTAGATATGCAAGAAGTGTCCAGAGAAAAAGAAGAAAAAATTCTGCTAATATATTTTTTTTTGAGACAGGGTCTCCCTGTAGCCTCAACTAGCCTGGAACTTGCTTTGTAGATCAGGTGGGCCTTGAACTCACAGAGAACCACCTGTCTCTGCCTCCAGAGTGATGGGATTGAAGGAGTGTGCCCCTATGCCAGGCCTATTTATTTAATTTTTAGTTGAATTTCTAAATAAATTTTTATTGAATTTTTATGTGTTCCATATATAATTTTTCTTTTTCTTTTTCTTCTTCTTTTCTTTTTTTTTTTTTTTTTTTTGTCTTTTCGAGACAGGGTCTCCCTGTAGCCCCAGCTGTCCTGGAACTCACTCTGTAGACCAGGCTGGCCTTAAACTCACAAAGATCCACCTGCCTCTGCCTCCCAAGTGCTAGGATTAAAGGCGTGCGCCATGACCGGCTATCATATATAATTTTTCTATCAGTTTTAATCACCTTTATACCTGCTTCTCCATTGGCACCCTCCCCCCTCAGTGCCTCCCCCAACCCCCCCATCCTGGAGCTCACACATTCTGTCATTAAGAAGGCCAGGTCTTCCTCACCTGACCACCATCAGCTGACACTACTTCCTCAGCCAAGGTTGGGCTCTGCTACCCATTTCTACAGTTCTATGCAGTGGTTTTGTCTAGCTGAGCTTGCATGGGTCTTGTGCAGATACCAATGCTGTAGGTTCATATGAACAGGGTCCCAGGAGCTTGTTTCTGTTCATTTCTGTTTGGTCTTGCACCACCTCCCTGGCTCTTACAATCTTTTCACCCCCTCTTCCGAAATGTTCCCTGAGCCCTGGGTGAGTGAAGCTGAATATAGTCAACCTGTCCATGGAACCACACTCTGTAGACTCCTAATCTTCACAGTTTGGCCATTCATGCCCTTTTGAGTTCCTGGCCTCCTATTAATGAGAGTGAAATGGTAGTTAATGCCTTCTTGGTCCCATGTTCAATGATTCTTGGGGCTTATGTGTAGAGGTTGAATTGTAGCTGTGTCACGTAGGCATGAGCAATTCACAGACCATGTCTGTGTGTGTCCAGTTGTGGGACTCTGTACTATTCTCATCTGGTACAAAAGAAGCTTCTTTTGTGAGTGGTGTCTAGGATATTTGTCTGTAGCTAGTAAGATGTTATCTTAGCCTAGGGATGTTTCAGTTTTAGGGATTTCTCTAAGGTCTATGACCTCTTCAGTTGTGTGCATCTGGCTATGTTTACAGTATCACACATGAGTTTCCTCCCACTGAGTAGACTCTAGGTCCAATTAATTAGCCATTGATTTCCCCCAAGAGAAGAGTGCCACTATTGCACTGATGTTGTATGCTGTGCTGGTCATTAATGTGGTCTTAAAGCTGGTGTTGGACCTCTGACTGATGTTCTCCCTTAGCGGCTTGCATAGTGCTCTCAAATCTATGAGAGCTAGCCTACAGGGGAGGTGGCTTCCAGGTCCATTCCAGCTCCATTACTCCAAATCCAGTTCTCTGAAGTATGTCCTGTCTTTAGCAACAAGGTCTTAGCTTCAGTTGCCTTCAGGGAGGCAATCAAGGGCTATAGCAATAGCCTGTGTCATTTTGGCAGTCTCCTGGACTACCCTGGCCAGTGACTCAAAGGAAGGTTTCTTCTGTCTGGTTCCGTTTCTTGTTACAGAGCCTTCATCTTTGCACATGGACTCATCCAGAGATATTGTATGTGTAAGCATCAATAGATTGTTAGACTAATAGAATTCTCTCAAGTTTTTTTTTTTTAACTCCAGCTGGGCATTATTTATCTCTCCTCTCTCCCCTTACCTATCTAGCGCTCCCTCCATGTCTTCTTCACTGAAAGTGTCCCTATCCCCCCGATACTGCCAGTCTCCTGTGGTCCCACTTTTCTTGAGCTCCCTTTTTCCCTTTATCTTCGCATTTCCCTTCTTCTCCCCTCCCATTTGGATATCCTGATTTTTATCCATTTCTCCCTCAGTAATACTTGTTACTAGTTTTCTGTCTCAGGTTCCCTCTTTCCCTTTACCTTCCTGGCTCCTTTTCATTTACCTGGTTCCTGCAGTTATATCAGGATATATACTTACATATAAGGATTTGGTGCTAGGATTCACAAATGAGGGACAAAATATGTCATTTGTTTTTCTGAGTCTGTGTTACTTCATTTAGCGTAACAGCTTCTACTTCCATCCATTTCGAGATGTCGTCTTTACTGTTTACTGTTGAGAACACCACTGTACCACGTTTTCATTATTTACTCATCATTATCATTATATACCTGTCATTTTCATTATCTACTTATCAGCTGAGGGACACTTAGGTTGCTTCCAGCTCTTTATTACTGTGAAAAGAGCAGCAATTGACCACTCTTGGCAGCCGCTCCCACTGTCTGCATCCACCAACAGCGTTGCTCTCAGGGCACGTGTGGACAAAAGAGAAGATGGAGTATTAAAAGTGAGACTGCACCCTCCTTATGACTGGCCCAGACTCCTGCAACTTTCTGAGGGTGTGTTTTACCAGGAGTCCAGGAGGTCTTAGGTAGTCCTGGTTGGGGCATCTTTATATAGTCCTTCCCAGGTAGAAGCTGGGTGATGTATGGATCTTGAGTTTGCTCAAGCAAATCAGGCTCTTTCTAAGACACAGCTAGATATCAGGTCTGGGATGGAAGAGTCGGCACCAGAGGAAGGCCAGGGTCAGCTACCAAGCCCCCATCAGGGCTCTCTGAGGAAGGCAGTGGCTGCTGCCCTGGCCCTGGATGGTGACTCCACAATGGGCCACAGGAAGAAGAAGAGGAAAGAGTCTTGCCCAGAATCTATCATTGTCTACAGGTCAGATAATGAAAAAATGGATGAGGAGCCTGAAGATTCAGAAAATGGAGATCAGCCTAAGGAGGAGGAGGGAGAGGATTTCCTAGACTATCCTATGTGGAACATGCCCTTGGACAGCCGCTATGTCACACTAACTGGTACCATCACATGAGGAAAGAAGGGTCAGATGGTGGACATCCATGTCACCTTGACAGAGAAGGAGCTGCAGGACCTGACCAAACCCAATGAGTTGTCAAGGAAAACAGTACCTGATGGAAGAAGGGCCTGCCAGGTCGGGGCAGACCAGGGGGCCCATGTGGTCCTCTGGACACTGGTCTTCCTGCCTGTGGTTCTCGTCTTCTCTTTCGTTGTATCTTTTTACTACGGCACTATCACTTGGTACAATATCTTCCTTGTGTACAATGAGGAGAGGACATTCTGACACAAGATCTCTTGCTGTCCCTGCCTCATTCTGTTCTACCCAGTGCTCATCATGGCCATGGTGCCTTCCCTGGGCCCCTATGCTGCTGTAGTCCAGCTCTGCTGGTCCTGGAGGGCATGGTGGCAAGCCGCCCGGGACATGGAGAAAGGCTTCTGTGGCTGGCTCTGCAGCAAGCTGGGTCTGGAGGACTGTTCTCCTTACAGCATTGTGGAGCTGCTTGAATCTGACAACATCTCAGGCAATCTCTCCAACAAGGACCCCATCCAGGAATTAGAAACATCCACTGTCTAAATTGCCAACGCTTCCTTCTCTGCCCCCAGTAGTTGATACGTCATTTTCCAATTCTAGCAGATTCTGTTTAACAGTTATTTCCTGCCTTCTACAGTCCTGGAAAATCCTAGCTCACACTGGTCTGTTCTATCTTCATTATTCCAAGAGGGCAGGAAACAAAAGTAATGTGTGCCAAAGTAGTTCTTCCAGTGGACAAACTCTTGATTCTCAGCTCTAAAAATGACCATTTATCCGAGATAGGGAGCTCCACTGTACATTTCTTTAGGAGCTTGAAAGTGTTTACTGGTCCCTGTAACCCAGGGGAGACTGAGACTAAATGTGACAGGAAGAAACAAGAGGCTCAGGGGTGACCAAATCCACCAAGAAGAGACAGAGTAAAACATTTTGGGAGGCAGACAGAAAGTAAAGACTGTGCATCACTTAGATTTAGTTAGAAATATATATAATTAAAGCTTAAAACATCAGTGAGATGCATATTTCTTTTTTCCTTTTTTTTTTTTTTTTTTTTTTGAGAGAGAGGTTCTCCCTGTAGACCCCGCTGGCAGAACTACTATGTAAAGACCTGGCTGACCTGTGAAGACTCACAGAGATCTGCTTGCTTCTGCCCTCAGAGTGCTGAGATTAAAGGGCTTGTACCACACCAACATTACCAAGTACTCTCCATCTTTTTGTTGTTTTTTTTTTTTTTTTTTGGTCTTTTCGAGACAGGGTCTCCCTGTAGCCCCAGCTGTCCTGGAACTCACCTTGTAGTCCAGGCTGGCCTTGAATTCACAAAGATCCGCCTGTCTCTGCCTCCCAAGTGCTAGGATTAAAGGCGTGCGCCACCACACCCGGCAAGACTCTCCATTCTTATGTAGAAGTCTGAAGGCAGACCACCCCAAGACCCTGTGAGGTCATCTGGATGGAAACATGTGGCCCTCACTGCTTTGATCCTCAGTGTCCCGGTGCTGACTGCATCTCTAGTCATCATATCTATGTGGAAAAACAGAAGGAGCAAAGGAGAATACATTCTTCTTGCTCATGGAAACTTCCGAGAAATTTCCCCTCAATATTTTTCACATCTCATTGGCCAGACTGTAGTCACAGGACCTCACAATCAAAAGATGCTGGAAATGTATCTTTTCTTTGGGTAACCATATTCCCAGATAAATACTGGGGTTATTCGAATTTGAGAAAGAAAAGGAAGAATGGTTATTTCGATAGACAAGTAACAATCACATCTTGTAGTTAGTATTAAATGCATTCAGCATCCCAAGCTATGAATGCAGCTTCATTCCTTTGCTCATTTATTTATTTTGGCCTGATTCTAACATGGAGAGTTTATACATAGATAGGAGCTATATACATATACATATGACTTATACAGCAAATAGCATCTAATATACTAAACTTTCATCATGTGGTTTCAGGGAAGGCAAGAGATTGCATCTGTCAAAACTTCATCCAGCTGAGATCAGTAGCTCAAAATACAAACTGGATTTAAATTGCAGTTTTACAAAACTTAAGTGTCTTATTTATTTAGACTTTCTAGAATTGAACCTTCTCTTACTGGACTAGGGGATAATATAGCAGATTAATTTGGAATAAAATATTCTGGTTTTAAAAAAAAGAGCAGCAATAAACATGGATGTACAAGTATCTCTGTAGTAGAATGAATCTTTTGGGCATATGCCAAGGAGTGGTATGGCTGGGTCAAATGGTAGGTTCATTTTTAGTCTTTTAAGATTTCTCCACATTGCTTTCCAGAGGAGTTGCACCAGTGTGCAATCCCACCAACTGCAAGTAAATTATTATTATTTATTTATTATTATTTTTTTTGTATTTTCGAGACAGGGTCTCCCTTTAAGTCCCAACTGGCCTGGAGCTCACTCTTTAGACCAGGCTGGCCTTGAACTCACAGAGATCCACTTGCCCCTGCCGAGTGCTAGGATTAAAGACATGCACCACCACACCCCGCCCTGCAAGTAAATTTTAACAAATGGTTGGAATCAAACATTTGAAAGCCTGAAAAACCAAACTGGATGTTGAAACCAAAATACTTTCAGAGCAAGCACATAAAAGAAATATCTTAAAACAACACCTTAGCAGGGTGTGGTGGCACACGCCTTTAATCCTAGCACTCAGGAGGCAGAGGCAGGTGGATTTTTGTGAGTTCAATGCCAGCCTGGTCTACAGACTGAGTTCTAGGATAGCTGGGGCTACAAGGAGACCCTGTCTCAAAAGATCAAAACAGACAAACAACAACAAAAAAACCCCACAAAAAACCCCCAACACCTTGAAAGCAAACCAAAACCAAAAGGTATCTAACAAATAGAATCCTTAAACAACCAGGTCAGATGCTGTTTTGTACAAAAAATTAGTAGTTAAAAGTTTTGTGGAGGGCTGGAGAAATGGCTCAGTGGTGAAGAGCACTGACTCCTCTTGTGGAGGACTTGGACTCAATTCTCAGCACCCACATGGTGGCTAACAACTGTCCTTAACTCCAGTTCCAGGGGACTCCAACTTCTGACCCCCTTTGCATTGCACAATATGGGTACACTCACATACATGCAGGCCATAGACTCATACACATAAAGTAAAAATAAAATAAAAAATGTTGTGAAACACTTAATAGACCTAGAGACATTGTTTAATAAATTTAAAGATGGTTGGGGAGCTCAAGTTTATAAAGCCTTTGAGTGCATCATCAAAATACCCGTATTTAGCCAGGCGTGGTGGTACACATCTTTTTTTTTTTAATTTTAAATGTTTAATTGATCATCTAAACAAAGCAGAGTTGTTTTTAAATAGAAACAAAATTATGACAACAATATTACAAAATCCAGGAGCAGAGAAGTGACACTGTATGGTTTTTTTTTATTTCATTTTTTTCAACAATGAGTAATAAGTAGTAAATACAAGCATCCTTCATGTAAAATCAATTTGCAAGCAGTTGTGCTCAAACCCACACAGCCCAAGGCTCCCACCATCCAGCTGGGAGGGCTTGTATGTACAATAAAGTTGATCAAATATGTGTCCAGTCTATATTGCTATAGTTTCACCATTCACCCCAATCCCAGCCCTTACATTCTACCATGCCCCCTCTTCCGCAGATTGTTCCCTAGGCTTAGAAAAGAGGCACAAGTGGATGAGAAGGAAAACAGTCTACTTTCTCTGGAGATGTCATTTTGGACTCTGATCAGTTCAGGCTGTTTCCTTTCATGGGTTGACAGTTTGTCCAGGAATAACCTTTCAATCCTACTAATGAAGCACAAGCAATTAGATATATAGGTATTTAAACATAACTAATTATTATGGTAGATTACTTTGGTATAGACACAGATGTTTGGATGGTATGCTAATTCATGAATTATATTTTTCTGTAAAAGATGACAAGGTCTTACTGTGGCTTATAATGTCTCCTAACCACTAGAGGATGTAAGCTTGTGGCATCAGCCGTGAATTATTCCACCAAGTAGAGAGCTAATAGCCAATTAGATTTGGGATATACAGACATGTGGCTGCCACTGCTGCACAGTATTTCCAGGCAGGTGAGGTGTAGCTGGTGCTGATGTAGGAGTCTTGCTTGACTCAAGGAGACCCATTTGCTTTATTGGTTTAGTGGCCTTTGGTAACACTCTCTGGTATTCCAGAGACCAACTGTACACTTGCAAGTGCGGTCTCAATACATCTTTCCCATGCTTACATCAGGTCTTCGACAGCAGGGCCTTACCGCCTCTCTTCTTGCAGGTATCCCAATTTACAGGCAAGAAGCCTTTACCTTTTGGGGGGGGGGCTTGGATCCCCTGGCCAACATCTCCTTGGCAGAATAATCCATTGCTGCTATCAGAGCTCTCCTGTATTAATATATTTTGCTTAAATGCACAGCTTAAAAAGACTTTAGTATTATATTTGGCTCTGAATAGAGAATAACCCTTTTCACAATTCCTATGTCTATTAGTCAAAGAAAGCAGCTATACCAGTTTTATAAGAGATTACCTCTATAAGAGTCAGCTCTAATTTACAGTTAGAGAATGACTTCCTTAGCATCAGGTATTTCTTTGTTCTATGAAAAGGAGGTAAGAAAGTCATATTAAAACTTGTGGCACCTAGAAGGTACGGTTCATTAGGACTCATTATAAACAGTTGTTACAAATAGGATCCACAGAGATATTTGATGCCTGTAGCAGTCTGAGGCTTTTCTTCCTTTTAATGTTTAGATGGACCAACTTCTCTGCTGGTATTTCTTGGTACATCCTGCACAATGCAAAGTTGTATCTCTTTTCTCAGCCATTAAGTTGGTGACGTTTTGACCTGTGGGAACATACAAATCTTTTCCCATAGTTTGTTTTAAGATTTAACAAATTACATGGTATTTTAGGACTTAGTAAAAGTAAAAATGTCTATATTAAACAACACTGGTTTAAAGGTTTTAATAAAAACAGTAATACATCCAAGTTAAGTGGAAATATAAATTGTCCACATTTGTTTTACTTAAAATCTATATAACAATAATATTGGGATTAACATATAATGTTGTCTATAATTTTTGTGTAATATAGTATCATCTTGTAACATTCTCTTTTACCTTTGCTTAATTTGCTTCCCAAATTAATTTGCTTCCCAAATTAACAACATACTGTCACCCAAAACAGCTTGGATAAATTTAATGAAATTTACACCTTGATTCCTGCCTATAGGTATGTGTACTACAACTGCCTTTTTGAGACTCATGGGTCAAAAAATAAAAACCTAAAATAAAAAAGGGGGGATACAGTTATATATTAAACCTTTATGTCAAATTTTTCAAGTTAAATCTTTTTTTTTTTTTTGTCTTTTCGAGACAGGGTCTCCCTCTAGCCCCAACTGTCCTGGAACTCACTCTGTAGACCAGGCTGGCCTTGAACTCACAAAGATCCGCCTGCCTCTGCCTCCCGAGTGCTAGGATTAAAGGTGTGCACCACCATGCCTGGCTCTCAAATTAAATCTTTTTTTTTTTTTAATTTTTTTTTTTATTATTTATTTTTGTATGTGTATGAATGTATTGTCTGCATGCAGGTCTGTGCACCCGTGTCGTGCAATGCCGCGGAGGTCAGAAGAGGGTCTCGGATTCCCCTGGAACTGGAGTTCTCCTGGAATTGGAGTTACAGACGGTTCTTAGCCGCCATGTGGGTGCTGGGGATCGAACCCGGGTCCTCTGCAAGAGCGGTCGGCGCTCTTAACCGCTAGGCCATCTCTCCAGCCCAAATTAAATCTTAAAACTAACTATGGTACACATCTTTAATCTCAGCACTCAGGAAGCAGAGACAGACGGATCTCTGTGAGTTCAGCCCAGCCTGGTCTACATAGTGAGTTCCAGGCCTGCTCAGGCTATAGGGAGAGACTATCTCAAAAAGACAAAAAAAAAAAATTATTCTGACAGAAACAACATTTGAAGAGAATTATCATAGACACACATGACAGAATTAGGTGACATCTCAACGTGAGAAAACTTATAGACATACATAACAGAATCTCATGAAATCTCAAACAACATATGAAAAGCAATTATCATAGACACATATGACATATGAAACACACATTGCATGAATGCTAGGTACCCAGAACATGATAATCAACAAGTTTAATAAGGATGATCTTTTGCAGGTAGGCACTCCGCTTTTAAATCTAAACAGGAGGAGAAAACCTCCTTTGTAACCAACTCTCCACTATGGAGTCATTCTCCCTCCTCTTCTGTTAAGTATGTAGCTGGTTTTAGGGTTCAAGTAGCATCCATCCGGACCTGGGGATTCTCCCCCACCATGGTCTGTTATCAAGCAACTTGACTTCACAGAAAGTTCTCAATTTGGAGGGTTTCATCTTAATGCCATAATCTCCTGCACAGCCTAGTTTAAAATTGTCCAGCATTATCTGGAAGACAGTCTGGGTCTGATGCTTGGACTGGGAGGAATTCATTTGAAATGTTATATGCGCTTAGAATGTATGTAGGGGGTGTGCAGCACTAGTCACTCCCTCATTCAGATGCCTGACTGGCCAGTGGCCTTAAAATGGCTTAAGAAGTCTTACCTCAGGGCCACGTGTCTAAACCCCATGCCTGGTTAGGTAAAACCAGCTCAGCAGAACTGCAGGTTGGGGCTCTCTCGGGGGTTCTCTGGCCACACAGCCATGGAGCCGTCACTTTCATCCTCACATTCACACACAATTGCATAATCATTCAGAGTTTGTTTAAGACACTCGTTCTCTAGTTATTCCCATTAAATTCCTGTTTTACCTAAATGAGGCCAGTATCAGGTCAGAATCATGTCACACTTTAACTGTGGTCCCCTTTCCTGCTTGGTTGGAGGTCAGCGCTACCTTGGAATCACGGAAGCTTCAGATGCAACCTCCTGCAAGAATCAGCCCAAGTCAGCTCCTATCTGTCTATCCCAGGGCTCTGGACCTTCTCTGGATGTCCACTCTGCGTCTCTGTCTTGCTTCATCTGGTGTGATCTTCAGGCTGGGTCATCACAGTTCTCTTTGGCTTCCTGGAAGGAGACCCCAGAAACCAACCCTTCGGGGTGCGTACTTCTCTGTTCAGGGTCACAGGTGGGCTGCAGGGCCCAGGAGCACCTGCCTCTATGGCCAATGTGGGTATGGCCTGATCATGCTGGGGGCTTGTAGAAATGTTCTGGAAACTTCTGGTAGTCGAGAGACCAGTAGCCAAGTCAGGTGAAGGAGAGAGAGTTTATTCATGCAGGAGGGCTGACACACAGATCATGCTATAGTAGAACCAGCCCTGAGCTCAAGTTCACAGGGAAATTTATAGTCAACCTTAAGCAAGCAAGTAGGGGGGTTCCAGAAACACATATGTGGTAGTTAAGCAGGCAGTTACACATAAGCTCCTGGTTACAACAGATCACAAGAATGTAGCAGTTTGGAAAACAAAGATTTCAATGGGAGCACATAATTGTTAAGCCTGTAACAAAGCATAGGGGGCAGGGCAGATATCTACTTACTTTCCCCATTCTTATCTCATCTCTCATCTCGGAGCCAGTTTCTTAGCAACCATCTCATTGTTAGTGAACTTTTATTGCCATCACAATGACACACGTACACCCACACACATATGCACACACAAAATAAAGTATAATTTCAAATTTTTAAACTTTTTCACATTAAAGGACATTAACAACAGAAAAGACAATGCGCAAAATGGGATAAAATATTTTCAAATCATACATATGATAAGGGTTATCAGAGATACATATATAAAATGTATAGAAAATAATCCCTGCAACTCACAAGCAAAAACATATAACTTGCATTAAAAATGGGCAAAGCATCAGGCATGGTGGCACAGGCCTTTAATCTCAACACTTGGGAGACAGAGGTAGGCAAATCTCTGTGAGTTCAAGGCCAGCATGGACTACATAGCAAGTTCTAGGCCAGCTGGGGCTACAGAAATAGCCTGTCTCAAAAAGACCAAAAAAATGGGCAGCCGGGCATAGTGGCACACGCCTTTAATCCTAGCACTTGGGAGGCAGAGGCAGGTGGATCTTTGTGAGTTCAAGGCCAGCCTGGTCTACAGAGCGAGTTCCAGGACACTTGGGGCTACAGGAAGACCCTGTCTCAAAAAGACAAAAAAAACCCGCATTGTTTTAAATGGGCAAAGAAATTGAATAGACATCCTCTGAAGCAGATATACAAATGACAAATAAGCACATGAAAAATTGCTCAAAATCACTAGTAATTACAGAGGAAGCTGCACATTACAACTGCAAAGAAATGTCACTTAAAACCCACTAGGATGGATATCAAAAGGGGGGGAGAGAGAGTAGGCAAGTGAAGAAAACTTGTGCACTGTTGGTAAAAGTGATGGAACCACTGTGAGGAACGGTGTCATCTCCTCAGAATCGTAAGCGCAGAATTATGATACGATCCTGCAATTCCACTCCCAGGTACAGATTCCCCAATCAATTGAAATCAGATGCTTAAACACATATTTATATATCAATATCCATAGTAACATTATTCATCAAAAGGTGAAAGCAATCGGGCTGGAGAGATGGCCTAGCGGTTAAGAGCACCAACTGCTCTTGCAGAGGACCCGGGTTCAATCCCCAGTACCCACATGGCGGCTGAGAACCGTCCGTAACTCCAATTCCAGGAGAACTCCAGTTCCAGGGGAATCCGACGCCCTCTTCTGACCTCCGCGGCATTGCACGACATGGGTGCACAAACCTACATGCAGACAGTACATTCATACACATAAAAAAAAAAAAAAAAAAAAAAGTGAAAGCAATCTAGGCTCCAACAACTGATGAACAGACACATATAATAAAATATTGTTCAGCCTTTAAAAAGAAGGAAATTCCACCACATACTGCAATATGGATGAACCTTGAAAATACTATGTTAAGTGAAATATGCCAATCACAGAAGAAAATAGGATACTGAGGTACCTGGGCAGAGGGGTCCAGAATCCCCTCTCTGAAGATACCAAAATTCGAAGATGCTCAAATCCCTCACCAAAAATGATAGAGCATTTTTTATATCCACACACAGCCATAGTCTTTAAACTCTAGAGCACTTAAAATATCCAGTACAATGTAAATGCTATATAAATAATTGTGTGCAAATCAGTGTGCTATTAGGATGTATACTGTTTTACTTTTGTTCTGTTTCTGGTTCACAGCTCCCATAGTTCCTGTTTCTTGCTTTGTTTTTCCTTTGTCGTTGGTTCCTCAGTTCCCTAGCATTAAGACACACCCTTGGTTCAAGCACTGTTTTGTCCATGTTGCAAATTGTGCCTGTGCTGTAAAGTCTCCATTAAAGAGCTGGACTCATAGAGGTTCATAGGAAGAAGAACGTACAAAAAGGGTGGTGTGCCCCAACTTCATGAGGACCAAGATTCTGGGCTCAGAACCCCCCCCCCCCAGTCCTCATTCTTCCCATCTCCTTAATCTGCTTATTTATATCCTTTCAAAATCCTTTGCAATAGGGGCTGGAGAGATGGCTCAGCAGTTAAAAGCACTGGCTGCTCTTGCAAAGGTTTGATTTCCAGCAGCTAACAACCATCTGTCACTCCAGTTCCAGGGGATCCAATTCCCTCTTCTGATCTCCATGGGGATTGAATGGCCTGGGTGCACTTACACAAATGCAGGCAATACACTCATATACATAAAATGAAAAATAATAAATAAAATATTTTAAAGCCTTGCTGGGCATGGTGGCACATGCCTTTAATCCTAGCACTTGGGAGGCAGAGGCATGTGGATCTTTGTGAGTTCAAGGCCAGCCTGTTCTACAGAATGAGTTCCAAGACAGCTGGGGCTAGAGGGAGACCCTGTCTCAAAAACACCAAAAAATAAAATAAAATAAAATAAAAATATTTTAAAGCCTTTGTAATAAATTGGTGAGCATGTCTTCTTGAATTCTCTGAGCTCCTCAGGAAAAATGATTAAACCTTGGGTTAGCTAGATGGTTCAAAGTATAAAGACACCTGCTGCCATGCCTGACAATCTGTATTTGATCCTTGGGATACACATTGATCCTTGGGATACACATGGTAGAAGAGGACTGACTCTCCTGAATTGTCCTCTGAACTCTGCTCCCAAGTTGTTACACACACACACACACACACACACACACACACACACACACACTAAATAAAAATGAATACCCAATGAATTGCCAGTGTGACAGTTAACACTGTCAACTTGACAGGACCTAGTGTCACCTAGGAGCCAAAGTCCTGGGCATGTCTGTAAGGAAGTTCTTTTTTTTGACAGGGTCTCCCTTTAGTCCCAGCTGGCCTGGAGCTCACTATGTAGACCAGGCTGGAGGTGAACTCACAAAGATCCACCTGCCTCTGCCTCTGCCTCCTGAGCCCAGCCTAAGAAAGTACTTAGCCACCATGTGGGTGCTAGGAATCAAACCCAGGTCCTCTGCAAGAGCAGTCAGTGCTCTTTTTTTTTTTAATTTTTTTTATTAATTTTATTTATTTCTGTATGTGTATGAATGTACTGTCTGCATGCAAGTTTGTGCACCCGTGTCGTGCAATGCCGCGGAGGTCAGAAGACGGTCTCGGATTCCCCTGGAACTGGAGTTCTCCTGGAATTGGAGTTTCAGACGGTTCTCGGCCGCCATGTGGGTGCTGGGGATCGAACCCGGGTCCTCTGTAAGAGCGGTCGGCGCTCTTAACCGCTAGGCCATCTCTCCAGCCCCATGAGCAGTCAGTGCTCTTAACCGCTGAGCCATCTCTCTGGCCCTGAGGAAGTTCTTAAGCAAGGTTAACTGAAGTGAGAAAGCCAGTCCCAATTCAGGCAGCACCATTCCATAAGCTGAGGTCTTGGGCTGACTGAAAAAGAGCAAGTGAGCTGACTTTTGTCTCTCTCAACTTCCTGACTGATTAGCTAGCTACCTCATGTTCCTGCTTCCATGCCTTCCTAGAAGTTGCTTTTCTCAGGTATTTTGTTATAGCAACAAGAAGAGTAACCAGTAACCAGTACAGAAAACTGATGCCTATGATAAACATAACCCTGTGGTCTGTAAGCCTGTGAAACTTGCTTGCAGAAAGATTGTGGAAGAGTTTGAAATTTGGGGCTAGAAAAGCTATAGAACTCTATTAGGAAAGGTCAGTGGGCCAGTCTAGTGGGCGTTTGAAAGACCATAATGCTGAGGAAAATGTGGACAAATGGAAGCCTGGTTCATGAAATTTGAGAGGGGATGAAGGATGCTATTGAAAACTGGGCTAGAGACTACTCCTGCCGTATATTGTAACAAAGAATCTGGCTGCATTCTGCCTGCACCCTGGGAACCTGAGTGAGACTTAATTCAAAAGTAATGAACTGATTTTTTTTGGAGAAAAATTTCAAGTCAGAAAAACACTTAGGCTTTGGCATGGCTACTGTTTACTGATCTCACTGCAGTGAGAACACACAAAAGGGAGGAAAAATGTGGTTTAGTGACGAAAGGTGTGTGAGACAGTTCAAAGCTACAGGCGAGAGTGAAAACAAAACATCTGTAATTATTAGAGAGATTAGCACTGCTAGAGAGAAACTTGCTCTCTTCACAGTGACACTAGGAAAGGTACCCCAAGGACAAGGTTCCACTCACAGTGTTGTCCAAGGGGTCTAGGATAGATCTGAAGCTGGCAGCAGACCTCGGCAAGACTGCCCAAGGAGTAACAGATCCAAGATCACCTAGGAGACAGACCTGTAGGCATGTTTGTGAGGGAGTTTCTCTACTGGGCTAAATAGGGTAGGGAGGCCCATCCTACGTGTGGGCCAACCCATTGCATTGGCTGGTGATTCAGACTCAATAAAAGGGGAAAATGAGCTGAGCACCAGTGTTAACCCACTCTGCTTCCTGACTGTGGATGGGACCGGCTGCCTCCTGCTCCTACCGGCATGACCTCCCTACCAAGATGCACTGTACCCGAAAAAACAGAGAGCCCAGTAAACCCTTCCTTCCTTAAGTTGCTTCTGTGAGGTATCTGTCACAGCAATGAGTAAAGAAACTAAAACAGCCAAGTAAAACAACCTGGGGCTGATGAGTGGCACCCTGAGGGGACAGTTCTTCTGGGACTGAGCCCCCAAACTCTGAGATCTGATGCTATTTCCAGGTAGAGAGTATCAGAATTGAAGTAGAGGACAGCCTGCTGATGTCTACTGTAGCACTGACTGCTTGCCTCTTGACAGCAGTTCCCACACATTTTTGGATCACAGAAGTGATCTTGTTCTGAGCACATAGCAGGAGAAACTGAATTTGGCTTTCTGTAATATCCTCAGAGCTATGGAATTTAAGTTTAGGAAAGCAAAAAAAAAAATTCTGAAGATGGATGGAGGTGACAGTTATACACTAATGCGACTAAACTAGACGCTTAAAATAGTAGAATGGTAAATTTTACAATAAAAAAGGTAAAATGGTAAAGTAGAAGGAGGTATTTTGGTCCCTGGGGTTGATATTGACTTCTACTCCTCCCCCACCTATTGAGTAGCAAGAAAATAATTTGGAAAATTGTCTCTAAATCAAGGGATGGATCAAATGTAACAATTCTACCTTTATTCCACTCATACACATAAAATTTAAAAGAAATTTAAAGATACAAGAAGAACAAAGTCAATGAGACAAAAAGAAAAGTGTACCAATCTTGTGGAAGGAACTTATCTTACCCAAGATTTCCCTCACCAACTAGCATATGGCATTCAATACCAATTAACACTGGAAGCATTCTGTGACTTCAAAGAGAATTATCCAATGATGGGGATAACTGAGCCACAAGCACAAAAAAACCTGGTCCTAGAATACATAATCAAACACTGAGATTCACCAAGCCTGAAGCCCATCTTCCTCTAAACTTCCCATTTGTGAACTAGCAATTGCCTTTTTTAAAAAAGAACTGACTTCCAGGCCGGGCATGGTGGTGCACGCCTTTAATCCTAGCACTCGGGAGGCAGAGGCAGGTGGATCTTTGTGAGTTCAAGGCCAGCCTGGTCTACAGGGTGAGTTCCAGGACAGCTGGGGCTACAGGGACCCTGTCTCGAAAAGACAAAAAAAAAAAAAAAAAAAAAAAAGAAAAGAAACGAGAAAAAAGAGTAAGAACTGACTTCCTGTGACTTAAACCTGAAAGGCTCCTAATTGATAAAGGTTATGTAGGAAGGGCAGCAAAAGTGACAGTGTGGAAGTCAGATTACATTTACATGGCCGAGGAGTGTGAGGAAACCCAAGTGACCAAGGTAAAACGAGTGAGAGATGACTACACCAAAAAAGTAATTTGGTTGCTGGGGAGGTAGCTTAGTGTTTAGTAAAGTGTTTGCCATGTCATCATGAAGACTTGAGTTCAGAACCACAGAACCCACTCAAAATTGGGCATTGTAGTGAGTGCCTGTAATTCTAGGGCTTGTGCATATCACAGATTCTGTGATTCTAGTGCACAAGCCCTAGAATTTCACAAGCTAGCTATCCTGGCATACAACAGTGGTGAACAACAACTCAAAAAAGGTGGAAGGTGGGGACCAACACCCAGCACCTGGCTGCCACACTCACACACAGACCATCACACACACCACAACACACACACAGATTTTAAATATTTTTTGTTTGTATGAGTGTATTGCCTGCATATGTGTAAGTGCATGCAGGTTGTGCAATGCCTGAAGAGGTCAGAAGAAGGTCTCTGATCCACTTAGACCTTGAGTAACAGACCCAGCAGTTTAGCTGCATGTGGGTGCTGGAAATCGACCCAGGTCCTCTGCAAGAGCAGTTCAGTGCTCTTACCATCTGAGCGCATCCTCACTCCACCCCCCAATCACATGAAGTTTTAATAAGGCTTTTTTTTATGCACTTGGATAACGAACATCCTTGGAACATAACTAAGTCTCTCATATAATTTTGTAAACCATATAATAGTTGCTGCTGATGACTCATTATTGTTGCCTAAGGTCCATTTGCTACTGTATGTCACTTCATATGTAAATTAGTATGACAGATGGGTATATGAGCTTTTGCTTTATTTGATATTTTAATTAATTTAAACTTATTAATATATTATTGTATATCTTGTATTATTTCATTTGTACTATTGGTAATGTTATATTTGAGTATAAACTATGTTTATATTAATTTCTATCATTTTTTTTTCACTAAATTTTATTGATCATATATTAATGTAATGATCACCTTATTCCAATTTAAATATAGTTTCTCAAAATCTAATTGTGCTGTGAGTATTCTATATATAATACCAGGTTAAGTTTTACAGTGTTTGGATTATATATGTAACACCTTGTTATGATTTGTTTTTTTTGTGTTGTTGTTTTTTTTTTTTTTTTTTTTTTTTTTTTTTTTTTTTTTTTTTTTTTTTTTTTTTTTTTTTTATTTATTTTTATATTAATTTATTTCTATTGTTTTATGGTGTTTTTTTTTCTTCTTTTTTTATATATATAATATATTTATTTTTTTTTTTATTTTTTTATTTATTGTTGTGTTGTATTTTGGTTTATGTTGTTGTTATCTGTTCTCTTGTATTGTGTGTATATTTTTACTATTTTGTTCTTCTTTTTTTTTTTTATTTTTTTTTTTTTTTGTTTTTTTTTTTTTTTTTTTTTTTTTTTTTTTTTCTATGTTGTTTTGTTGTTATCTATTTAATTGCCTGTGGAGAGTCAGAAGAATGGGTGCCAGATCTCCTGAAATGGAAATTACGTGGTTGTTAGCCGCGTGTGGGTGCAGGGACTAACCCAAGGTCCTCTGCAAGGCAAGCCAGTGCTCTTAACCGACTGAGCCCTTTATCTAGCCCCAGGTTTTCCTTTTTTAAATTGGCTCCTAGAAGTTAAAAGCACATGAATGGCTCACATGCTATTTTGATTGACCTGCACTATTCCAACTCAATCTGCTCAATAAATCAGAATCAGAATATGTATTGCTAGGTAATTTTGTGGTCCTGTGGATGTTCCTGGTCATTTGAAAAGTTAAAATTAGAATTATTTGTACCCCCCCCATATTAGGGTATTTTTGCGTTACTATAACAAATACCTGGGACAGACTAACTTTATTTTTAAGAGACTTTTTTGGTTCACAGCTCTGGAGGTGTCAGTTCAAAGGGCCATGACTGTTCATGTTTGCTATCAGAGCCCTGATGGGGTGCCCTGGATCCCATGACAGGAGAGGAGGGAAGGTGAGGGAGTAAGTCTGTGTATCTGGTCCTCTTCCCCTTCTTCTAAAGCCACTGGGGGCAGTCATGATGCCTCCATCCTAATGACTCCCTCACTTCTGAATACCTTGGGTGGGTTAAGTTCCTACTCTACAAATTCTTAACAAGGGAGATTAAATTTCAACACCTGCCACCTTCGGGGACACTCAAACCACATTCAAGCCATAACCTCCATGGTGAAATCCCCTCTACTTATTTCCATCTCAGGAAGACTCAACAGCCCTCAGTCTTCTGTGAAAGGCACCTGGAAGAATGAGAGCTCAGGACAAGGGCAAGAAGGCCCACACATACCTCATCAAGTCCTAGCTGGGGCCTGCAGCATCAGCTCAAAGGAGGACCAGCCCAGGGGATAGATGCTGTAATAGGGTGAGACAGAAAGGATGCTCCTTAGTCAGGCTGAGACAGGGTTTGGGATCACAACCACTTTGGAGAGGAAGGATGTAATCCCAACACTTGGTCTCCCAAACCAGCTCCTGGAAGGTGACCCTCAAAGCGACAGCACGGCTAACATGAGGGCAGGTCCCTAGCTGGCTTGTGCTCCTAACCCTGCTCATGCAGTAAGCTCCCAATCTGCCCATACTTGGTACATTTTCTCATCTGTGTATCTCTCTAAATCCCAACTATCCATGTTCTTATCAAATACTCCCAACTTAGAGTTTTCATTTGGGCCCATGAGAAAGTTCTGGAAATAGATGGTGGTGATGGTTGAATAACACTATGGATATACATGTCGCCACCAAATTGTGGCTCCTAAGATGCCTGTTTACTGCAATTAAAGAATACAGAACCATCTCTTTTGTGCTCAGGAGTCATCCCCCGAGTCAGCACCTAACCACTGGCCCTGCGTTCCTTTTCATGATGAGTGTGCTTTTCGTTCATGTCAACGACTAGTTTCTTCCATGTCAATGCTTTTCTTGTGGTAATGCTTTGCTCCTTTTGTACTTCAGGAATCATGCCTTGTTTATGTATTTGATAACTGTTTTCTGAGTGGTCGATCATTCCTGTCATAGTCCAGTGATGACAAGCACCAGTGATGCTGAAGGCAATACTGCCACATTGTTGATGGAGCTTTGGACACAGGCCCCTTCTCTTCGTATTCCAGATCTGCTGCTATCAAATTCTATGGGAAACAGTCAATTTTTCTACATTTTTTGTCTATTTTTCAAACCTCATATGCTGAAATGGCACTAAAAATATCTTATTCTGGAAGTAATAGAAGAATAAAAAAAGAAATGTTTTGAAAAAAATTCCTTTTGGAAATACAATCTAGAAAAGGCTTTGAAGAAATTGGGGGAAACACCCCTCCTAAGAAAATACCTATGATAGCTGGGCGTGGGTGGCGCACCCTTTAATTCCTAGCAATTGGGAGGCAAGGCTAGGTGGATGCTTTGTGAGTTCAAGGCCAGTCCTGGTCTACAAGAGTCGAGTTCCAGGACAGCTGGGGCTACAGGGAGACCCTGTCTCGAAGAAGAACAAGAAAAAAAAAATAAAAAAAAAAGAAAGAAATAATATGATAAGAATAATGGCAATTATATAATGAGAGTTTTTTTAATTTACTGTATTGGGCTGGGCTGCGTATGGAATCATTGGACTTTATGAATCGTTTTCTCCTTCTACAATTTTGTGTGGTTCTAGGGGACCAAACTCAAGGGGTCAGACTTCTAACTATACCCAGTAAGTCATCTCATCAGCTCCTAGGTTTTTTAGACAGAGTCTCATGTAGCCCAGTTGGCCTAGAACTCCATTTACTATAGTGAAAGACGACCCTTGAACTTCTGATCTTTCTGGCTCTACTCCCAGGTACTGATATGACAGGCATGTACTACCACCCCTGACCCTGCAAGTTTACATTAATATAAAATTGCTTCTAACTCCAAGACCTGGCATAGTGCAACTTAAAAAATGTCTTTCATATATTTATTTACCATTCTAGTCTTCTAGTCTTTCAACAAATGTGGATTTTTCAGGAAGAATGAGTGCTGGGGACACAATTAAAGGAGCGTTTGTTCCGGAGAACGGCCATTTTGTGACGCCCCCACTCCCACCACCCCGGTTTCTGTTCATAGTTAAATTCACAGATACAGTGTCTCAACCAGGAGGCCAGCTACCCCACCCATCAGCTTCCTGACCCAGCGAGGCCTCTGAGGCAAGGATTTGCATGTCCTTTTAGAAGGTTAATGAACCAGGGGGACTCAGAGCTAGCAGAGAAAGGGCCTCCAACCCACTGGAAGGTCCCTTAGTTGCATTCTGTGTCTCCTTTGCCAGCGAATGAAGCTCGCACAGCTGAAGCTTCACTTGTTGAGATGAAACAGAAAATGAAGAACGACCTGGATCACTCAGACAACAATGAGCAGTCTCACTTTGAGTGGCTTGCACCTGGGAGAAATCAAGGCCAAACCAGGTGAAGTTTTCCACCCTTCTGATAAACCTGACGTACCAGAGTCATTTTTGAGCACTCTGCTCCCGTTTATTCAGCCAGCCCACTCCTAGAGAATCATTTCTGTTCCCGTCTCTACTGCCAGTAAGAAGTGCAAATTGAAGCAAATTCATCTGGATTGTTCAATGAAAAAAAAAAAGCCTCAGAATTTCTTCTGCTGAAGTGATCCAGGTAATTGCTCAATTTCCTGTCAGCTCCCGTCTTGGCTGTCCCTGGGATAGCCATTTAACTGAAACCCTGGGGTCCGCAGGTTACCATGTGGGTCTAATCATTTCTGATTGCCCAGGCCCAGCCCCAATCTTGGAAGTGCAAAAAGAAAAGATCTGACCCAGTGAGGATTAAAGACCAAATGAGTGGGTGAACTGGCTTTAAAGATGCTGAAAAATCCCTTTAAATTTTGCAAAAATAATGCGTTGCCATGGAGTAGAAAAATATGGATGTCTTTTAAATTTATCACCTCAGCTCCAGATGTACAGATAACCCAGCTCAGCTTGGAGGAAGGGAGGAGTATCCCATCCCTTTAGCCTGGCTTCAGCTGATGTGGGATAGAGCCTTATTCTGATGGCTGACACATTGACTGAAGTTTTCCTGGATTAAACCTTTAGTATTTATTCTTAAAGAAAGAGCGTCAAGGAATAAACCAGGGGAACACTTGATTTTAATAAAGGACAAGAAAAGAAAGTCAAATTTCGGAGCTGGGGGTAAGAGGGCACCTGTGGATGAGCATTGGCAATCAAGGGTAGTGGAAGAGGGATCCTGGGTACCACCAGATCCAGTTAGGAGCCGATGCAGGAGGTAAGGGGCATTAAAACACCCAGTCTCAGGACTGACCCAGCACAAAGCAAGTGATGTAATTTATCCATTTGGACACAAAATTCAACATTGGTATTTCCTCTAAAATCTACTCACAGGAAATCGTTAAGCCACACTTTACTAAAATGAACCAGGAAGTACAGTGCATCTGTTGCACAGCCTACAATGAGCTACTTAAAAATCACTGAAGAGGCTGGGCATGGTGGGCGCCTTTATATCCTAGCACTTGGGAGGCAGAGGCGGCGGATCTTTCTTGAGTTTAAGGCCAGCCTGGTCCTACAGAGTGAGTTCCAGGAACAGCTGGGCTTACAGGGAGGACCCTGTCCTCGAAAAGACCTAAAAAAAATCACTGGAAGAGATTTCCTGTTTCTGAGGTTCTGACTATGTCATACAACCACACAGGGTCCCCTGTTTTCATGATACCCCAACATAATACTGTGGTCCACAAAACAAAATATGGTCTCACATCCAGCACTCTGTCCTAGATTATGTAAAGAATGTAGAAACATGCTGTCCTAGTCCCATAATGTAGAAACTACAGCGTCTCCAGCTAACCAATTCCTTGTAAATACAGACACTTCACAATGTCAGTGGCAAGGTTCTCTTCAGCAGAGATCAAGGGAAAGTATTCAAAGACTAAAAGCTTTTTCAGCACTTGTAGTTGTCTATTGCTGGTTTAACAAATCACTCCAACGCTCTAAGCAACATCTGCTGTTTTATCATAGGTCATCAATCTGGGCACCATGTATCTTGGTCTTGTAACTCAAGTCTCAGTCATGCAGCCAGAGCTGCAGTCATTTCAAAGCCCAACTGGGGAAGGATCCATTTCTAAGGTGCTTCCTGCAGTTGTTAGCCAGGAAGTGCCCTCAGTCCTTACATGAGCCTCACCTAACAGTAGGCATAATTATGATAAATGAAAGGACGGGAACAGGACAGCAGCNAAAAAAAAAAAAAAAAAAAAAAGAAAAAGAAGAGAAAAAAGAGTAAGAACTGACTTCCTGTGACTTAAACCTGAAAGGCTCCTAATTGATAAAGGTTATGTAGGAAGGGCAGCAAAAGTGACAGTGTGGAAGTCAGATTACATTTACATGGCCGAGGAGTGTGAGGAAACCCAAGTGACCAAGGTAAAACGAGTGAGAGATGACTACACCAAAAAAGTAATTTGGTTGCTGGGGAGGTAGCTTAGTGTTTAGTAAAGTGTTTGCCATGTCATCATGAAGACTTGAGTTCAGAACCACAGAACCCACTCAAAATTGGGCATTGTAGTGAGTGCCTGTAATTCTAGGGCTTGTGCATATCACAGATTCTGTGATTCTAGTGCACAAGCCCTAGAATTTCACAAGCTAGCTATCCTGGCATACAACAGTGGTGAACAACAACTCAAAAAAGGTGGAAGGTGGGGACCAACACCCAGCACATGGCTGCCCACACTCACACACAGACACACACACACACCCACACACACACACACAGATTTTTAAATATTTTTTGTTTGTATGAGTGTATTGCCTGCATATGTGTAAGTGCATGCAGGTTGTGCAATGCCTGAAGAGGTCAGAAGAGGTCTCTGATCCACTAGACCTTGAGTAACAGACAGCAGTTAGCTGCCATGTGGGTGCTGGAAATCAGACCCAGGTCCTCTGCAAGAGCAGCCAGTGCTCTTAACCACTGAGCCATCTCACCAGCCCCCCCACACAGATGTTTTTAAAAGGCATTTTTTTTTTTAGCACTGGGATAACTTGGAACCACCTTTGGACACAAAACAAGTCAAATAATTGTAACCATAAATAGTTGCTGCTGATGACCATAGGTGCTCTAGGTCCATGCTACTGAGCACTTCATATGTAATTAGTATGACAGAGGAGATGAGCTTTGCTTTTATTGAATTTTAAATTAATTAAACTTTAAATTTAGAATCTGATATTTCATTTGACTATTGGAAATGTTATATTTGAGATAACCTGGTATATGAATCTACATTTTCAACTAAATTTTTATGAAATATAAATGTAGATCACCTATTACCAATTAAATATAGTGTCCAAAATCAGATGTGCTGTGAGTACAATATATAAACCAGGTTTTAAGACAGTGTGGAAGGAATGTAAAACACCTTGATGATTGTTTTGTGTTGGTTACATGTTGAAATGAAAATACATTACTTATATTGGGCTAAAATATATTAAATAATAAATTATCATTTAGGGTTTTTCCTTTTTAATTAAAAAATATTTATTATTTTTATTTTATGTTGTATGTATGAGTGTACTGCCTGTATGTGTGTAAGTGCAGCCATGTTGTACAATGCCTGTGGAGGTCAGAAGAGGGTGCCAGATCTCCTGAAATGGAAATTACAGATGGTTGTTAGCCGCGTGTGGGTGCAGGGAACCTAACCCAGGTCCTCTGCAAGAGCAGCCAGTGCTCTTAACCACTGAGCCTTCTCTCTAGCCCCAGGTTTTCCTTTTTTAAATTGGCTCCTAGAAGTTAAAAGCACATGAATGGCTCACATGCT
This sequence comes from Rhizomys pruinosus, assembly GCA_009823505.1. Taxonomy (NCBI): domain Eukaryota; kingdom Metazoa; phylum Chordata; class Mammalia; order Rodentia; family Spalacidae; genus Rhizomys; species Rhizomys pruinosus. Next base: position 7,142,363 of record VZQC01007611.1, read on the forward strand.
ATTTTGATTGACCTGCACTATTCCAACTCAATCTGCTCAATAAATCAGAATCAGAAAATGTATTGCTGAGGAATTTTGTGTCCTGTGGATGTTCCTGGTCATTTGAAAAGTTAAAATTAGAATTAATTTGTAACCCCCCCCCCCCATATTAGGGTATTTTTGCGTTACTATAACAAATACCTGGGACAGACTAACTTTATTTTTAAGAGACTTTTTTGGTTCACAGCTCTGGAGGTGTCAGTTCAAAGGGCCATGACTGTTCATGTTTGCTATCAGAGCCCTGATGGGGTGCCCTGGATCCCATGACAGGAGAGGAGGGAGGGAGGGAAGTAAGTCTGTGTATCTGGTTCCTCTTCCCCTTCTTCTAAAGCCACTGGGGGCAGTCATGATGCCTCCATCCTAATGACTCCCTCACTTCTGAATACCTTGGGTGGGTTAAGTTCCTACTCTACAAATTCTTAACAAGGGAGATTAAATTTCAACACCTGCCACCTTCGGGGACACTCAAACCACATTCAAGCCATAACCTCCATGGTGAAATCCCCTCTACTTATTTCCATCTCAGGAAGACTCAACAGCCCTCAGTCTTCTGTGAAAGGCACCTGGAAGAATGAGAGCTCAGGACAAGGGCAAGAAGGCCCACACATACCTCATCAAGTCCTAGCTGGGGCCTGCAGCATCAGCTCAAAGGAGGACCAGCCCAGGGGATAGATGCTGTAATAGGGTGAGACAGAAAGGATGCTCCTTAGTCAGGCTGAGACAGGGTTTGGGATCACAACCACTTTGGAGAGGAAGGATGTAATCCCAACACTTGGTCTCCCAAACCAGCTCCTGGAAGGTGACCCTCAAAGCGACAGCACGGCTAACATGAGGGCAGGTCCCTAGCTGGCTTGTGCTCCTAACCCTGCTCATGCAGTAAGCTCCCAATCTGCCCATACTTGGTACATTTTCTCATCTGTGTATCTCTCTAAATCCCAACTATCCATGTTCTTATCAAATACTCCCAACTTAGAGTTTTCATTTGGGCCCATGAGAAAGTTCTGGAAATAGATGGTGGTGATGGTTGAATAACACTATGGATATACATGTCGCCACCAAATTGTGGCTCCTAAGATGCCTGTTTACTGCAATTAAAGAATACAGAACCATCTCTTTTGTGCTCAGGAGTCATCCCCCGAGTCAGCACCTAACCACTGGCCCTGCGTTCCTTTTCCTATTGAGTGTGCTTTCGTTCCATGTCACACCTAGTTTCTTCATGTCAAATGCTTTCTGTGTATGCTTTGCTCCTTTTTGTACACTTCAGGAATCATGCCTTGTTTATGTATTTGATAACTGTTTTCTGAGTGGTCGATCATTCCTGTCATAGTCCAGTGATGACAAGCACCAGTGATGCTGAAGGCAATACTGCCACATTGTTGATGGAGCTTTGGACACAGGCCCCTTCTCTTCGTATTCCAGATCTGCTGCTATCAAATTCTATGGGAAACAGTCAATTTTTCTACATTTTTTGTCTATTTTTCAAACCTCATATGCTGAAATGGCACTAAAAATATCTATTCTGGATATAGAAGAATTAAAAAAAGAAATGTTTGAAAAAATCCTTTGGAAATACAATCTAGAAAAGGCTTTGAAGAAATTGGGGGAAACACCCCTCCTAAGAAAATACACATGATAGCTGGGCGTGGTGGCGCACGCCTTTAATCCTAGCACTTGGGAGGCAAAGGCAGGTGGATCTTTGTGAGTTCAAGGCCAGCCTGGTCTACAGAGTGAGTTCCAGGACAGCTGGGGCTACAGGGAGACCCTGTCTCGAAAAGACAAAAAAAAAATAAAAAAAAAAGAAAGAAATAATATGATAAGAAAATAGGCAATATATAATAGAGTTTTTTTTAATTTACTTATTGTGCGGGCATGCGTATGGAAGTCATTGGACTTTATGGAATCGGTTCTCTCCTTCTACATTTTTGTGAGTTCTAGGGACCAAACTCAAGGGGTCAGACTTCTAACTATACCCAGTAAGTCATCTCATCAGCTCCTAGGTTTTTAAGACAGAGTCTCATGTAGCCCAGGTTGGCCACAAACTCATTACTAAGTGAAGAACGACCTTGAACTTCTGATCTTCTGGCCTCTACCTCCCAGGTACTGGAATGACAGGCATGTACTACCACCCTGGCCACCCTGCAAGTTTACATTAATATAAAATTGCTTCTAACTCCAAGACCTGGCATAGTGCAACTTAAAAAATGTCTTTCATATATTTATTTACCATTCTAGTCTTCTAGTCTTTCAACAAATGTGGATTTTTCAGGAAGAATGAGTGCTGGGGACACAATTAAAGGAGCGTTTGTTCCGGAGAACGGCCATTTTGTGACGCCCCCACTCCCACCACCCCGGTTTCTGTTCATAGTTAAATTCACAGATACAGTGTCTCAACCAGGAGGCCAGCTACCCCACCCATCAGCTTCCTGACCCAGCGAGGCCTCTGAGGCAAGGATTTGCATGTCCTTTTAGAAGGTTAATGAACCAGGGGGACTCAGAGCTAGCAGAGAAAGGGCCTCCAACCCACTGGAAGGTCCCGCTAGTTGCTTCTGTCTCCTTTGCCAGCAATACTCGCACAGCCTGAAGCTTCATTGTTGAGATGAAACAGAAAATGAAGAACGACCTGGATCACTCAGACAACAATGAGCAGTCTCACTTTGAGTGGCTTGCACCTGGGAGAAATCAAGGCCAAACCAGGTGAAGTTTTCCACCCTTCTGATAAACCTGACGTACCAGAGTCATTTTTGAGCACTCTGCTCCCGTTTATTCAGCCAGCCCACTCCTAGAGAATCATTTCTGTTCCCGTCTCTACTGCCAGTAAGAAGTGCAAATTGAAGCAATTATCTGGATTGTTCAAGGAAAAAAAAAAAGCCTCAGAAATTCTTCTGCCTGAGTGATCCAGGTAATTGCTTCAATTTTCCTGTCAGCTCCCGTCTTGGCTGTCCCTGGGATAGCCATTTAACTGAAACCCTGGGGTCCGCAGGTTACCATGTGGGTCTAATCATTTCTGATTGCCCAGGCCCAGCCCCAATCTTGGAAGTGCAAAAAGAAAAGATCTGACCCAGTGAGGATTAAAGACCAAATGAGTGGGTGAACTGGCTTTAAAGATGCTGAAAAATCCCTTTAAATTTTGCAAAAATAATGCGTTGCCATGGAGTAGAAAAATATGGATGTCTTTTAAATTTATCACCTCAGCTCCAGATGTACAGATAACCCAGCTCAGCTTGGAGGAAGGGAGGAGTATCCCATCCCTTTAGCCTGGCTTCAGCTGATGTGGGATAGAGCCTTATTCTGATGGCTGACACATTGACTGAAGTTTTCCTGGATTAAACCTTTAGTATTTATTCTTAAAGAAAGAGCGTCAAGGAATAAACCAGGGGAACACTTGATTTTAATAAAGGACAAGAAAAGAAAGTCAAATTTCGGAGCTGGGGGTAAGAGGGCACCTGTGGATGAGCATTGGCAATCAAGGGTAGTGGAAGAGGGATCCTGGGTACCACCAGATCCAGTTAGGAGCCGATGCAGGAGGTAAGGGGCATTAAAACACCCAGTCTCAGGACTGACCCAGCACAAAGCAAGTGATGTAATTTATCCATTTGGACACAAAATTCAACATTGGTATTTCCTCTAAAATCTACTCACAGGAAATCGTTAAGCCACACTTTACTAAAATGAACCAGGAAGTACAGTGCATCTGTTGCACAGCCTACAATGAGCTACTTAAAAATCACTGAAGAGGCTGGGCATGGTGGCGCACGCCTTTAATCCTAGCACTTGGGAGGCAGAGGCAGGCGGATCTTTCTGAGTTCAAGGCCAGCCTGGTCTACAGAGTGAGTTCCAGGACAGCTGGGGCTACAGGGAGACCCTGTCTCGAAAAAGACCAAAAAAAATCACTGAAGAGATTTCCTGTTTCTGAGGTTCTGACTATGTCATACAACCACACAGGGTCCCCTGTTTTCATGATACCCCAACATAATACTGTGGTCCACAAAACAAAATATGGTCTCACATCCAGCACTCTGTCCTAGATTATGTAAAGAATGTAGAAACATGCTGTCCTAGTCCCATAATGTAGAAACTACAGCGTCTCCAGCTAACCAATTCCTTGTAAATACAGACACTTCACAATGTCAGTGGCAAGGTTCTCTTCAGCAGAGATCAAGGGAAAGTATTCAAAGACTAAAAGCTTTTTCAGCACTTGTAGTTGTCTATTGCTGGTTTAACAAATCACTCCAACGCTCTAAGCAACATCTGCTGTTTTATCATAGGTCATCAATCTGGGCACCATGTATCTTGGTCTTGTAACTCAAGTCTCAGTCATGCAGCCAGAGCTGCAGTCATTTCAAAGCCCAACTGGGGAAGGATCCATTTCTAAGGTGCTTCCTGCAGTTGTTAGCCAGGAAGTGCCCTCAGTCCTTACATGAGCCTCACCTAACAGTAGGCATAATTATGATAAATGAAAGGACGGGAACAGGACAGCAGCCACAGTCTTCTCCTTGCCTGATCTCACTCATCACTTCACTTCCACAATATTCCAGAGGCTAGAAACAAGTCACAGGCTCAGTGGAAATCCAAATGGAAAGGCTTACACAAAACTGTGAGTACTTGAGGGACCAGCAGCTCACTGGGGACCATTTAGAAAGCTGCTTGCCACAGCAACCAGTTACTCCTGGATTACTTACACAGAAGTGGAGCATAGAGTAGATAACGGGATAAAGGTTTGAACACAAATAGACCTTTTCCTCAAACAGCTTCCACCTAGCTGAGATGTAAGCTATAGAGAAATTAAAAGAAATAGCCATTAAAGCAACTATAAAGGAAAACAGCAATGTATTATACCACATAAAAATGGAGTCCTGGGTCTGGAGAATTGTCTCTTAAGAGTACTGGTTGCTCTTGAAACTGGGTTCAATTTCCAGCACCCACATGGTGACTAACAACCATCCATAACTCCAGTTCCAGAGGAACTTGATGCACTTGTTTGACCTCCACGGGCACTGCATGACACGGGTGCACTTAGATACATGCAGACGACACACTCATACACATAAAAAATAAATAAAATATCGACACACACACAATAATAAATTTTAAAAAATCAACCAAAGGTTTCTGTGACATACATGACAAAATCAATACCTTTAATAAAGAATTCTTACAAATCAATATTACAGTTGTAAATGCACAGTAGATAAATTAGCCAAGTGCACTAAAACATGATATAACAAAAGAATTATTAATTATCCTGAAATGCATGGAAAACTATTCGGCTTCAAGGAAATGCCTATTAAACTGGCAAAGATGACAAAGAATAATAGGGCTCCATCCTCCGAAGGACAACAGGAAAGCAGCGTTTTCTTACCCTCTGGTAAGGCGGTAGATTGTGTACATTTTTTTTCTGGGAGGGCAGCATAAATCTGAACTTGACAAATATACAGGAATAGACATCCTGCTTACAGGGGCAGAGGCATTAGGATTCAAGTTCGTGGACCTTCAGGGAGCAAGAATGGCAATGTTATAAGATGACTTTTGTGAACTAAAATTGGAAAATTTGCCAAGTCATGAATAGCTTTGAACAGCAGGTAGTATAGTGTTCTTGGTGGCCTTTACAGGCAGTAGGGAGTCCCTGGAGGTTTGTAACTAGAGTTATCAGGCAAAAGAAAATTCCCAAGCACAGTTAGAAACCCCAAGGAGATACTGGGAATCCAGGAGTAGAATTCAAGAGACTTATCCCTCTTTCCATTACAGCTCTGGCGCTTTCTCTTTGACATCAGTGTCTCTCAGGTATAAACAGCCTTTAGTACTCAGCAGAGACTAGAGGATCCCTGGCCTTCAGGCTCCTTCAGACATTAGCATGTAAGACCTATGGCCTTGTGAGCCAGGCATCATTGCACAGAAATGCAGTTACCAAGAGCAGCAAGAATTGAACTTCCTAAGCAGGGTGGTTAGTCAGGATTTTTTGAGTTTCAAGCAACAGAACTCTACTTAGGTTATTTAAAACAAAAAGCAGAGAAGGAATAAATTACATTCTTGAAGAAACACAAGGCTAGACTGCAGATGAGCTCAAGAAGGAACTAGATTCAGGGACCCAATCAGTTTCTTTGTCTTTTTCTTGCTCTTTGCTGAGCACATGCTTTCTTCTTTGTCTCTCTTGTCTCAGAGCATTCAGCTGTGCCAGCTCAGGAGAGTTTACATGTCTAACACTTGGAGGATCACAGAAACTCTCCCTCTGTTTCAGTTTCTGGAAAGACGCCCTGGCTCAGCTGACCTGGCTCTGCTTAGGTCAGCCTTGCCTCTGTTATACAAATCACCCCTGGCCCAGGACAGCATCGTGTTCAACAATCATGACTGGCAGAAGCGATCCCTCAGCTCTTTGTGCTGGACAGGAAAAGGTGAACAACAGGTGCCAGGAAAGCAAGACCTGGGAACTGACATGGCAGCAATATCGGGGGATTCCCCTGGAACCCTCTCTCAAGACAAATGTGGGACAGTCAGACCTGTGTGTTCCCTACAATGCCATGCTTCACAATGAGTTCTACCACAGGAGAATGGCCACTATCTGCTCCACCAGTCTATAACCCCTGATGTACAGGAGGCGTGGCGCGGCCACGGGTCACCCTGCTGCTAACCGGCTGCTTTCACCACCTGGCTTGCTTGGCCCAGCTGCTCTGAGGATGCCTAGCATTGGCGTGCGGCTTTATTGTTTCCTTACATGACCTGATCTAAACTAACCCAGAAAACAGATGAATTTGTAAAGTACTTTAAAAACCAAAGCCTGTCATCACTGGTGAGGCCTTCAGACTCTGCTAGTATAAGCACATAGTTGTGGGCAGCACAACAGCTTGTACCCATTTGGCAAATATTCCCCATCCCCAGTCGAAGGACTCCTAACTCCCACAATACACATATTGGCAACATTTAGCCTCCTAATTCTTAATGGAAACTAACAGTGTTCTGTTTATATGTCCGTTTCTATTGGCGTTTGTTTGGCCACCTCAGTGAAACACTAGCAGCACTGTCAGCTGCTCTGGTGCTTTACTATATGTACCCCATACGGTAAGCACTCCGTTTACATGTATATAAAGGTGAATCTAGGCATACACATACTACATTTATGTATAGGATAGAGATCTTGTCCTAGTGCTTTGAAAAACTCATCCATTAATTTATTCAAAAGGTACCTATGAAGTACCTACTAAGCACCAGCCACTGTTCTAAGTGGCATGGTTACAACAGCAATAAGACAGAGGTGGTCCAAGGCCTCATATGCTTTGCTGAAGGAGCTAGCCAATCAACACACGCAGGAGTGTGCCACACCACGCAGAAACAAGGGGCAAGGAAACAGTACAGATGTAAAGAGAGGAAAAGGCCAGAGAGGGATGGGGTGATGGGAATTTTAAAGGAATTTGGAGAAATTTTTCAATTCCTAAGCTTCGACATACATACACACAAACAAAAGAAAGAGCTGAGTGACAGGAGATTAGGGATTGTTATGTACTAAACCACCTCAAAAGTTGGTGTCCTAAATGTTGTGTGTGTGTGTGTGTGTGTGTGTGTGTATGTGTGTGTGTGGTGTACGCATTCATGTGGGTCTCTACACCTGTGTGTAGTGTACATACATGTACATATGGAGGTCAGATTTCAATATTAGGTGTCCTCTTCTGCAATCACTCTCTACTGTCTCTGAGATAGGGTCTTTTACGGAACCCGGAGCTCATGGATTCCACCATGCTGGCTTGCCAATGAGCTATAGGGATTGACTATCTTCACCACTCTCCACTGTCAAGGTTACAGCCACATATAGCCACATCCAGCTTTATTTACTTACTATTATTAATAAAGGGGCTACGGATCCAAACTCAGGTCCTTGCCAGGTGTGGTGGCACACACCTTTAATCCTAGATCTTGGGAGGCAGAAGCAGGTGGATCTCTGTAAGATGGAGGCCAGCCTGGTCCACATAGTGACTTCCAGGTAGGCTGGGACTAGGGAGATCTTGTTAAAACAACAACAACAACAACAACAACAACAAACTCTGCCCTCATGCTTGGGCAGCAGGCACTTTTACCAACTGAGTCATCTCTGCAGCCCCCAGACAACCATTTATTTCCCACCAGTCCAACAGCAGAGCTGTTGACCTCTACTAAGTCCAGCTGACCTGGGGTCAGGGTATCAGCTGTCTGCTTGCTGATCCGGACATGACCTTGGTCCCTCTGCGTGGGAGTCTCACATTGGTCCACCAGGCTCACCATGAATATCCTCATGCAGAGGCAGAGATACAAGGCTGAGCAGCTCAGCACGAGAGAAGTGACCATGCGCTTAACACTTCACACTTCCTCTTACCTCACAGCTGGTAATACAGACTAAATCAGGCCACACAGGTAAACCAGACACTGTGTTCCTCTCTCAAATTCATAAGCCCTAACCCTGGAGTGACTTTTTGGGGCAGGGTCCAGAGAGGAAAATTAAAGTTCAGAAGATTCATACGTCTGGGGTTCTCTGAGGATCTTGAGTGGAAGCAGTCCTTGAATTTCCTCTCCTCTTGCCTCAGCCTCCTGAGTAGCTGTGCCACCAGATGCAGCACAATTGGGTCCCAGTCCCATAACATGAAGGCACACACCCAACCCTGCACATATGAGGACATCACAAGCCAGGAGGAGGACCCTCACCAAACTACTCCAACCTTGATCTCAGACTTCCAACTTCCAGAACTGTGAGAAAATGACATTATATTGTTTAAGCCTCAGTCCAAGACATTTTGTCCTGGCAGCTTGAGCTGATTTAGATAGACATGGACACACAGGGGTCATTTACTCAAGTCATTTACAGCCATCCCCCTCCAAGAGGAAGAAGGGAAGGAAGGAAGGAAGGAAGGAAGGAAGGAAAAAGAAATGGAAAAAAGGAGAAAAAGAAGGAGTGAAAGAGGGGGGTAGACTTATCTTTAAATGTGAGTAATTGAAAATATGAGCAAGCCCCTCTTTCACTTATCTAGAAGCAGGTCATGTGTTTGTGACTTATCTGCAGTCTCCATCCATGCCCAGAGGCAATTGGAAGGGAAAGAGTGTTGCGACCAGAGAGAGAGAAGAAGCCTGGGTCTGGCTCATTCTATTCCAAAAATAAATAGAAATGATTTGGAGACTTTCCATGCATGGAACACAAACTGTGTGAGCACTCCAGTTCTGACTGGAGGATGACCTCATAGCCGGCTCTCTTCCCTCCTCAAAATGACAGCTAAGCTTTAGGAATAGATTTTTTTAAAGGAGCATTTTTCTGTTTAATAGACTTTGAGGATACTCATAGATCTCCCTGACCTAAAACATAAATATAGATAGGCTGTAATGAGAAAATCTTCTTTGGTATGCTTTGGCTTAAGCAAGATCCTCTTCAAAAGAAAATGTTCACTCACTCATTTGTTTTTAAGAAATTGTACCACGTATCACTAAGGTCTTTTTCAGGGATTGAGCCATTTCAGGGAATGAAATCTAGGGCCTCACACATAGTAGGCAACACTCTATTACTGAGCTATATCCTCAGCCCTCTGGAAAGATCCTTTTCAATGAAAACACAAAATTAATAAACATATACACACATACACATACACATATACACGCACACACCACACACACACCACACACACACACACACACACACACACACACACACGCACGCGCACGCACACACACAGTGTTATATCCTTGCTACCATGAGAGCTAATAAGAGAAAGTCGTGGTTCCTGCCTTCCTAGAGTTTACCATCTAGCAAACAAAGGAGCAAAAGTAGAGGAACAAAGGAAGGACAAAGAATTGTATGCACACCCCTTTGAGGGGAATTTGGGGTGGGACTTTTGCCTTGCATTCAGATGAGTAACCCATGGAATCACCTGGGAAAGCCAAATCCTAACAAGGTGACAGGTAGGTCTATGCATGGGGAAGGGTAGCTTGCTGGGAAGGGGAAGCACATCTTAGCAAATGGGAGAAATGTCCACTTCTCCTTGGAATTCTCTGGAAACTGGATCTTAGGGCAAAATACTCCAAGACTCTCCTCCTTTCTGTTCAAGAATTCAAATCAGGAGAAGAGAGCCAAAGAGCTGAGTACTGCCTCTCTTTTCAGGAGAGCCAGCTCCCAACAAGTGAAGGGGCGTGGTTCTGAGCCTAAAAGACTATTTTACAGATTGCCCTCAGAGTTGTTAGAGTATCTCCCATGAATGTCCACTTTGTGGTGCCTCCTCCACACCTGTCAGCCTGAAGGCCCTGCTCGGCTCTGGGCATCTTCTTGGATGGCAAAACCTTCACCCATTAGCCTCCACCACTCCAGGAAGAGATATGGGTGCAATAGTGGCCCAAATGTTATGTGGGGAATCAACTGCTTTTTGACTGGATTTAAGGGCACTCCACAGAGGGAAACACATGTCTGATACTGTGTATCTGGCTAAGAATACATGGTTGGGGATTTTACAGGTCCCTAGAGTGAACCTACTAGTATTATTTGCTAAATGGACATAGTATCAAGCTGCCCTCAAGATTCGTATCTCTACACCCATAGATTGGTGAAGTTCTCAGACCTCATCATAGAAGTTTTTGTGCAATAGATGGATGTGGCTACAGAAAATAGTAATTGATCAAGTATAGAGAACAAGTGTCTGGAGTGCTTAGCCACAAATGGGACATCTATATCACACCATGTCCCCAGAAGGCTCAGAGGCCATTGCAGAAGAGGGGCAGAAAGACCCTAAGAGCCAGGTGTCAGGCAGGACTGGAGGGAAACAGTGGATTCTGAACCTGACAGGACTGATGCATTCACGAAGTCATAGCAGCTGTGATTGCCCACACAAGACAGGATCAAGTCAGTCGACATTCTAGCAAGGAGGTATAAAGGACTCCTGAGTACCCATCCTTAGCTGAGGAACTACTGACAGTCGATGGCTTCTGGAAGAAGGAGAGTCAGCTCTCTTCAAGGACGTGGGTTCTGACAAGTCATCTATACTCCCACATAAAATGAATGGGATTCAGTGGACTACTAAATATAGATGTAAAAATTCTCAGCAAAATGCTTGTAAACTGAATTCAAGCACACATCAAAAGATCATCCAATATCATCAATTTAGTTTAATCCCAGAGATTCAGGGGTGGTTCATAAATGAAATCCTCCTCATAAATAAGTCAATTCAAAGATAGACACCACACGGTTATCTCATTAGATTCAGAAAAAGTCTTTGACAAAATTCAACATCACTTCATAATAAAAGCCATAGAGAATCTAAGGATGCAGGGGACATACCTCAATATAATGAAGGCAATATACATCCAGCCCACAACCAAACATCATGCTAACTAGAGAGAAACTCAAATCACTAAAATCAGGAAGACAAGGATGGCCCACTCTCTCCCTTCTGTTTAATATCGTGCTTGAAGATTTAGCTAGAGCTATAAAGTAAGCGGAGGAGACAAAGGGGGCCACAAACTACAAAGGAAGAAGTTAAAGGATCCTTATTTGAATATGATATGATTCTAGAAAAAAAGACCCTAAAGACTCCACCAGAAACTCCTATAGCTGATAAACACATTTAGCAATGTAGCAGGATACGAAATTAACACAGTAGCCTTTCTTTTTTTATGAATAAATAATTTTTTGTTGATGTTTTATGTATTTCATATATCATTTTTCATTTCTGTTCAGAAATATTCCCCTATCCCTTCCCCCCAACCCACCCCAAACCATCCCAGATCATGTATTCTGTCTAACTGTCCTGCATCTTTCTCTCAGTCTTTTTTATGCTTAGGAATTCACATTTTCCTCCATTAATTTCATATTATTCTAAAATATGGATACAATACTCTCCACCCATATACAGTAATTACAGAGTCTGAAAATAATTGGTGGGTGGATTCTAGAGCCCATTGAGGGATTCACATTATAACAACCTAGTTGCTCTCAGATAAACCAAAAATATAACCATACAGTCGTTCAGCTTGCCTTTCATCTGGGGGATTTGGTGTTACCATCCACAAATGAGGGAAACCATTCACCGCTTTTCTTTCTGGGACTGTGTCACCTCACTCAGCATAATGGCTTCAAGCTCCATCCATTTACCTGCAAAGTTCATAATGCCATCCTTCTTTACCACTGAATAGTACTCCATTGTGTAGATGTACCACATTTTTGTCATCCACTCCTCTGTTGAGGGGCATATGGGTTGGTTCCAGCTCTTTGCTATTGTGAAGAGAGCTGCAATAAACATGGATGTGCCTATATCTTTGTGGTAGGAAGAGTCTTGTGGGCATATACCCAGGAGTGGTATGAATGGGTCAGGTGGTAAGCTCATTCCTAGTCTTTTAAGGGTTTTCCACACTGCTTTCCATAGTGGTTGTACAAGTTTACATTCCCACCAGCAGTGGATGAGTGTTCCCCTTTCCCCACAACCCCTCCAGCATCTGTTGTCTTTTGTTTTCTTGATCTTAGCTAGCCTACTGGAGTGAGATGATGTCTGAGAGTGGTTTTAATTTGCATTTCCTACAGTAGCCTTTCTATATACCATCAACAAACACATTGAGGAAGAAACAAGGAAAATTATCTCTTTCATGATGGCCTCAAAAACAAGTATCTTTGAATAAGCCCAGACAAGGAAGTGAAAGACTTACATAATGGAAATTTAAGACATTAAAGAAAGAAATTGAAGAAGATACCAGAAGATGGAAAGGCCTCTAATGCTTAAGAATCAATATTTAATCCTAGCACTCAGGAGGCAGAGGCAGGTGGATCTTTGTGAGTTCAAGGCCAGCCTGGTCTACAGAGTAAGTTCCAGGACAGCTGGGGCTATAGGAAAACCCTGTCTCGAAAAGACCAAAAAAAAAAAAAGGATCAATATTGTAAAAATGTCAATCCTATCAAAAACAATCTATACATTGAATGCAGTCTCCATCAAAATTCCAGCAGAATTCTTCTCAGAAATTAAAAAAAATAATCTCAAATTTCACATGTAATCACAAAAAAGCCAGGATAGCCAAAACAGTCCTGAACAGTAAAAGAGCTGGAGCTACCATCATCCCTGACTTCAAATTTTACTACAGAGCTATTGTGATAAAAACAGCATGGTACTATCATGGAAACGGGAACATTGATCAATGGAATATCATTTAAAACCCAGATTTAAGTCTATAAATATACAACCATCTGATTTTAGATAAAGAGGTCAAAAATATACATTGGATAAATGACAGCATCTTCAGCAAATGGTGCTGGTCAAAGTGGATTGCTACATGTAGAAGAATGAAATTAGATCACTATTTCTCACCGTGCACAAACCTCAACTCCAAATGGATCAAGGACCTTTACAGAAGACATGATGCTCTAAATCTGACAGAGGGGAAAGCAGGTAGTGCACTGGACCCTATGGGTCCAGGAAAAGACTTTCAGAATAGGACCCCATTAGCACATGCATTAACACAGACAACTGACAAATTAAATCACATGAAACTAAGAAGCTTCTGTTCAGCAAAGGACTCCATATTTTGAATGAAGAGGTAGCCTACAGATTGGGAAAAAAAACTTTACTAGCTATGCACTGGAGGGGTAATATCCAGAATACACAAATGCACAAAAGATCTAAAAAAACCAAACAGCAAGAAAAATCAAAACAAATAAAACACCCCAATTAAAAATTATGACAAGGAACTAAACAGATAGTTCTTTTTTTTGTCTTTTTGAGACAGGGTCTCCCTGTAGTCCCAGCTGTCCTGGAACTCACTCTGTAGACCAGGCTGGCCTTGAACTCACAAAGATCCACCTGCCTCTGCCTCCCAAGTGCTAGGATTAAAGGTGTGCGCCACCACGCCCAGCTTAAAACAGATAGTTCTTAAAAGATGAAGCACAAATGGCTTTGAAATATGTTTTTCAACTTTTGAAACTTTTTTTTTAATTTTATTTATTTCTGTATGTGTATCGATGTACTGTCTGCATGCAGGTTTGTGCACCCGTGTCGTGCAATGCTGCGGAGGACAGAAGAGGGTGTTGGATTCTCCTTGAATTGGAGTTTCAGACGGTTCTCGGCCGCCATGTGGGTGCTGGGGATCGAACCCAGGTCCTCTGTAAGAGCGATCGGCGCTCTTAACCGCTAGGCCATCTCTCCAGCCCCTTTTCAATTTTTGAAACTTTTTTTAATGTTAAACATCTTTAGCCATCAAGGAAATGCAAATTAAAACTACTTTGAAATTTTATCTTACCCCAGTCAGAATGGCTAATATAAAAAAATAAAAAATTCCAAAAACAAATGTTGACAAATGCTGGTGAGGATGTGGGGAAAACGAAATCCGTATTCGCTGCTCGTGAGAGTGAAAACCTGCACAGCCATGCGCTGAATGGCTCTCAGCTTTCATCAGAGAAGCTTCTTTTTGCAGCATATGACAACACAGAGACTCACAACTTGTCAGCATTCAGAGAATAAGAGATTGTGAAGTGGTCATCCCTAAATGGGACATCTCATCTATATTATACCCTCCTGCCCAAGGCTCAGGGAACTTCATAGCAAAGGAGGTAGAAAGATTGTAAGAGCCAGAGATGGTGGATGACCACAAGGAAACTGCTGTCTAGACATATCATGGAGTTGCACGTATGAGCTCACAGCAGAGAACACTGAAGCATGTGACAGCATGCATAAGACCTGTGCCAGTCCAAGCCAGACAAAAGCCCTGCATGGAGAGGGGAGGAGGGCACAACGATACCTGTTGGGAGAGGGAGAGTCAGTTTTCTTTAAAGTTGTTCTGGGTAGGGCCATGACCAGAGGGTCGGGTTTGGGTTTGGTGCTTCTGCAGCTTTGTTCGGGCTGGCTCCTGAGGCTCAGGAGGCTGGAAGTCACTCAGGCAGGTACATTTTGGGGTAGACTGTCTCCTGGACTGCTGGAAGGGGGTCGCGACTCTGAGCCCTCTTGTGGGGGGTGGCCGTCTGGGCGGGACCGCCCTTCACCTTTGCAGCTGTGACCAGAGGGTCGGATTTGGGTTTGATGCCTCTGCGGCTTTGTGTGGGCCGGCTCCTGAGGTGCAGGAGGCTGGAAGTCACTCAGGCAGGTACCAGGGTTACCAGGGTGCGGGCAAGGTCAGGCATTACTCCCCCCGCCTCTCCGCCAACGGGAATTGGTGAAAATCCAAGTGGACTTTTTTTTGAGAACCTTTAGAACAGGAAGAGAAGAGTGACTTAGGCTTCCAATATCCAATATATAAACAAAATTGAAAGCCTGAAACCTAGACAAGTCAATACTCCATAAACAAGGAGGAGGAAAGAAAAAGAAAAGCATCGAAAGGAGGCAAGCAAAACCATCTGCTAACATAGTGAAAAGACATTTGTTATTTGAACCACAAAAGGGAAACCCACATGCCAGGGACACGATGAAAGGACAACATGGGAAAGGCACAGGATAATCCAACACCAAGCTCTACCAAACCTGTAGGAGACAACTACAATGGGTATTGTAGCTATCTGGAGGTGACCCAAGGAACAGATCTTAGAGGAATAATTGCAGACCTATGCAGAGAAATTAAAGAAAAAGAAGAATTCAGAGAACTAAAGAAAGAGAATGAAAAACTCAGAAAGGACCTAGAGGGATACAATGACAAACTTCAGAAAGAACTAAAGGAACAGATTGAAAAACTCCAGAAAGAACTAGAGGGAGAAAAAACAAACTCTGAAAGGAAGTAGAAACACTGAAAAAGGAAGTCAACCAACGAAGTAAGGAGCACCAAGAAGAGATTGAGAAGTTCAAAAAGGAAATGGAAATACTAAAGAAAACACAGGATGAAACAAAAAAGGAATTAGAACACTCATCCAATCAAGAAGAAAGGAAAGGAAAAAGCCTCAGAAGTAGAATAGAGGAAGCAGAACAAAGAATATCGGATCTGGACGATAACACAGAGCAACTAAAAAGCTCAAATAAAGATTATGAAAAATTTAAATACACAAAAGTGGAACAACCAGGAAATATGGGACACTATGAAAAGATCAAACCTCTGCATCATAGGAATAGAGGAAGGAGAAGAATCTCAAGAGAATAGTATTGATCAGATCTTCAACAGAATAATAGATGAAAANTAATAATTAGGGAAATGCAAATTAAGACCACTTTAAGATATCATCTCACTCCGATAAGACTGGCCAGGATCAAGAAAACAAATGATATCAAGTGCTGGAGAGGTTGTGGGGAAAGGGGAACACACATCCATTGCTGGTGGGAATGTAAACTTGTACAGCCACTATGGAAAGCAGTGTGGAGAACTGACCCATCCCACGGGTCAGTCAATGGGGTCCTGGAAGAGAAGGAGTGAGGGGAAGGGGCAAGAGATGCAAGGAATGGAGACAAGACAGGTTCTGATCAAGACTCATTTATTGTAGGAACACAAGTAGAATATAAAGGGCAGGGAATGAGGACGCATTGCCAAACCACAGGCACCTCAGTGCTTACATATTGGAAAGAATGTGCAGATACATATCTTTACTTAAGGCAAACATTTGCAACACCTCCTGTGATAAGTCACAACGGACTTCAACTTCCTTGTGACTATTTCAGTGCTGGAAAGCTGCTAGTGGAAAATTACTAGATGGCTAAACTTGTCCGAGAGCCCCACAGGTCCCCCCTTTTTTGTTATTACATAAAAAAAGCAGAAGAGAGTGAAGTTGTGCCTGTCTTAGGTTCGAATCCTCCCAGACACCCTCCTTAGCTGTTATTGGGTAGGCAACCTCCAGCGTCGTCCCCTTGTCTTAGCTTGGTAGGGTAGGCTAGCCTGGGGCTATGATTCCTTTACCCATCTTTGGCAAAGCAACTTAGCAAGCCATATCATCATAGTTATGGGTCTCAGTATAAGAAGAGGAAAAATCATCCATAAGCAATTGTTGGTAATGGACCTGGAGAGGTTTGGATTGAATAGCCTCAATTTGGGATTGGATAAATGCCATCAATTTATTAAGTAGCATTGGACCCAGAGATATCACGAGGAGGAGCCCAAGTAAAGGACTGAGAATGGTAGGCAAAAGAGTGGTCAGCCAAGGAGAAGTATTAAACCAATTTCTGAACCAGCCTTGTTCTTTTTCCCTTCATAACTTTCTATGTTGTAAACCTTCTCTTACATTTTGTAGGGAATCTTTAACCATGCCAGAATGATCAGCATAGAAGCAACACTCTTCTTTTAGGGCAGTACACAAACCTCCTTGTTGTAGTAGCAACAAATCTAGGCCCCTACGGTTTTGCAGGACAATCTCGGCCAAGGAAGTTAAGGATTCTTGCATATGGCTTATAGCTTTTTCTAACTTTTCTATGTCATTGTCTATAGATGCCCTGAGCACAATATACCTTTTTTCCTGCAACAACAGAGACGAGATTCCAGTGCCAATACCCACCCCTCAGCAGAGGTCTCACATCCCTAGTAAGCACAATAATAATCACTGTGTCCCCCATACCCCTTTTTCCAGCTATTATCCACCAGGCAGACATAAAATCCAGTCTTTTTTAATATGCTTATAGCCAAGGTTGTATGGCATCCAGGAAGGCCACCCGGGGGGGGGGGGCTTATCCTTAGTAAAATGACTTGAATCCGAGTCCTGAGAAAGCAGGTAGCATATATCTACTTTCAATGAAGGTCACCAGGTACCTCGAGGATGAATTCCGCTGATTTGGGTCACCACAGACTGAGAACTGGGAGTGATGATCTGCCAGGTTTTATTCCATGGTTCATGAAGTTTGGAGGTCGAGAATGCCCAAGGTGTGTAAATGCTGAATAGGAGGTTCACGATCAGAAAATGCAACATTTTGTACTGCCTGTGAATGAAAGGATTAGATTTATCTCAGGAATGGGAGTTATTCCTGGATAATTGGTTAGTTTTTCTTGTTAATCTTTCAGGCAGCCATGTGGCTGAATCAGCTTCTTTGGGGTAGATACATACTGATCCTCGTCCCCAGATAAGGACTGGATCAGGTCCATTCCATTTATTGGTAAGAGGATCTTTCCACATGACTGAGGCATAATGTTCTTTTGTTGTGGACTTCAAAAATCTTTCTGCAGCCATGTGTCCATCACGGTACAAGGTTAAAAATTTAAAATTAAGAGTGTATGACTAAGAATGTTATGTGGGAACCCTTTGGTAGGGTACCATTCCCCCTTTTTTACTTTTTCAAAATAGGATTTGAGTGTCTGATGAGCTCTTTCAACTATGCTTTGTCCTTGGGGGTTGTAGGGAATGCCTGTTTTTAAATTAATAGCTAATTTTTTACAAAAAGTCTTGAAAAAGGCACTAGTGTATCCTGGGCCATTGTCAGTTTTGATGGTGGTAGGAATGCCTAGGGCAGGAAAGGTTTGTAGAAGGTGTGTAATGACATTTTTTGTAGCTTCTCCTGGTTGGAGAGTAGCAAAGATGAAGCCACTAAATGTATCAATACAGACATGAACATATATTAATTTGCCAAATTCAGGATAATGAGTGACATCCATCTGCCATAAGGCATTGGGTATGAGACCTTGGGGGTTTACACCTAGGTGTAAAACAAGCGAGTGGGTGACAAAAGTTGAACAATTTTTGACAATGTCTCTCACTTGTTCTTTGGTTATTTTGAATAATAAACAAAGGGTGTGAGCATTAAGATGATGTAGAGAATGAGCTTTAATTGCTAGGTCAATGGGAGACATGGGTTGAGAGATCATAACTAATCGAGTGGCGAGATCTGGTTTATCATTGCCCATGGACAGTGGACCAGGTAACCCTGAATGAGCCCTTAAGTGTCCTAAATAAAATTTATGCTGTCTATGGATGATGAGAGTCCTACACTATTCAAAGTGCTGAGCAGCGGTAGAGGTATGTTTTAGCTGACTGGCTGTTTCTAGATAAGGAATGGACAGAGCCAAGTAAGCGCTATCAGTGTAAATATTTAGCTGCGAATGAGGGAAGGCCTGGAAAACAGCTAGGAGTGCATAGAGCTCTACTAATTGGGCAGATTTGGAAGGAGTAGTAAAAGAAACAGTTTTATCTTGATAATGATAAGCAGCACGACTTGATGAGGACCTGTCTGTAAATATGAGTAGTGTTTGGGAGAGGCTCAGAGGAGGTAACTTTTGGAAATATAAACTCATGTCTGTTGCAGAACTGTATAAACTTATCAGGGGGGTAATGGTTATCTAAATTCCCTGAGAATGACGCACAAGCTATAGGCCATTCTTCAGTGGTTTGTAACAGCCAATCTAATTGAATTTTGGTATATGGCTGTACAATATTTTCTGGATCTTTACCAAAATATTTTCTACTGGTTTCCCAGCCAAGTCGGATAAAGTCAACAACTGAGGTATAGTAGGGATAGATGACCTTTTGGGGGAAGAGGGCAAATGTACCCACATGATGGGCGCAGACTGCCAGAACACTGCAGTGGGAGAGTATAGAGTGTTGAAAATTAAATAAGGGGGCTGGAGAGATGGCCTAGCGATTAAGAGCACTGACCGCTCTTGCAGAGGACCCGGGTTCGATCCCCAGCACCCACATGGTGGCCTAGAACCGTCTGAAACTCCAATTCCAGGAGAACCCCAGTTCCAGGGGGATCTGACACCCTCTTCTGACCTCCGTGGCATTGCACGACATGGGTGCACAAACTTGCATGCAGGCAGTACATTCATACACATACAGAAATAAATAAAAAAAGTAATTAAAAAAAGAAAATTAAATAAGACAAGGGCTTGGAATAGTCAATATAGTGACAAATTGTGAGTCTATGGCAGCACTTACCTTTTGCAGGGCTAGTTGTCCTTCATTAGTCAGGGTCCTAGGGGACTGGGGGTCAGAATCACCTCTAAGAATGTCAAGTAATGGTTTCAATTCTCCAGTGGTAAGTTTGAGATAGGATCTTAGCCAATTAATGTCTCCTAACAGCTTTTGGAAATCATTGAGCATTTTAAGATGATCTGTCCTAAAGGAGGTCTTAGCACTAGTTATTTTTCTGCCATGAATATGGAAACCAAGATACGTATAAGGATCTTGGAGTTGGATTTTATCCGGGGCAATTTGTAGGCCTGCTTGGCTTAAAGCAGCTGAGAACTTGTTGACTTTGGGAACCTGCTAATAGTATATCATCCACGTAATGTATTAGGTAGATGTTAGGCCAGACATCTCTGACCTGTTGAATGGCAATGGTCACAAATTTTTGGCATAAAGTGGGACTATTGGCCATGCCTTGTGGCAACACTCACCATTGATATCTTTTCATGGATTCTTTAAAATTAATAGAGGGGACTGAAAAAGCAAATCTTTCTCGATCATTTTTATGCAAGGGGATAGTGAAAAAGCAATCTTTTAAGTCAATGACAATTTTGTAATAATCTAAAAGAACAGCTACCGGTGATGGGAGGCCAGGCTGAAGAGCTCCCATGAGTACCATGGTCTGATTAACTGCTCTCAGATCCTGTAACAACCTCCATTTTCCTGATTTTTTTCTTGATGACAAAAATGGGCATATTCTATGGGGAGTTACCAGGTTCAAGATGTCCCACCACAAGTTGTTCCTGCACTAACAACCAGGCTGCCTGTAACTTTTCTTGGGTAAGGGGCCATTGATCTACCCAGACAGGTAGACTGTCTTTCCAAGTAATGGAATCAGCAGTAATGACTGGGTGTGCAGAGGATACAATGGCCCCCATTAGGGGTGTTCTAGGCCTCGCCTATGAGGGTTTTGAACAGGCTGAATTGGCTGTATCATTCCTTGAAAATGCATTCCTAATCCTTGACCTGGGGAGTACCCAAGGTTTAACATCTGGGCCATAAAAGTATCATTAGGACTTAGCATTAAAAGGCTCATTTGAGATAACAAGTCTGTTCCCCAGAGGTTAATGGGGAGGCCAGGTAAAACATGGGGTTGTATTTGACCTGTATTTCCTTCTTTATCCCTCCAATTTAATAATTTGGAACTTTGTTTAGGTTTTTGGCTTTGTCCGATACCTTGTAGGTGGGTGATTGTGGGAGTTAGCTCCCAATTTTTTGGCCAATTTTTTTTCTTTTATGTTAGTAACATCAGCACCAGTATCTATTAATCCTTGGAAGACTTTTTCTTCTATCCATAGGGTGAGAAGGGGCTTCGCTTTACCTAGTGCTTGAACCCAATAGGTATCAGAGGACCCGGGGCCTCTATATGCACTTTTAGCTTGGTTACTAGTATTATGCATGGGCAGCATAAGTAGTTGGGTAATACACTTTTGGGTGGGATGGTAACAATGTTATGAAGGGCTTTGGCCATGATTTTACTTTCTCCTGTATAATCATTGTTTATACCCCCTGGGAACACTTGTAATCCTTCCATAGTGCTGCTACTTCTGCCTTAGAAGTCTCAAAATGAGCTTGCCATTTGACCCAGTCATACCACTCCTGGGTATATACCCACAAGACTCATCCAACTGCAGAAATACATGCACAGCTATATTTATTGCAGCTCTGTTCACAATAGCAAAAAGCTGGAACCAACCCAAATGCCCCTCAACTGATGAGTGGATAGAGAAAATGTGGTACATGTACACAATGGAGTTCTATGCAGTGGTAAAGAAAGACAGCATCATGAACTTTGCAGGTAAATGGATGGAGCTAGAAGACATTATATTAAGTGAAGTAACACAGTCCCAGAAAAACAAAGGATGAATGGTATCCCTCATATGTGGATGCTAGCACCAATAACCCAGTTATAAATATTTCTTGTGGAGAGGGATGCATATTAAAAGAACAAAAACAGAAAGACTGCATCAGAAAACTGACTGAAAGGGTGAATGGGGAGGGATGGGAGGGGTGGGAGAGGGACATGGGTCTATATTTGATTAATATATATTTAATTGACATGAGTTAAACAAGTATCCAATTTTTCCCATACTCTCTCTACAGGTTACATGGTGTTTTAGGACTAAATACAAGTAAATATGTGTATATTAAACAACATTGGTTTAAAGGTTCTGATAAAAACGGTAATGCACCTGAGTTAATTGGAAATATAAATTGTTGTTGTCCACATTTGTTTTACTTAAAATCTGTATAACAGTAACTTTGGGATTGGCACATACAAATGTTCTCTATAATTTTTCTGTTGTACAGTATCACCTTGTAGCATTCTCTTTTGCCTGTAGGATGATTTAACTTAAAAAATTAAGTTTGCTTCCCAAGTTAACCACATACCATCATCCAAAACAGCATGGGTGAATTTGATGAAATCTGGGTCTTGATTCCACCCTAAAGGTATGTGTAATACAACTGCCTTTTTGAGACTCATGGGTCAAAAAAACAAAAACATAAAATAAAAAAGGGGGATACAGATAGATAAACCTTTTTGTCAAAAACCTTGCAATTCAAATCTTAAAACTAACTATGGGAAAAGATTTGCATGTTCCAACAGGTCAAAATGTCACCAACTTAACAGCTGAGAAAGAAAATATAGAGCTTTGCATTGTGTAGGATGTACCAGGAAGTTCCAGCAGAAAGGTTGGCCTGTCTGAACATTGAAAGGAAGAAAAAGATTGCTACAGACATCAAACCCCTCGGTGGATCCTACTTGTAACAACTATTTATAATGAGTCCTAATGAAACTTACCTTCTAGGTGCCACAAAGTTTTTAATACAAGAGACTTTCTTACCTCCCCTCCATAGAACAAGGAGAAATATGATGATGATGAGGTCGTTCTCTAACTGTAAATTGGAGACAACTGCTATAGAGGTAATCTCTTATAAAACTGGTAAACTGCCTTCTTTAATTGACTAATAGACATAGGAACTGTGAAAAGGATTATTCTCTATTCAGATCCAAATAGAATACTAAAGTCTCCTTAAGCTATGCACTTAAGGAAAATATATTAATACAGGAGAGCTCTGATATCAGCAATGGATTATTCTACCAGGGAGATGTTGGCCAGGGGATCCAAGCCCTGCCTAAAAGGTAAAGGCTTCTTGCCTGTAAACTGGGATACCTGCAAGAAGAGAGGTGATAAGGCCCTGCTGTTGAAGACCTGATGTAAGCATGGGAAAGATGCATTGAGACCGCACTTACAAGTGTACAGTTGGTCTCTGGAATACCAGAGAGTGTTACCAAAGGCCACTAAACCAATAAAGCAAATATTGGTCTTCTTGAGTCAAGCAAGACTCCTCCGTCAGCACCAGCTACACCTCACCTGCCTGGAAATACTGTGCAGCAGAGGCAGCCATATGCCTGTATATCCCAAATCTAATTGGCTATTAGCTCTCTCCTTGGAGGAATAACCCATGGCTGATGCCACAAGCTTACATAATCCAGTGGTTAGGAGATGTTATAAGCCACAGTAAGACCCTGCCATATTTTACAGAAAAAACATAATTCATGGATTAACATACCATCCAAACATCTGTGTCTATACCAAAGTAACCTACCATAACAATTAGTACTGTTTAAATACCTATATATCTAATTGCTTGTGCTTCATTAATAGGATTGAAAGGTTATTCATGGACAAACTGTCAGCCCATGAAAGGAAACAGCCAGAATTGACCAGAGTCCAAGACAACAGTTCCAGAGAAAGTAGACTGTTTTGCTTCTCGTCCACCTTTTCTTAGCCTAGGGAACAATCTGTGGAAGAGGCTGCACCGTAGAATATAAGGGCTCCGATTGGGGTGAATGGTGAAACTACAGCAATATAGGCTGGATGCTTATTTGATCAACTTGATTGAACATACAAGCCCCCCCAGCTGGATGGTGGGATCCATGGGCTGTGTGGGTTTGGGCCCAACTGCTTGCAAATAGGTTTTACATGAAGGATGCTTGTACTCATAAATTATTACTTATTGTTAAAAAATGAAAAAAAAAATAAAGAAGTAATTTAAAAAAAGTTGTTCTGGGTAGAACCTGAAGGTAAGACCCTATTGCTGAAGACAGGACATACTTCAGAGACGGGATCTTGAGCAATGGACTGGATCTGACTTGGAAGCCACCTCCCCTGAAGACTCGGCCTCATAGCTATGGAGAGCACTCTGCAAGCCATTAAGGGAGAATATTGATTAATGGTCCAACATCGGCCTCAAGACAAAATATCCATGTCAATGATCAGCACAGCCTATGACATTGGTGCAATAGTGGCACTTCTATCTTGGAGGGATGTCTAACCAATTGGACCTAAAGCTCACTCAGTGGAAGGAAACTCATGTGTGGTATTGTTAACATAACCAGATGCACACATCTGGAGAGGTCATAGATCTTGGACAATACCATAGTAGACACATCCATAAGCTAAGGTAACATTTTAGTAACTACAAAAAAAGTATCCTTATATGTACAGACAAATATCCCAGACACCCCTTATAGAAGAAGCTTCTTTTGCTCCAGATGAGAATAGTACAGAGTCCCACAACTGAACACACACAGACATGGTCTGTGAATGGCTCATGCCTAAGTAGTATATCTCCAATGCAACCTCTACACCTAAGCCCCAAGCATCATAGACCCAAGAAGGCATTAACTACCTCTTAACTCTTGTTAAGGAAGCTCCTCCATGCAACAGGAGGCCAAGAATTCAAAAGGACCTGAAGGGCCAAATTGTGGAGATTAAGAGCCTTCAGAGAGAGTGTGGTTTCATGGACAGGCTGTCTATATTCATCTTCATCTATGCAAGGCTCAGGGAACATTGCAGAAGAGGGAGCAGCAAGATTGTAAGAGCCAGGGAAGTGAAGCAAGACCCAATGGAAATCTACTCTACAAGCTCCTGGGACCCTGTTCATATGAACCTACAGCATTGGTATCAGCATGCACAAAACCCATGTAAGTTCAGCTGGACAAAAACCCAGCACAGAACTGCAGAAATGTGTAGCAGAGCCCAAACTTGGCTGAGGAAATATTGGCAGCAGAAGGCAGTTGAGTGAGAAAGACTTGGTCTTCTTTAGGAAAGAAACTCAGGATAGGCTGAGTAGATCTCAGGGGAGGAGCTGGCACCCAGAAGTGAGTATGGAGAGTAATTTGGCACAATGGAGCCTAGCACAAAGGACAGAAGGTGGGATGGGGCTGTGGGAGGGTGCCAAGGGGAGAAGCGGGTATAATGGCAATTAAGACTGAGTGAAAAATTATGTATGAAACACATAAAAATTCAATCAATCAATCAATCAATAAATAAAAGTTTTGCTGGGTAGATTGGCCTTTCTCCAGGGGCTGGACCCCCACACCCGAGCACTTGGAAAATGCAAAGTGGACTCAATGAGCTCTAAAACAATAGGACATGAAGTGGAGAGTAGGGAGGGCAGCTTTCCGAGAGGGTCTGGGTGGGGGATTTGAACATGACCAAGTCATGTCATATGAAATTTTCAAAGAATCATAAAAACGTTTTAAGTTTAATTTATTAAATTTATGTGTAAGAGTATATTGCGGGCTGGAGAGATGGCTCAGTGGTTAAGAGCACCGACTGCTCTTGCAGAGGACCCCAGTTCGATTACCAGCACCCACATAGTGGCTGAGAACCATCTTTAACTCCAGTTCCAGGGGTTTCCGATGCCCTCTTCTGACCTCCAAGGCATCGCACGACATGGGTGCACCAACCTACATGCAGACAGTACACCCATACACATAAAAAATAAAAAATATAAAAAAGAATATTGCATGAAACATGGA
Organism: Rhizomys pruinosus; assembly: GCA_009823505.1. Classification (NCBI taxonomy): domain Eukaryota; kingdom Metazoa; phylum Chordata; class Mammalia; order Rodentia; family Spalacidae; genus Rhizomys; species Rhizomys pruinosus. Next base: position 7,168,006 of record VZQC01007611.1, read on the forward strand.
GCAGATGCACTATATATATATATATTATTATATATATAATATATATATTATTTTTTTTTTTTTTTTTTTTTTTTTTTTTTCATGCAATGCCCATGGAAGACAGAAGAAGGATCCCCTGGAATTACAGACAGTTTTTAGCCATCATGTAGGTGCTGGGATTTGAACCCTCATCCTTTGCAAGAGGAGCCAGTGCTCCCAACTGCTGACCCATCTCTCCAGCACAAAGTTGAGAGGGGTTGGGGGGATAAGGGGTGGATATATGGAGTAGTAGGGATAAATATGATCAAAATACTTCATACACATGTATGAAATTTTCAAAGAATTAATTTTAAAATCAATTTTGAAAAAGTTTATGTTTTGATAGGTGTGTGGTGAATCACATGCCAGGCGCAGTGCAGACACTAGTGATCTACAGAGATGAGCACAGTCTTCATGGAGCTCAGGGTCAGGTGGGAGAAAGCAGAGGAGACAACCACGAAAACATCAAACAGCAACTACTGCGACAGCATTAGAAATGGAAGGGCAGGATGCTGAGAGACGCAATGGTGAAATGGGCCTGGGCTGGAGCTACAGGAAGATGCCCTGGGCGGGAGCCAAACCAACATGGTAGGAGGATAGACAGCAGAATCGGAGAAACCCCTTAGCAGGTAAAGATGATGGATGAAGAAAAAGAGAGCAGTTCTTGGGACCGGAGCCAGCAGACGGAAATGGGGATGGATAACTGAGGGAAGAAAATGGAACGGAACTGAACTGAACTGGGGTTTTCATTTAAAAACTGCATGCAGGGCTAGAGAGATGGCGCCTAGCTGTTAAGAGAGCCAACTGCTCTTGCAGAGGACCCGGGTTTGATCCCCAGCACCCACATGACGGCTGAGAACCATCTTTAACTCCAGTTCCAGGGGAATCCGACACCCTTTTCTGACCTCTGCAGCATTGCACAACATGGGTGCACAAACCTACATGCAGACAGTACATGCATACACATAAAAATAAATAAATAAATAAATAAATAAATAAATAAATTTAAATACTGCGCGCAGCAGCTAGGGTGCTGACACACATCTGTTTTCACCTGTAATCCCAGCCAACACGGGGGAGGCTGGGGCAGAAGGATGGAAAGTTTGAGGCCAGTCTGGGCTGCATAGTGAGACCGTGTCTCAAAACAACAGCCTCACAGATGGAGACCTGGCAGGAAGTTACTGACTCGGACCTCTTTTTAGTTGACCAGCCATATGCTCTTAGTTGATTCTGATGCTTGTTGCAGATGTCACTGTCACATAGATCTCTTCGTTTCAGGTGGAATGTGTTTATGTTATTGGCCACCCATATCATAAATTAAGCTAGGTTTTGCCAAAACATCTTTCCATATACATCCTTAGCAATCAAATTAGATAAGCTGTTTTGACATCATGCCTAAGTTACTGCATAGTCCCTGTGCTCTTATCTCATATGCATCTTCCAACAGCCACTGGAAACCCAGTTTTATTTTTATTATTCCCTACATTGGAGCTGATGTGATAAGGCAGAAGATAGAAATGGAAAACATAGCCACAGAAAAAATGGAAATAGCCAGATGTGGTGGCACCTGCTTTTATTCCCACCACTGGGGAGGTAGAGGCAGGTGGATCTCTGTGAGTTCAAGGCCAGCCTGGTCTACATAGTAAGCTCCAGGCCAGTTGGGGGTACAGGGAGGCCCTTTCTCAAAAAGACAAAAAAAAGGAATAAAAAATGGAAATAAAAGTATACATAGTTTTAGGAAATATGATTTCCTGATGATTATGTCATTCACCACCACACATCACAAGACAGTTATCTAAAGCACAAACATCACTAGTATCTGAGAGTTCATTAAGGTGGGAACTAAATAGGCGGGAATGACTCGCTTTTCTGTAGTGGGAATATTCAGCTCCCCAAGGGAGAGAATGTGCTTCTGGGGACAGCTGAAGCACTTGGGGCTGAAGGCTGAACACTCATGTCCCCTAAATTTGTATTTTCAAATTAATCCAATGTGACAGTGTTAAGAGGTGGGCCATAGGGGTTGATGAGGACAGGAGATCAGATTTCTCAGCACAGATTACTGAGTTACAAAACAAGCCCAGGATAGCATGTCCCCCAGAGGGGCTGCACAGAGATAGGGAACAGAGAGAAGGCCCAGAGAAGAGGAAGGCCCTTCCAGACTCCAGGACTGCTGGAGCCTTCACCTTAGGCTTTCTAGGCTGGAGAACTATGAGAAAATCCTGTTTATAACTTACCCAGTTTATGGCATATTTTACAGAAACTTGTAACTAAGGATTTTATGAGAAAATCAGGAAGAATGGACATTTAACCAGAGTAGTCACAAAGGACCATAAAGGTTCTTAGCTTTGGGCAAGCTAGCTAGACTTCTGCGTAAATTTTCTCATCTTTAATGAAGAAGATGCTGATTGTACCACAGTTACTGTGAGGATTAATGCCAGAGCCATCCTGGCAAAGAACACACATTAGAGGATTCCTGTTAGCACTATCAACACTTATTAGTGTTGAGCCACACTTGGTCACCTGCCCTGAAACTTACCCTTTGACCCTCAGTGTCACAAATGCTTCCATGAATACTGTTCTGTTATGTCCCAGCCTCCATCCCTTTGATTCAGGGCTCAGTCAAAGCCAAGGTCAAGGCATGAATGCTGTTTACTTTTTCTACCATGATTCTCCCCCAAAGTAGTCAAGGTCTGAAGCTCTAACTCCACAACCAGCACAACAGTTCACAATCTCGAATTCTGAGTTCAGGCCCTGAACTCATCTCTATACCTTCATTCAGAAGAGAATCTTTGTTTAACAAATGACCAACTTGTAAAACTTCCATTTAATATAAGTTCAGGACCAAAAAAATGACTCTACACACAGATTTTTAAATGACGGAAGACTTTAGCTTTCATGATGGTTAATCTTCATTGCCAACTGGACCAGATTAGAATCACTAAGGAAACACAACTCTTGGGAAGTCTGTGAGGATGTTTCCGGAGAGGTTTGACTGAAGAGGGAAGACCTGCCCTGAATGTGGGTGGCGACATCCTATGGACTAGAGTTCTGGACTGAATAAAAAGGAGAAACTGAGATGAGCACCCGCATTCTTGGCTTCCTGACCACACAGGCTCAGTGAGACCAGCCACCTGCCTCCCTGCACTCCCGCCCCGAGAGACAACACCCTCAAACTGGGAGCCAAGGTAAATCCTTCTTTCTTTAATTTGTTTTTATCAGAAATGCTGTGACATCAATGAGAAAGGCAACAAATACAGTTCTTATCTAATTACCAAAATTTCAAAGACATTAGGATCGGGTTGGAGAGGCGGCTCTGTGGTTAAGAACACTCTCTGCTCTTGTGGAGGACCCAAGTTTGAGTCCCAGTACTCACAAAGTAGCTAAAAAAATCCAGTTCCAGAGGATCCAACGCTCTCTTCTGGTCTCCATGGGCACCAGGCATACATGTGGTGCATATACACACATACAGGCAAAAGACATACACATAAAACAAAAACAAATTCTTTTTAAACCGGCTTTTAAGGAAAGGGGGTGGAGAGATGGCTCAGCAGTTAAGAGCATGGGCTACTGTAGGATCAAAATGGGCGTGCCAAGCACATACATCTTCTCCCTTCCTATTCCCAAGGCTTTGAGATAATATCATGGCTGCATCTGGGTAGTTTTGCTACTGAAACCCAAGGATGACAAGGGGATGATGGTATCTATGACTAGAGGCAGGGAGAATATCAAGCAGGAGCCCCAAGCTAAAGATGACTACAAAGATAGATTGCCCAATGTCTTAATTTATTTCCCGTTTGTTACCCTGAACCCTTGATTATCTTTGAAAAACAATCTTCCAGCCTGTTCTCTGCTATGCCACATGGAACTAAGCAAAAGGTTGTATTTCTTAACACATGGGCTAAATGCTTGTAAGGAAAGCTCAGGTCCCTGAAGCCAGCGTGTAGGCTGGAGCAGCGATCGATGAGTACTACGGAGAATTGACTCAGAGAGAGAGAGCTGGGCTGTGGGGTCCAGCTAAGCACTTCCTTTTGCTGGCCCCTCCCCCCGCAGCAAGTCTTAGAGGATCTGGGCTAGAATTTTATTAATCTGGCCATCTGGCTCCCTTACATAGCATAAAGACAAATACCATCGATGCAAGGGGAGCATGTTATGCTGTGAATCAGTCCCACAGGGAATCACGGGTGGGTATTAGGAAAATTCAAAGGAAAGAGAAACCATTTCTATCTGTCAGGGACAAGGCAAGATTTCATACGGAAGGTGGCATTTGCAGAAAAAGAAACAATAACAAGCACACAGGCTTCATACTCTTCCTTTGAAAGCAATCCAGCACTGACAGGGCTCCTTTGCAAAGTTACAAAGGACGATTAAGGAAGCGAAAAGGTTCTCTGTTTCTGCTCTGCCATCCTTAGAGCAGAACTTCCAACCTTAAGTTTGCCCAAGATGACTGCTAGTGCACCAGCCTCCAAGGCCAAATTCCAATGAACAAGAAAGGCTAAAGTTGGCATTTCTGACTGAATAACTCCCTTAAGAACATTTCTCCAAGAAACAGGCAACACTTTCACTTGCAATACATTGACCAGAACATATCTTCTCAGCCCCACTGAGCTCCTGTAGTCTTTTTTTCTCTCTCTTTTTCTCTTTTTTTTCTTCTTTTCTTTTTCTTTTTACCCAGGTCAACTCCTGTAGTCTTTAGCTAGGTGTCTGGCCGCCCCAATAACACTGAGATTCTATGCTTGAGGAGGAAAGGAGAAATGAGCACAGGATCTCTATCAGTAGTCCTTGGCATTGAAATTCTGAAGATTTCTTTTTTTTTTTATTTTATTTATTTCTGTATGTGTATGAATGTACTGTCTGCATGCAGGTTTGTGCACCCATGTCATGCAATGCTGCAGAGGTCAGAAGAGGGTCTCAGATTCCCCTGGAACTGGAGTTCTCCTGGAATTGGAGTTACAGACAGTTCTCAGCTGCTATGTGGGTGCTGGGGATCAAACCCAGGTCCTCTGCAAGAGCAGTCGGTGCTCTTAACCGCTAGGTTATCTCTCCAGCCCCCAAATTCTGAAGATTTCTAAAGTAACAATATCAATCAAAATATAACCCCTCCCCCCAAAGAACACCACCTCATAATCCAGAAGTAAAATGAAGGTTTGGACAGGTCTACTTCCAGTTGTTAGCCCTTGGTCTCCTCTGCAGTTCTATTCTCCAGAAAAACAGGCAAAACTGGACAAAACTGAAAGAAAAAAACATTTAAATTCTCTGGAAAGTCCTAAGGGCAAACAACAAATACAGATTTACCTACAGATGTCTGTTAGTCCTCCAAAGCACAGTAAGCACCTGAGGCATTTGAGCCACAGCCCTCCTTCTTGCCTGATTTAGGTGGCTGGAAGCACTGTCCTGACTAGCAGTAGTCCAGGAGAGGACTCCTACTCACAACCAAGGGACTGCTTCTCCCTGGATGCAGCTGGCCACCAGCATTCCCCATTACTCCCAGCTCCTTCTACTGAGCCTCAGTTCATAGGACAGAGGGTCTCTCCTGGGCATTTCAAAGCAAGAATACCAGTGTCTCAAGCAACTTGCATCCTAGTTTGCTCATCTACAAGGACAGAAGCAAACTGAGAAGACAGAGGCTGCAACATCAGCCACTCAGCTGACAGAAAAGTGGCTTGGAGACTGTTCAAGGGGGGAAGAGGCGATCTGTAAGAGAAAAATCCAACGCTCTGGCCAAAGAAACTGGCTTCAACACTAAGAAGTAGCTCAAACCTGAAAATGCTCATTTTTACTTAAGAGCAATAAGCACAACCACAGGCTAGCCAGTTTCCTACAAAGAACCAGGGAAAAGACATGAAGAAGAGACCACTTGGGTAGGAGTGTAAAGACTGGCCCCCAGTTCTATTCCTGAGAGAATTCTGGGAAGAGACTGGAGAAAGTAGCAGCAAGCAGCAAGTCGTCTGTCTCAGATGTCACGGAACATCAGAATCTGATGGGAATACTCTTCTGCAACCGTGGCATCTCCCACAGGCATTACCTTCTAGGGGAAGGCTTGAAAGCTACACTGAAGGTCATTTGAAGCTCATTTTGATCAGCATCCACCATTAGCACAGTAGTAGTTTCCCATCCATTACCTCTAACCCCTTGGGTGGCAGCTATGCGATGTTCCTGGAGCAGGTGGCCTACTCCTCATGGAATTCAAGGTGGGTAAAGGATGCTGTGCTCAGGCTGGGCATGGTGGCACATGCCTTTAATTCCAGCACTTGGGAGGCAGAGGCAGGCAGATCTCTGTGAGTCCAAGGCCAGCCTGGTCTACAGAGCAAGCTCCAGGCCAGCTGGGACTAACTATAGGGAGACCCTGTCTCAAAAATATCCCCCCCCAAAAGGATGCTGTGCTCTAGATATCAGCAACCTGTGCTTAGATCACTGATCACAGAGATTAAGAATGATAGCTGTTTTATTTGCCCCTTTCCCCATTGCAAGCTTCTGCCCCTTCTACCCCCAGCAAAAGTGACTTCTAGGTAGTATCAAAGGCCAGTGCCAACTTCACTTTGTTTTCCTTTCTCTTTTGGTATGGGAATGAATGTCTTCTGGGAACGCCTTGCCACAATAGAATCTTACAACTTTCTAAAGTTAATCTCATGTTTTGAGATCATTTAATACTATCTCAGCGTGTATATAATTTAAAACATGTCATAGGCCCTGGGCTCCTCCTATAACTGAAACATAAGCTTTAATTCTCCTGACCCTTCCTTGTTCCTGACCCAGAATAATGTCTGTGCATGTGTGTGTTGTAAAAATATCAAACACTGAAAGCAGTGAATGTCGTTGAAAGCAATGAATTATCCCATCTGTATTGCAAACAACATGTGGGATTAGATTGATAACATCTGTTTGTGGTTATATGTGCTGCTCTCAATCAGTAGGAGTCAAAAAGGGGAAAACCCTCTGATAAAACACGTTTTTTATTCCTATGCAATGATGAATGTACAGTTTCAACAAAGAGAGAATCTGAAGGGCAGTTTGTTCTGAAGGACAGTTCTGAAAGAATCTGAAGGAACACCTGCTTGGAACAGATCAGGCCCACTCTTGGTTCCAGCCAGTGCCAGAGTCAGGCATTGCAGTAATGTGCATCTCTCTGCCACATTTTGGGATCCCAATATTGATAACTAAGGCATTCAAAAGGAACTATACACATGGGGAGAGGGAGATAAAAGTCACCCCCCACCTAGGGGAGGATGCAGGCTCAGACAACACCTGAGAAGACTCTGTGTTTATGTTTCAGGCTGGTCCTTAGCACAGAGAGAGCTATGGAAATCTAAACAAGTAAAGAAAAGAAGCAAAACTCCTCCCAGGAAACCCTGGGAAAGGTTCTAGAAAAAGGAGATCAGTGGCTGCCAAGGGCTGTAAGTATGGAGGACCCGTACGGGGTGAGGTCTTAGGGGTACAGGGTTTGAGAGGTAATGAGTCCTGGTTGGTTGTACAACTTTGTGAATATATTAAGCACCGTTAATTTGCATACATGAAATAGGTGATATTTGTGGTATGTGAATATCTCAATAAAGCTGTTTTTATTTTCTAATGATTTTGTGGGGAGGGTCCTGAGGTCCAAGGATGTTTTCTATGGTCCAGGCAAGGGACTAGGCACCTAGCTGGAGAGAAGCACAAGATGGGAATCAAAAGAAGGGAGCAGACACTACTCCAGGAGCAATGGAAGGTAAGCTACTAAGAAATGGTGGTGACAGAACCCCAAGTCCAACTCTTACACACTAGTAAAGGCCAGTAAGGTACAAGCACGTTGAGCAATGTGATGTCTATAGCTGGTAACAGTGGATCACATACTTGAAATTGCTAAGAGAGTTACCTTTAAGCATTCTCAGCACAAAAATTAAGTAGGTAATACACAGGTTCATTAGCTTGGTTTGTCCATTCCACAAGTATACATATATCAAAGCATCATGTTGTATATAGGAATAATAAAAATAAATAATAAATAAATGCTACGAGAACCTTAGAGAATGTCTCAATAAAAAGTTTTGTTTGGCTGGGCACGGTGTCTCACACCTTAAATTCCAGCACTAGGGAAGTAGAAGCAGGCAGATCTTTTTGAGTTCCAGGCCAGCTGGGGCTACACAGAGACCCTGTCTCAAAAAGAACAACAGCAACAACAACAAAAAAGTCTTGTTCAAAGTATAAGAACTTAAGAAAATGTTAAGTGCATACAAAACAAAAACAAGTAAAAAAAACAAAAACCATGGATTTAAGCAAGTTCTCTGTGTGACTCCTTGTGACTTCTTGGTGCTGGAGAAAGGGGGGACACTCGTGGATTTTGAACAAAAGGGAAAGATGGTCTTGGCAAGGAAAACAGAGAAGTTCCCTGAGTGAGCCAGGGTACCCATTGGTCCATCCACTGAATATTGAGCATCTGCTGTAAACCACACTCTGGGCTCATAGCGTTTAACAGCTGGTTTCATGAGGAGTCCAGTCTACCAGGGGAGACAGGCCTGAGCAGGTATACAAAGCTGCATACAGCACACTGTGGAGGGATCAGTGCTATGGAAAGAATGAAGTGAGTGGGAAAGACAGAGCGGATAGATCTTATCCATGTAGCCTGCTCTGAAGAGGTGCATGTGAAGAGTTGAGGAAGAGCCCTGTGACCATGTGGGAAAGCATCTCAGGCAGAAGGGCTGCTACAGCAATGAGCTTAAGAGACTGAGGATGAGCAAGACCAGCAGGACAATGAGTGGAGTGCAGATAGCAGGCAGGACAATGAGTGGAGTGCAGATAGCAGGCAGGGAGTGATCTGATGTGGGTGGAAGAAGGACAATGAGTGGAGTGCAGATAGCAGGCAGGGAGTGATCTGATGTGGGTGGAAGAAGCCAGCAGGTGCCCAGTCCCTCACTAGGGCTGTAGCAAAAAGATGCAGTCCAAGTGTAGAGTTTAGGGAGGCTGGAGAGAGATATCAGTGAGTAAAGGACTGTGTCCTGCAGGGAGGAGGAGGACCTAGGTTTACCTCCTAGAAGCCACATAAAATAGCTGGGCATGGTGGCACTCACTTTTAATGTCAGCACTGGGGAGAGGTTTCTTTGGGGCTTGTTGGCCAGCCTACCTAATGGAATTAGTGTGCTCCAAGCACATAAGAGACCCTGCCTCGAACAAAGATAGCCAGCTCCTGAGGAAGAGCATATGACATTTGGGTCCATTCTGGCTCCCCCTCTGACAAACACACACAGACACACACAGACACACACACAAACACACACACACACACACACACACACACCACACACATACACACAGTGTAGAGTTTCATTTGTGGTAAATGTAATAAAAGTCACAGGAAAGTTTTTATTTATTTATTTTTTAATTTTAAACATTTTTTTATTGATGCTTTGTGCATTTCATACATCATTTTCCAATTCAGTTCAGGCATATTTCCCTTTCCCTTCCCCCCCACCCCCACCCCAACCGAGATCACGCATTCTGCCATAACTGTCCTGCATATTTCTCTCAGTTTTTTTTTTCATTTTTTAGCTATAAGTGATAATCCATGAGTACAAGCATCCTTCATGTAAAACCAATTTGCAGGCTGTTGTGCCCAAACCCCCACAGCCCCACCTTCCAGCGGGGGGTGAGGGGTTATATGTTCAATCAGGTTGATCAAATGAGTGTCCAGACTACATTGCTGTAGTTTCACCATTCACCCCAATCGCAGCCCTTACATTCTACCATGCCCCCTCTTCCACAGATTATTCCCTAGGCTTAGAAAAGGGGCACAGGTGGATGAGAAGCAAAACAGTCCACTCTCTCTGGAGCTGTTGTCTTGGACTCTGGTCAATTCTGGCTGTTTCCTTTCATGGGCTGACAGTTTGTCCAGGAATAACCTTTCGATCCTACTAATGAAGCACAAGCAATTAGATATATAGGTATTTAAACAGCATTAATAATTATGGTAGGTTACTTTGGTATAGACACATATGTTTAGACTTTGGTATAGACACAACTGTCTTCTGGAGACTCATAGGTTAAAAAAAGGGGGGGGTACAGATAGACATGAAACCTTTTCATCAAAAACCTTGCAATTCAAATCTTAAAACTAACTACAGGAAAAGATTTGTGTGTTCCAACAGGACAAAATGTCACCAACTTAACGGCTGAGAAAGAAAAGATACAGCTTTGCATTGAGTAGAATGTACCAGAAAGTGCCAACTGAAAGGTTGACCCATCTGAACATCGAAAGGAAGAAAAGCCACAGATTGCCATAAACATAGAACCCCTCTGTGGCTCCTACATGTAACAACTATTTATAATGAGTCCTAATGAAACTTACCTTCTAGGTGCCACAAAGGTTTTGATATGAGAGACTTTCTTGCCTCCCCCCCAGAACAAGGAGAACTATGACGATGATGAGATTGCTCTCCAACTGTAAATTGGAGACAACTATTATAGAGGTAATCTCTTATAAAACCAGTAAAACTGCCTTCCTTAATTGACTAATAGACATAAGAACTGTGAAAAGGATTATTCTCTGTTCAGAACCAAATATAATACTAAAGTCATTAAACTATGCACTTAAGCAAAATATATCAATACAGGAGCTCTGACATCAGTAATGGATTATTCTACCAGGGAGATGTTGGCCAGGGGATCTAAGGCCCCACAAAAGGTAAAGGCTCCTTGCCTCTAAACTGGGATACCTGCAAGAAGAGAGGCGATAAGGCCCTGTTGCTGAAGACCTGACGTTAACATGGGAAAGATGTATTGAGACCACACATGCAAGTATACAGATGGCCTCTGGAACATCAGAGAGTGTTACCAAAGGCCACTAAACCAATAAAGCAAATACGGGTCTCCTTGAGTCAAGCAAGTCTCCACCGTCAACACCAGCTACACCTCACCTGCCTGGAAATACTGTGCAGCAGAGGCAGCCATATGCCTGTATATCCCAAATCTAATTGGCTATTGGCTCTCTCCTTGGAGGAATAACCCATGGCTGATGCCACAAGCTTACATCCTCTACAGGTTAGGAGATGTCATAAGCCACAGTAAGACCCTGTCATATTTAACAGGAAAAAATGTAATTCATGGATCAACATATCATCTAAACACAGGAAAGTTTTTAAACAAGAAGAGATATGATCTGATTTACCTTACAGAAAAATGAGCAGGAAGTGAAGGGGTTACTAGGTAAGTGTGGAAGCAGCACATTACAGCTTTAATTATGTCCTCATCCAAAAAATATATGTTGAAGGATTGTGAATATGATCCCCTTTGGAAGCAAGTTCTTTATCAATGTAATTGAGTTAGAAGAAGGCCATTGGGGTGGGCCTTAAACCAGTATGACCAGTATCTTTGCAAGAACAGGAGAGTTTGTACTTAGAGACACACGGGGAGACTCTCATATAATGACACAGAAGAGTAGAAGGCCATCCTAGCACTTGGGAGACAGAGGCAGGCAGATCTCTGTGAGTTCAAGGCCAGCCTGGTCTACAGAGCAAATTCCAGGCCAGCTGTGGCTACAGGAAGACCCTGTCTCGAAAAGAAAAAAAAAAAAGAAAAAAAAAAAGGCCACATGAAGATGGAGGCTGAGGGCAGAGTTACGCAGCCCAGCTGCAAGCCAAGGACGACGGAGGCTGAGGGCTGCAAGCCAAGGACCTCCCGGGGTTCCCGAGGCTGAAGGAAACACAGGGGTTCTTCCCTAGAGAGTGAGAGTAAGAATGGTCCTGCCAGCACTTAATTTTGGGCCTCTGTCCCCCAGAGCTGTGAGACATGGATTTCTGTACAAGCCACTGGGATTTGGGCATTTCATTAGGTTAAGATGCAGGGAAAGCCAGATGGCTATTGCAGAGGTCCAAACAGAAGGAAGGACAGGACAGTACCAAGATGAATTCTGGGGAGCTGGAGAGATGTTCGGTTGTTAAGAGCACTTGCTGCTCTTCCAGCACCCACACTAGACAGCTCACACAGCCTATAGTTCTAAACCTAGGGGATCTGACACTTTATTCTGGCCTCTGTGGGCACCTGCATGCATGAGGTCGATGTACACACACATACACATAAATTGAAAAAGAATTTAAAAAAGAAAAATGAAGACTGAATCCTGATGCATCTTGAAAGCAGAGCTGACAGGAATTGCTAATGTGTTCAGTTGGACAAGCAGACGCAAGAGGCCAGGAACATGCCTGAGGAGCTTGTAAAGAACTCCCGAAACAATAAGAAGCTTTTGAATTTGGAATGCCCAAGGGAAGAGATCAATCAGTGAATTCCCTTGAGGTTGTGGGGACCTGGGAAATGTGTCCAAAAGTAATCACTGGTCGCCCCAGTTTCTGTGGAGCATCATGAAGAAGACCAGGCTGGAATACATACAAAACTGTCAGGTTAGTCATAGGTACATCATGACATGTGGCGTATCACAGGTCTTGAAGACACTCAGGAGTTATACTGGAGAATAGTTAATCACACTGGAATCATAGAGGTGACTGTTGTCCATGGAGTCTGCCAACCATGTGACTGAGAGGTGTCCTTATTTATGAGAAAGCTGTAGTAGCCATACTGGGACATTTGATCTAAGGGGCTTGGGCAAACCCCGATCCTCTATAGCAGCCCAGTGATGCAAAGTCAACATCCAGTCTTCCAGGTCCACCAAGACCCAGGGCTGAGAAATCAATTAGACTTGTTTTGGGAGTGGACGTAGGTATGAAGAGGGTTCTGAGCTGTAGTTGGAGCGGCGGATCCTGTCAACTATTGATTACTTGCTGTGTGCTAACCTGACACTACCCATTTAACCTTTGATAAGTGTTCCCTGGAAAACCCAACTGACTCATTTTATAGCTGAGGAGTAGTATTGTACCATATAGGACCAGAAAAGATTAGTAATTTGCCTAGTGTCCCTGATTCCACAAAGAGCCAGGTCCAAGATGCTTCTGTAGCCAGAAAAGGCAGTCACAAAATGGGAGTTGTCAAGAGAGAGAGTGGCACTAACATAAAGGACCTTGTGTCTGTTATCACAAGCCTAGAAGAAGGACAGCAGAAATCCCTCACCCTGCCTGGTCTAGGCTCTATTGTAAGAGGAATGTCGGTGCCTTTCCTGAGAGGTATATGTCTTGACTTCTTTCTTGTACCTTCAGTGACTACAAATGTGCCTGGACACAGTAGGTGCTGAGTCCTCTTCATCTGTCAAACTCTATGTTGACAGATGGGATAAATGGACAGGAAAGAGATCCCCCTCACACCAAGAATAGACTGAGACCAGTACCATTCTGCACTGGAACCCATCGTCCTTCAGAAATCATTACAAAGTATGTGATGTCCTCAGCAACTTGTGTTTTTCCAAATTCTTTATCAAGAGTGCTAGCAAGCATGCCAGCACTCCACTTTCTGCATTGAATCTGTCTCTTTGATTCATGATTCCTGCTTAAGCTGCCAAGGCTCCTTGACTCCACTCTGATGGGCATTGAGCATCTGAGCTCAGAGTACTGGCAAAAATGCTTTCTGGGGGCAACTGTTTGGGAGTGCTCTGAGCTCTCCGCCCTGGACCCCCTGGCTCAGTCCTACCTGCTGCATGAACTTATCAGCTGCTCTCTTGTGACGTCAGCCTGCCTCTGGACACAAGCATCGATGGTGGATAGTGTGTGGCACAGAATTGCTTTCCCTTGGTGAGCTCCCTGGGAGATGAAGGTCTCATGTGGACAACCAGGAAGACCCAAGATCTGCAGAGCCGTGTACTACCAGCCCACCCAGCGCTGCTAGAGCCTCGACTGTCTGCAGAGCCCTGGCCTGTGTTTACCCCCTGTTCTGGTTTGTTTTCCATTGCTGTGACAAAACACTCTGACTGACACCAACTTGGGGAGGAAAGGGTTTATTCAGCTTACATCTCCCAGCTCACAGTTCATCACTTAGAGAGCCCAAGGCAGGAACTCAGGGTAGGAACCTGGAGGCAGGAGCTGAAGCACAGGCCATGGAGGAATGCTGCTCACTGGCTTGCATCCCTGGCTCATGCCCTGTCCGCTTTCTTATACAGTACAAAACAACCTGCCCAGTGTGGCACCACTCATTGTGGGCCGGACCCTCCCACACTGCTTGACCATCAAGACAATACTCCACAGATGTGGCCACAGGCCAATCCAATGGAGCCAATTCCCCAATTGAGGCTCCCTCAACCCAGGTGTGTCAAGTTGACACTAAAGCTATCCAGCACAATTGACCCCTTGTCAACTTGATGCACAAAACACATCACTATTAAACCACCACCTTTCCAGTTCTTATCCCCAAAGTATGATGTTAACATTAATCACAACCTAAGACAGTACAACCTTAAAAGCCCCACAGTCCTTAAAATGTCCAAACACTTAAAAGTTCACAGTCCGTTAAAAGTCTCTTAACTGTGGGCTGCTGTAAAATCCAAAACAAGTACTGTCTTATTTCAAAGGGAAGAATCAGGCACACTCAAACAAAACCTAAGTCCAGCAAAGTAGCTCAAGTCTGGACACCTGGAATTCACTCACAATCTTCTGGGCTCCAAAGGGTCTTGGCAGCTCCCCCTTTCTGACTCTGCCATCCGTGGCACACACAGCTCATCTCGCAGGCCCAGGCTGAATCCATTCCACACCTGCCGCTGCTCTTGGTGGTCGACCCATGGTCCCGGCATCTCCAAAAAGCTGGGGTCACCACTGAAACTGAGGCAGCACCCTCACCAATGGTCTCTTCTGACCTCTCCTGGTGCAAAGCCTCAGCTTCTCTCCATGACCCCTGCAATCCTGGGGTCTTCAGGCAACCGAGGTGCACTTCCACCAATGGTCTTTCCTGACCTCTCACAGTGCCAAGCCTCGGCTGCTCTCTGTGACCCCCTCAAATTTCAACACCAGAACCATATAGGAGACTCTTACACATTACCAAGTCCTGCTTCTGGCTCGAGATGGAGGCTCAGGCCCCTTCTGGATCATAGCTTCTGTGTGCTGACCCTGGAGAAATTCTTCCCAGAAGATTTCACCACAGTGATGCTGGTCTCTTGTTACTTACAGCTGATTTTTTCCCAGTATAACAAAGATTTCACTTCAGGTTCTGGTCTCTTGTTACTTACAGCTGATTCTTCAGCCCCAGCTGACCAGAACCCACAGATTACACAGTCCTGATGATCTCTGCTCCCCTTTGAAACTAGAAACTTCACAAGCCAGGCCTCCATCTTCTACTACTCCTTCAGCAAAACTGCTCCAAGCTCCACAGCAACAATCTTTAGGCATTCAATGATCTTCCCAGCCCAAAGTTCCAAACGCTTCCACAATCCATCCCCAAAACACCAAGGTCAGGTCTGTCACAGCAATACCCCACTCTTCTGGTACCAATTTCTGTTCTGGTTTGTATTCCATTGCTGTGACAAAACACTCTGACCAACACCAACTTGGGGAGGAAAGGGTTTATTCAGCTTACATCTCCTGAGTCACAGTTCTTCACTTAGGGAGCCCAAGGCAGGAACTCAGGGCAGGAACCTGGAGGCAGGAGCTGAAGCACAGGCCATGGAAGAATCCTGTTCACTGGCTTGCTCCCCTGGCTCATGCCCAGCCCGCCTTCTTATACAGTACAAAACAACCTGCCCAGGGTGGCACCACTCATTGTGGGCCGGGCCCTCCCACACTGCTTGACCATCAAGACAATACTCCACAGATGTGGCCACAGGCCAATCCAATGGAGCCAATTCCCCAGTTGAGGCTCCCTCAACTCAGGTGTGTCAAGTTGACACTAAAGCTATCCAGCACACCCCCTCTCATACAGTACTGACCTATGTGCACCTGGATTCTGAATCCATTCCTGGCTGAAGCTCTGGAGACTTTTCTGTCACCTCCTTCTTAAGTCAGACTCTCAACACAGGACCTTGGATGCATGCAGCTTTGCACAGCTGGCTCTCCTTCTGTTCAGTTTCTGTTTCTGTGGATTTAATCAATTTTGGATCAAAACCAATTTTTAAAAATTGCCTCCATGCTGAACATGTTCAGACATTTTTCTTGTCATTGTTCTCTAGACAATACAATGTAACAGCTTATTTGCATTTTGTTTACATTGCATTAAGTGTAAGTAACCTGGAAATGATATAAAGTTATGGCAGTTCATTTTACAGGCCAGCACTGTGGATATTGGTGTCCATGGAGTCCTGGATCCAGTACCCTGCAGTTCCTAAGGGTCAACTCTGGACCTTTCTCTGTGTCTCTGGGCATTCCTGTAGCAGCTCCTTATTCTTCTAGCTATCAGTCGTCTCCCTGTCCAGTGAACTGCCCAAGCCTGCTGGATTCTACAGTCAATCTATGTTCAATTTCTTGGCAAGTGGGTATGGCCCAGGAAGCTGCTATGCCTCTCCTCACTTAATATACCTCACCATTCTTCACATTTTAGCAGAGAGAAAGGAAAGAACAAACACGTGACCATTTACCTCAAGCTGATAATTAGATAATTAAATAGGCACATCTTGAAAAACAAGACATAAATCATGCATAAAACTGATACCTATTTACCTTTATTGCACCATGATAACCCTCTTGATTGAATCCCTATTAACTTTTGACCCAATCCAGGGAAGTTGACCTCCCTGTGTCAGTCTGCAAGACTCTTTCCTTGAAACCTCATGACAGATGCAGACGTGGCCTATCACATCTATGAGTGTGGGATCCAAAACGGAAGCGAGGATGAAAGCCAGTTGAATAAAAGCCATTATCTCAAGCTTCTTACTATCCCAGATGGTCAGCAGTTGGAATGGGGTAGGGAAAACCATATGAGCCAAGCTACTGACAAGGGAGGTCAGGAGTGAGTAGTGTACAGCTTGACCTGGATGAGCAGAAGTTGTGAGCTCATCTTTCTTTTTTTTTTTTTTTTATTATTATTTTTGTATGTGTATGAATGTACTGTCTGCATGCAGGTCTGTGCACCCATGTCGTGCAATGCCGCGGAGGTCAGAAGAGGGTCTCAGATTCCCCTGGAACTGGAGTTCTCCTGGAATTGGAGTTACAGACGGTTCTTAGCCGCCATGTGGGTGCTGGGGATCGAACCTGGGTCCTCTGCAAGAGCGTCGGTGCTCTTAACCGCTAGGCTATCTCTCCAGCCCGTGAGCTCATCTTTCTCAACAGCCCCCACCGTGCGTTAGTCAGCTTTCCACTGCTGTGAAGTAAGGCAACCTAGTATGAGGAAGGGCTTACTCTGGTTCCCGGAATCAGGGCTTGCTGCTCATAGTTGACTCCACTGTTCGGGGGCCGTGGTGAGGCAGCACACTACAGTGGGAGCACTGGCAGAGGCAACTACTCACTTTATGGTAGTCCTGAAAGAGGAAAGGGCCAGACTCCTAATATCCTCTTTAAGGACAACAACCCAACTTCCTTCTACGAAGGCCTCACCTTCCAGAGTTTTTACCACCTTCCAATAGTGCCACGAGCTGGGGACCAACTCATTAGCATACAGCACTCAGGGGAATAGTCAAGATCCAAACTACACCATGCCCTAAGTGAGGCAAACTTCAAATGACAGTAGAGGCATCAGAAATTGCTTCCTTGTTAAGAGACAGAACTGACTGAGGTAGTGGGTTGGAAAGGAACACTTGCAGCCTGGGTGCCAGCTTGAGAGAGCTCAAAGAGAAGGGAGAAGGGAAAATAAATGAAGCAGGAGGGCCGATGCCAAGTATGAAATCATGGGCACGGGACCAGGGGAAAGAGCATGAAGAGGCGGGGATTGAATGCAGTCCGTTAGACAGCAGCAAGGCTCGGTGTTGGCATCAGAGCAGTCAAACCAGTGCAGAGAGGAATAGCAGTTAGTAAACAAGATAAACACATCACCTCAGTAACAATCCAGGCTGCACACCTTCCTAACCTGCATCATGCCTAAGTCTCCATCAGCGAGTGCAGTTGGGGAGGGTTCTGCTGGCAGCTGTGCCCAGGAGCAGCCTCTGGTTTCTGCTGTAGCTACTGTGGACACTTCCATTCTGGAAAGCTCACACTCCTGCCCGTGGTTCTGCACCGGATGCTCAGCCAGGGCCTTGTGACCAGGATCCTCAGCCTTGCACAGCGATATACCTTCCTGAGGTAGATGGATGGCTACTCTGTGGGTTCAGTAAATTAATGCCCCATAGAGCTTGGTCTGAGGGCTTTTGGGAGTTGCTAAGTCAGCCAGCTATTAAGCACCTCAACAGCTTGGGACAGGAGATGGATTACTCTGTGTGCTCCTGTGACCCCTGTGGAATCGAGCTGTGCCTGTGACAGCAGCCTCCATAACAGCCTCCGAACCGTCCACCCTCCTTCCTCGTAGCCCTAATGCAGCGCTCTGCTTTTGGGCTCACTTTCCCATAGACAAACTCTAGCCAGGATCTCATTCCTGGTTCTGTGTCCCAGGCAGCTCATATTAAGACAAATACTGTCCTTTAGAGGTAGTTGTAAGGATTAGAGGAGCTGATCCCTGGGGAACCTTGGGAAGAAAAGAGCACACCAGTGACAGAAAAAGAAAAGAGACAGCTCTAGAATGCACCGACTGGTCTTCCTTCTTGCACACAGGAACTGGGTCACACTGTCTCCTGATGAAGTGAAATGACCTCACAGAACACCAGCATCAGTCACTGATGCCATGACTCAGTGACACAGCACACAGCAGCGAGGCCACAGTGCAGACTACAAGACCCTCCCCCCGCCTCCTGCTTCTACCAACAGTAGTCTGCCCTTCCAATGGGTTCGAGCTTTTTACATTATAAGCATAGATCTGCCCACCTGCTGGCAGCACATACGCCACCACACAGTCACCTCACCCTTGACCCTCCCTGCACTATATAACCAAAGGCAACATCCTATCCTAGTCTTTCTAACCCTCGCCCCAAGATGCCCTGTTATGGAATCAGGCCCATTTCACTCTCTACGCAGTCTACCAATCATTGAACAAATTTTGTAATAGAGAAAGTTTATTTACAAGGTGGCCAGGCATAGAGATGTGTAGCCCACATCTCCCAAGGATAGGGTTTGGGGTAAGAGGGAATTATGAGAGTGATGTAGGGAAAAGTGACCATGGTGAAGTAATCAGTGTCTACACATGAATAGCCAATCCTCGTGGCTTTTCATGGGACACAGGTTCAGAAAATGGTGGTGCTTGGCTTCCTAATGTCAAACGGTTACCCATTTAAACACCTTGCACTGGCTTATGTTTAGAGTTGGTAGTCTCAACCAAAAGGGCCTTCAACCTCTGAAAATTAACCAAGACAATTATAAGTCAGAAGTGTTAGTCTACAGGAAAGCTAGGGTGAGACAAGTGATCTACAGTGTGGCTGGGTGAGCTGCACAGGCAGTGATTTCTACGTTAACTGAAAGCAATTAGCTGAGGAGGAGCCAAGGCACAGCAAGTTACAAGGCATGGAGAAGTCCAAGTACAATGGTTTGTGTAAGAGCCTAGGACTTCTGTGCTTGCTGGCCGGTAATAATCAAAGCTTGGCTCTGTCTTCTCATATTTTGATGGACACACTTTTGATAATAGGTCTTAGGTCCTTGAGAGATGCTCCCAAGCTTCAAGAGCTGCACATTTAACTATTCTAAACCTCTTTTTGTGGATGGCAAACATATGGTGTGGCCAAGGGCTTGGATTTACTTCTGCCTCCAGAGATGCACTTAACAGCACAGGAAAAACACCCAGGAAGAAGACAGGCCACAAAACAGGGCCTTCGTCAGACCATTAGTTAAACATCTGCTGATTCTATTTCATTATTATATATATATATATATATATATATATATATATATCACTTACTATATGTATAATGCTGAACAGCTTAGGTTGGTGTTAAGCTGTGAATCAATCAATCCAAAGACACAAATCCCACCCTGGAGGGTTGCATGCCCTTATGAAGTAGTGCACACATGTTTATAGGAGATAGTTTAGGTCAGTCTACGTTGCTAAAGCATACAGCTCCCACCCTGACCAGCCTTCATTTTCATCCTTTCACTAGGATCTGTGAAGCCATGAAACTCCACCAGGACTAATGTAATATTTTTTTTTTGTCTCATTAAAAAGAAAAAGATGTTATATGCTACTAACACGTGTATTTAAGAATCTCTCTTGGGAATATATTCTGGACAATTTTACATGGCATGAAAGATATCTGATGATCAAGTTTAATAGCAGCAGTGATGTCATGTTGATAATTCATACCCTTGGCTGAATGACTCTTTAGACTTGTGATCTTCCTTTCAAAAACCCACAGTCCCCGTCAAACCATGAGAAAAGTGTGAAACAAAATAGGGGCATTTTACAAACTACTCTACAATACTACTCGAAACTGTGATGGGCAATCAAAAGAAGGAAAGTCTGAGACTATCACAGCCAAGAAGAATCGAAAGAAAAACCGGTGAACAGCCCCTCCTGTGAACGTAAACTGTGGTCCCCTCACAAGACCTGGAGTTGGGTTCCCTGCCCCAAGCCATGGCTCCACATTCCTCGGGCAGTGGGCTGATGGCAGAGTAGAGTAGAGGATGGAGACCTTTCCAATGTTGGGCAGCAGTTTCAGTCTTCTCTACGTTCCCCACAGCCCCTCCTCCGAGGTCCCAGGCTGTGCATGGCAGAGGTTGTACCTCTTATGCTGGGGACAGAGGATGTCTCTGTCATTTACAGATTCTGGTCTTGGGAGGACTGATTCTTGGAACTGTTCTCACACCTCCTGAGTCCCGGCTGTGGTCCTCACTCCAGTCGTGGTCCTGGGTATCCAGACCTTGATGCCTGACCTCTCGCATTTCCAGTCACCAGGAGCTTTTCCATTCTTTTCTATTATGCTTCTACAACCACAGTATCCCTTCACTTATGCTCTAATTGAACTTCAAGAGATAAAAAGTCAGAGTCTGGGAAGTCAAGAGCCCCGGCTGCTCTTGGAGAGGATCAGGGTTCGATTCCCAGCACCCAAATGGTGGCTAACAACTGTTTGAAACTCCAGTTCCAGGGGTTTTGACACCCTCATCTGACTTTTGTGGGCATTGCATGAGATGGGTGCACTTACATACATGCAGGCAATACACTCATACACATAAATTTTTTTTATTTATTTTTATTTTTTTTACATAAAAATTTTTAAAAATTTAATGCTATCCCCAAGAACAAAAAGAAAAAAATTTGGAATAATGTTAGGTTATATCCATTAGTTGATATTCTCCAGAGAGATAGAGCCAATACGGGAGAGAGATGATAGATGATAAGTAGATATATTAGGCCAGGCATGGTGGCATACGCCTTTAATCCCAGCACTCAGAGGCAGTGGCAGGTAGATCTCTGTGAGTTCAAGGCCAGCCTGGTCTACATAGCAAGTTCCAGGTCAGCTGGGGGCTACAGGGAGACCCTGTCTGAAATAAGAGACAAAAAAAAAAAAACATAGATTAGATAAATAGATGATAGTTCAATGGATCGATATACAGGTAGATAGATATAGATGATAGATAGGTAGATGATAAGTAATGATAGAAGATAGATAGATGATAGATAGATAGATAGATAGATAGATAGATAGATAATATTAGACTTACTAGGGCAACTGGCTCATGGAACTATAGTGGCAGAGAAGTCTCTCAATATGTTATCCGTAAGCTTCAGATCCTGGGATATTAGTAACAGGGCTTAATTTCAACACAAAAGCCTCACAGCCTAAGAAGCCTATGCTGTTAACTCTGGCTTTGAGGCCAAAGGCCAAGGAATCTAGCGGTTGCTAATCTAGCTCCTAGAATTCAAAGGCCGAAGAACCTGGAGCTCTGACGTCTAAGGATAGGAGAAGTGCCCCAGCTCTAATAGGGAGAGAACAAGTTAGACTTCTTTTTTGTTCCATCTGATTGCATAGTTCCCAACCACAGTAAGGGTAGATCTTCCCACTCAGTCCACTGACCTATACACTAATCTTCCCCGGGAACACCTCCATGGACATACCAGAAATAGTGCTCTCCCAGATGTCTTAATCTAGTCAGTTTGCTATCTAAGGCTAGCCATCACACAAGTATATAAAGGAAGATGGGTGACTGACTACCTTTGCTCCTTTATGTAAAATCCCACTTCTCGCCTTTGAGTCAAGGGTCTGATTCTTAGCATTGATGAACAAACAGGGTCTTCTTTACACCCACAATCACTTAGGAATTACAAAGCACAAAAAAAAACTTTCTTACTGTAATTATTAGGATAATTTCACTAGCAAAATAAGGCCAATAAAGTCTTTAGTCAGCTGAGTCACAGTTGGAGGCATTTAAAAACCATATCCAGGGGTGGAAAGTTGAAGGGGGGTAGTAAACCCCTCTAACAATTCCTATTCTCTAAAAGCAAGCCAAACATAAAGTATAGAAGCCATGCAGAATGAGTTAGTTTCTAAGCAACCAGGTACATGCTGACCTGTTCTCAAAACTGTCCTAGTTCAATTGAATTAAACTTTTCTTTTATTCCCATACTTGTTACTTTATAATTTCTGGGCTGGCCTGAGGTTCATAACATGACATAGCTATGGGCAATCTTGAGGTACCTAATCACACCACTATTGTGTTCCTGAATTTCCCTTTTGCTAGATTTCCAGTATCTTGGTTTCCCCCAACCAACCCGCCCTATCCAATAATGGTCTGTTTTAAATGTCATCTTGATACAACCTAGAAGCTCCTGGGAAGAATCTCAGTGAAATATTGTGTACAGATTGTTTTAATTAAGACTATTGATGTGGGAAGCTCCAGCCTGCTGTGGGCAGCACCATTCACAAGGCAGGGAATCCTGAACCATGTAAGAGTGGTGATGTTGCCGGGCATGGTGGTGTACGCCTTTAATCCCAGCACTAGGGAGGCAGAGGTAGGTGGATCTCTGTGAGTTCAAGGGCAGCCTGGTGTACAGAGTGAGTTCCAGGACAGCCGGTACTAAAGGGGAGACCCTGTCTCAAAAATACCAAAAAAAGGATAAAACTAAAAACAAAAAAAAAAAAAAAAAAAAAAAAAAAAGAGTGGTGATGCTGAGCTGAGACCAAGAAATCATGTGCACTTGATTCTCTCTGCTTCTGGCTGTGGATATGATACCATAGCTGTTTCAGGTTCCTGCTGCTTGATTTTCCCACAATAATGGACTGTAACCTAGAATTGAGAGTGAGAATAAATCCTTTCTCCCCTATGTTGCTTTTTGTTATGATCTTTTATCACAAGAGAAATGAAACTAGGATACCTAGAGTGGTTTGAAAATTCTGTATTTTATCGCTAGTTATAGGATGTTACATTTGCATTCTGATAATGATATTTGAGGATTTGTCTACCAGTGTTGAGAATAAATTAGCATTCATAACTTCCATAAATGCAAAATGATAAGAATATTGGTATTAAAATTTTGTTCTTTTGCTCCTTTAAAAAAGTTGTCACATCAACACTCAGGAAGCAGAGGCAGGTGGATCTCTGTGAGTTCAAGGCCAGCCTGGTCTACAGAGTGAGTTCCAGGACAGCTGGAGCTACAGGGAGATCCTGTTTCAAAAAGACCAAAAAAAAAAAAAGTTGTCATGTGAGGCTGGTAAAATTGCTCAATGGGTAGAAACCTTGCATCCAGACTTGACAACCTGAGTTTAATCTTCAGTTTAATTTTCAGGAGAGAACCAACTCCTGAGAGTTGTCTCCGACCTCCACACACATGCCCATGGCCTGTGCTCACCTTACTCACCTAGAAACACACACACACACACACACACACACACACACATACACACACACACACACTTGTTTATCATGGAAGATTTCAAATACAGACAAAAGTTTATAACTGAGTAATGAATTCTCATCAGCTTAAACATGAGGCATATGTACCAATTCATGGCTGATCTGATTTTAAGAATATTGTAATGCAGTTGTTTAATTTTGAGCCATATCCCATATATTCTATCATCTCATTTGTAAAATTGCCCAATCGATCTCAAAAAGCTTTATAGATTCTTATACACCTAAACATAATATAGTACCACACCTAAGAATCAGTAGCAATTCCAACTCTCTTACAAATGCCATTGCTTTCTTTAACCTACAGCTTGTTTCAGATGGGAAGCAAAGTTTACATGCTTCACATTACCAGATGTCCTTAAATTTTCTTTGCATGTTTTGATTCTCTTCCATGTTTTCTCTCCTTATAATTAATCTGTTAAAGCAACTCTGGGTTGTTTGTCTCATGGTTTCTCAAGCCTGGATTTTGCTAGTTTCACTCCTTGGATGTCACACAAGCTCCTCTGTCCTCAGTATTAGTGATGAGAGCAGGCAGACATTTTTGAAAAAATGCTTAATGCAAGGTAGTGGGAATCATCAGAGGCAGCTGAAAGCCAGTTGTCTTTCTCTCTGTGATGCTAATAGCCCATTACATTTGAGTCCTGGATCCAAAACTGTTAATTTTAAGTCTATTCTTTCTTCTCTTAGTAGTTGGAGAACTTTGATAAAAGCAACCTCCTGTCTGCTACCGGTTTGCCTGTGGCTCAGTAGTAAAGAGAAGCCTGGATAACTACTTGATTCTTCCCTTTTACTTACATTTTCAAAATAATGCCTGTGTTTCCCTCTCTCCTCTGTCGATGGCCAGTTAGATTAAAATTTATTCTTGTTATTCCCATTTTCCTATTACTACATGCTCAGGCATTAAAACATACTTGATGTGCTCTGGTCTACAGTAGTTATCATTGTGAGTGTGGGCGATGCTCAGATTGTCCATGGTTGACCAGTTGGTAACTTTTCCCTTGCTTTGCTTCCGAGTACTGGCTAGGTGAAGACACGGGGATGCCATACTGTGAGATTAGTCTTCATCATCATCAGGGGTGACAATCACATGGACTGCCTCCTCCCTGACAAAGATTTTATTTGTATAAACCAGAGAAAATACAAAGTTTCTCAGCCTGGCTGTATGAGTCTAGAGCAGGCCATCATCATCCGCAGAGACAAGCATCCTGGGTGAATGTTCCTCCTATGTAACCCCGCTGCCAGCCTCCTTCAGGCAGGCGGCCCTGACGGCCTCGGCAAACGGCTGGCTGGAAAGTGTAGCGGAGCAGTCTTCCTCTTACATATCCATTCTTTGCACCACTGACAATCTCTGGTGTGAAACTTTATTGTCCTCAAATACTCTTCCTAACTGATGCATAACTTACATGCAGAAGTTTAATGTGTCTTCATTTGATCATTTTCTTGTCAAATCCGTACTCTGTGTGTTTGTGGCCCAGCAGAGATATCTCCAGCCACAAGCAGTTTCCATTTAGGTCTCTGTCCCATCAGTCCTACCCATTCTGATGGAGCTGGTGGTTTGTTTTTATCACCAAAGATGGCCTTTGTTTGGCCTTAGGAGCAGAATTCTGCAGAATGAAGTCTCCCGTGTCTAGCTTCTTTCTCTCGTTTTTGAGGTGCATCCCTACTATATTAATGATCTATTTATTTTCTTTTTTCTTTTTTTTTTTTTTTTTTTTTTTTTTTTTTTGTCTTTCTGAGAACAGGGTCTCCCTGTAGCTCCCAGCTGTCCTGGAACTCACTCTGTAGATCAGGCTGGCCTTGAACTCACAAAGATCCACCTGCCTCTGCCTCCCAAGTGCTAGGATTAAAGGCATGCACCACCACGCCCGGCTGATCTATTTATTTTCAACACCGACTTGCCACCTGCAAGAATTTGGTAATCTTTTAATCAATTGATTGACATTTGGATTGTTTCCAGATTCTGCCCACAATAAATAAGCCATCTATAAACATCCAAGCACAAGTCTTTTTGTAGATAACATATTCATTTCTCCTGGGTGGGAACTGGGGTTGGATTTTTAGTACTGCATGTTTAACTTTGTGAAGCACTTCCAAACAGCTTTTCCAAGTGACTGCACCATTGTACCTCATTGTGCTGGCACTCTAATAACCCTGCATCCTCACTGTGACTTGCCATTATCAGACCTTTGAGTTTTGACAACCATAATAGCTAGGGACTGGTTCTCCCAGTGGTTTACATTTGCATTTCTCCAATGACTGAGGCTGCTGAGCATCCTTTATACCTGTGGACTACTCTTGGGTTCTCTGTTGTAGTGCAACTACCCTCCAACCTTCCATTGATGTGCTATCTCTTTATCATTGATTTATAGGGATTATCCATATTATGAATACATCCTTCATCTCATATGTATATGATGTATGTATTTATATATGATATATATATGGAATATCCTTGTTACCATGGTTTGCTATTTCATGAACTTTTTCTTTTCTTTTTTCTGTTTTGGAAGAGTTTGGTATTGAATCCAGAGCCTTAGCTATACTAAGCACCTGCTCTACCGCTGTGCTATATGCCCAGCCTTGGTTTAAATTTTACTTTACATGTTATTCTTCTACTCCAGGGTCTTCTCTCAACTGTAATACAAACTCAAATAGAATATACTGTTATTGACCACTTAAACACGAGTCCTCTACTGTGCTAGGCTTTCAGTATACACTGACCTGGATACCACACTACTGGGAAGCAAACACCAGCTACTCCATGGATTCTGTGGTCAAATAGGAGGTAAACAGCCTCCCAATATCACTCCACCTGGAAGTGACAGATAGGCCTTGAACAACAGTGCTCAACACTGGCTGCCAGTTTGAATACAGGATCAGACGTGATGAACTGAACATGGCCGTTGCTGGGCCCCTATCTCTGCAGTTCTGATTTAATTGGCCTGGGGAAGACCCCAGACTTGGATGTTTTTAAAAGCTTCTCAGATGATTCTGGTGAACAAAACCCCTGGCTAAAAATGGGCTCTGAGTCCCTTGCTCAAGGTTTGGCTCTTAAAGATCAGCTTCCCAGCAGCCCAGGAAGGGTTAAATGGCAGACCATCCTGAGGCCGCATCTCAGCATCATTCCCAGGCTGTGTGCAGAGAAAGCACGCCTGGCTGATGCAGTTCTCCTGTGCAGCCTGGAGATGTTTCGGTTTTAATTTAAAGAGCTCTTTAAAAATCCACTGTCCTCCACCCGCTCCTCCCAGGAGACAGCACATCCAGACGTCAGCTCCTGAAATCAGCTCCCAATTCTGGAGGCTGCAGCAGCCTGGAGGCTGTCCAAGGTGTTCTTGTAGCAGGCAATCACAGCTGCATCAGCAGTTGCAGAGGGGTCTCAGAGTGGCGTTCAAAGCACTCTTGTTCTAGTTTGTGTTCCATTGCTGTGACAAAACACTCTGACCAACACCAACTTGGGGAGGAAAGGGTTTATTCAGCTCACATCTTCTGGGTCACAGTTCATCACTCAGGGAGCCCAAGGCAGGAACTCAGGTCAGGAACCTGGAAGCAGGAGCTGAAGCACAGGGCATGGAGGAATGCTGTTCACTGGCTTGCTCCCCTGGCCCATGCCCAGCCTGCCCTCTTATACAGTACGCAACAACCTGCCCAGGGTGGCAACACCCATTGTGGGCTGGGCCCTCCTACATCGCCCAACAATCAAGACAATACTCCACAGTCGTGGCCACCTGCCAGTCCAATGGAGCCGACTCACCAATTGAGGCTCCCTCAACCCAAGTGTGTTGTTGACACTAAAGCTATCCTGCACAACTCTCTTGCTGACAACTTGCAACTTGCTGTCATTTAATGAGGTTTCAAGGCATGTTGGCCTGTGATGAGGGAGGGGCCCTGCTTTAATTTGCAATATTCCACTGTCAGGACTATGGCTTTCAGAGGCTGAGTTGTGTTCCCAAAGAGTCGGCACCTTTATCAAGAGGAAAAGAAGAGAAATCTAGGCAGAAATAGCTTTCTCCAAAATAATCCCTGACTTGATTTTCCTGGCTGTGATGTTTTTAGCTCTCCACAATGAGCCCCAATGATCCTTATTTATTCTAGCATCAGAACACCAGTGTACTCAGTTGAGGGTAGGGAGAAGAGGAATTTCACAAATACCTCCGTGAAGCACTGCAAATTACCATCATCACTAGCGTGCCAAAGACACAGTGTGCAAAATGATTTGGATATTTGTTCCCAGCCAACAAGTTTTGCAGAATAATATGTAAGGATTGCTGCAGTGAAACAAAATGACCCGTATCAGGACAGACCCTCTCCTAAAAGTTCAGGCACATGCTTAGAACTGTCAGGGACAAAGGGCATCTCTGGGTGGCTGGGCCTTAGGGCCACACACTTAGAGCAATGGCTCTCAAGGGTGGTCCTTGGGCCACCAGCATGAGCATTACTTGAACCTGTGGTAGAAAGAATCTCTCTAGCAGATCCTACATATTTCACAGCAGAATCTCTGGAGCTGGGTTCCAGTCATCTGTTTTTTTTTGTTGTTGTTGTTGTTGTTGTTGTTTTGTTTTTTAACCAGCCCAACAGGTGATTCTGAGATCCAGGAGAGGCTGAGAACCACTGATGGAATCTTGACTCTTGGAAAATTTGAGCTCTCACAAGCAGGAGGCAGGCAGGGATGGGCCCTGCTGCAGGTAGCTTCCAGTCATTTCCTCCCTAATGTGTAGGGGTGTTGGGTGGGGCAGATGGGAAAGTGGTAACCCACAGGCAGCAGAGCTGAGGAGCAAATCTTTGGTGTCACAGGGGACTCATGGATGCAGCGACAAAGCAGCCACATAAGTAGGACCTCCTCCCCCATAGGTATGCCTTTGGGAGCCCCAAATGCGATTGCTGAGTTAGTGGGTAAATGCAGTTGCAGTTTGGTGAGAATTAACAGAGCATAAACCAGTAATGTCTGTGTCTATCCTACACAGCCCCACCCACAGAGAGCATTAATGCTTTGGGATTTTTGTCAGCCTGAGAGTTAAAACACATTGCTTATGTAACTAAGTTTAATTTCTCTTATCGTGAAAGAGACTGAGCATCTTTTCATATATTTGAGCAATTCTTTGATGTCCCTTCACCTATTTTCTATGAAGTTAGCGGTCCCTGGCTTTCATTTAGCATAATAGTTTAAGGTTTATTCATGTTGTAGTATGCCTTGGTGTTGCATCAGTTTTTTTTTTAAGATTTTTCTTTTTTTTTAATTTATTTTCATATGTGTATGAATGTACTGTCTGCATGTAGGTTGGTGCACCCGTGTCGTGTAATGCCATGGAGGTCAGAAGAAGGTGTAGGATTCCCCTAGAACTGGAGTTAAAGACGGTTCTCAGCTGCCATGTGGGTGCTGGGGATCAAACCTGGCTTCTCTGCAAGAGCAGTCAGCGCTCTTAACTGCTAGGCCATCTCTCCAGCCCAGGCGTTGCATCAGTTTTATGACTGCATATTACATTGTATATAAATATCATAATTTGTTTATTCACTTGTTGCTGGATATTTGGGGTCATTTCCACCTTTAGGATATTGTGAATGATACTACTACAAGCCAGGGTATCATGCATTCGTTTCAGTAACCTTTTTTCAGTGTGTTTGGGCATATAACTAGGAATGAGATTTGTTGATCATATGATAAGTCTATAACTTTTTTTGAGGGCTCACCAACTCTTACCAACCATGAACAAACCATTTGAAATTTCTGCCACTAATGTGCAGTTCTGATTTCTACATCCTCTTGCCAAATGTACTTCCTTTTTCAAAAAAGAAAGAAAGAAAAAAATTATAGCCACTGCGGGTTTGATTTGCATTTTCCTGGTAACTAATAAAGTTCAGCATCTTTTAATGTGCTCATTATTTGTATATCTCTCAGCAGAAATACCCTTGTCTATTTAAAAAATAATTTCTTGCCTTTTGGGTTCAATTGTAAGAATGTCGACCTTGTTGAGACATCTCACTATGGAGCTCGTGTTGGCCTTGAACTTGGGATCCTCCGACCTCTGCTTCCCTGGTGCTGGGATTCCAGCTGTAAGCCACCATGTGGACACTAAGAAAGTTATTTGTATAAGCTAGAAACTCGATCCTTGTGAGTTACATGATTTGTGAAGATTTTCTCTTATTTTGCAGCTCACTTTTTCACTTTTCCAATAATGTTGGTGCACAGGTCTTTAATTTTGAAGTTTAATTTTTTGTTATTCATGCTTTTGGTGAAGTATTAAGAATCCATCATCAAATCTAAGGATGTGATTTTTTTTTTCCTATGGCTTTTGGTAAGTTTTTATGATTTTATGCTTCTCAGCTCAGCCTACAGATCCATTTCGAGTTAGCTTTTAAGGCATGAGTCTGAACAACTTTCTTTTGTCTGTGATGTGCAATGGTCCCCACTCCAGCCAAGGCTTTGACTCCTACGGAGCTTGTGGCTGCAGAATGCTGCCTGGTTAGGCAACTTCCCTCTGGAGTTCCTCCAGCTCACCCACTCCAGCCTTGCCTAGACTTGGGGCTCCATTAATAAGTCTGGTGACAGCTTGGCCTCTGTCCTTAGGCTAAGGGCTTTGGCCCCTAATGCTCTGGGCTCTTCTGACATCTCCCACCCTCCATCTGCTGATCAGTGTTCCTGCAGCTGACACAGAGCCAGTGCTCTGGAATCCCATGCCAAGAAACCTTTTGTGCTAATTTCTGTCCGCAGTGCACGAAACATCTAACCTTGAGAGCATCTGTGAGGCACACGCTAGGGCTGGCGGCCACACAGGAACAGGCCTGGGAGAGGGCTGCTCAGATGTGCTCCGAGTCCGTGGGCTCATCAAAATCTATGCCAGCTCTTCCTTCACAGTCTTGATAGCTACAAACAGCTTCAGTCTCTACCAGGGAGAGGTGCTGAAGGGTCTGGGTGGCCTGGCAACCTTGTGGGCTTGATCAGCCTGGAAAAGCTGCCAATTGTGACAGGGCCTCACAGCTGCTGCCGAATTGTAGGAACCGAGGTAAATTTGTTTTTCTCTTCCATGAAACTGCTGAAGCTTGAATGTTTCTTGTCTAACTTAACATCTGCCTACCCCACTGAGTCCTTGCAGATCCTGATCTGCATGTGCCGGTCGGTCTTCGGGTACCTAGCAAGGCCTAGCCTGGCGCCACCAGCCCTCACCACCAGGCTCCACTCTGGCCCTAAATACCTTGCACTCCTGTGCGCCTTCCCCTGTTAAGTTCATGTGCATACAAGCTAAGTCAAAATGTTAAATTCAGTCCCTTGGTCTCACTGGCCCTTCCTCAAGTGCCTGAGGACTGAAGACCTTGAAGATAATACAGCTGTTCACCATCACACAGCGGATGGCGAGGCAAGCTCTCATAATCTCGCTTCATTATCCAGTGTGTTAACTCCGCCTACGAGAACCAAAGCCCGCTCCGACTTGAGGATTCCTAGAGATGTCCTCACCGGAAGGGAAGCACGCCTCACCAGGACCACCAGCCAAGCAGAGCCTCTCCGCCACCTCCCTTCATTATCTCACATGCAGCAACTTTCTGTGAGTTCTGACCACCCAGGCTGCGGGGATTATTTACACTAGCCGGGACACTGCTGGGTCTAGGTCTGCTGGCCCTGCCTCACCTGTTGCACTGGACAGGAAAGGTCTTTTTTTTTTCTGGTTCTCCGACTTCTCCTGGTGGTTCCTGGGTGCTGCCATGCCTTCTGTTCCAGGGATCTGGGAGCCCAGTAAATCTCATTTGGTGGCAGTCGCCTCCACGTTCATGCTTCTTTCCATACAGTGTACTCAGTCCTAGGCACCCTTACAACACCCTGACTTGGTGTTCTTTCTCGTCATGCCCCGCCCCATTCTGGTGTCCTCCACGTCTCTTTGCTTTGAGGATGAAGCTCTTGCTTGTTCATGCTCCCGTTTCCTGAGCAAGGCTGCCATGCTGTCACGCTGATTGTATATAGCACCCAGCTAAGGCTCATACTCAGTCTGCCTGTTCTGGGCTGACCAAAGGAAACTCGCTTCCATGGTGAGACCTCCTGGCATCCTCCTTTTCACCATCCCACTTGCCCAATTTCCCCCCACCCAGTGTCCTTTCTAGGTCTACCTTCAGCCCTGTACATCTGAAACAATGGCTGTAAGTCTGATTTATAAGGCTGTACACTAAGAGTCAGGGGGCAATGTTAGGGGACTCGAACATTCCATCTGGCAGAAACACAGCTTGAGACAAAGATTATAGTTGATTTCTGTTCCATCTTCCCCACTGGTACAAACAAATGACTTTATTCCCCCAGGGAATAAACTTTTTATATTCCCATAGTGTCCTACGATGCCACACAGCATAGTCAGTAGTTGCTGAGAAAAATGTTAGACAAATTAATAAAAAGAAAGAGAAAGCATTTGGTCTGGGATCCATAATATCATTTTGTAAATCAATTCTTTTTATCTTTCTCACATTGTAGCTCAAGCTGCCTTATGATTTACATGGAACGCAAGCTTGCCTTGAATTCGTGGTCCTCCTCCTTCTTCAGCCTCATGAATGCTAGGATTACCCCACACCAGAATTTTATAAATATTTTTCAAAATCATTAGCCACATCTCATTGCTACACTAATTTAACTCTTTATAGTAAAACACTAATTCGAGAGGTATATTTAATATAGGCAAATGTAAATACCTTCAGTCCAATGAGTTCAGGCTAATTAAATTAGTGAATATATGAAAATTTCTGGACTTGGCTTGCTGTGTTTGTTTAAAATTTTCAATTTGGGCCTAGTGCAGAAGGGCATGCTTGTAACTTCAGCATTTAAGAGTTCAAGTTTGAGGCCAACCTGAGAGAGGGAGACCCTATGTAAAAAGAAAGAAAAAAGAAAGGAAGGAAGGGAGGGAGGGAGGGAGGGAAGGAGGGAGAGAGAGAGAGGGAAGGAGGAAGGAAGGAACAAACAAACTGGGGGATATGATGAATTTACTTAGATATAATAATATTAAATGTCACCCTAAGAACAAGTGAGACTGCGGTCCTGTGGAGAAGCATGTGGAATTGCCATGCTCTTTGAATGGGCCTCAGATTGGCTGCTGTGGTGGTTTGAGTGAGAGTGTCTCCCACAGGCTTTAAGTTATTCAGACATTTTGTCTCCAGTTGGTGGCACTTGGAGGTCTTAGAAGGTGTGGCCGTGCTAGAGAAAGTATGTCATTGGGGGCAGGCTTAGTGAGTTTAACAAGCCTTGCAGTCTCCAGTCTCTCTCTCTTGACTTCCTGTGCTCATTGTGAGATGTGAACCTCGGCTTTCTGCTCCAGCCACCCACCACAATGGACTCTAATTCCCTGGAACTGTCAATTGTAAGCTCAAATAAAGTCTTCCTTTTATTAGTTCCCTTGCTCATCATGGTTTTATCACAGAACAGAAAAGTGACCAATACAGGTGCCATCCATCTCTGACTGCAGATAAGCTCCTTTTCCTCTCTGGGTCCCAGCTGATGGATGGGCTAAATTATTAGTAGAAGTCTTTCAATTATAAAAATTCTATTATCAAAAATCTATTCCCCCAAGATAGATGGAAAGGAGTAAAATCCTTGGAGGAAATGATTTGTTCTTCATTTGTAAACACCCAAACAAATTTCCCCTCCAGAGACATTTGTGGGAAATTACAGCTCTCTCCAAAGTTGCAAGAACAGCAGCTTACAGATGACAAATGAGTCCCATCCTAGCCATATCTGCAGAACTGATGTCAAACATCAAACACTGGGGACACGTGAAATTTATATTTCAGGGGAACCATTTGATGTGGCTTTGGAGGCTGCAAGCAGCCTCCTTCCAAACTAACTAAAGATGAAAGCTGACAATTGACTGCATTACTGACAACAGTTGACAGACATACCTCAAGAGTACCATGCAGAAGGGAACAAGGTAGACTCAAGCCTAGACATGTCTCACAGTAACCACTGCTGAACTATTTTTTTCTGATTAATTAATGTGTATTTAAAAATAATGTGTATTTGTTTTGTGTGCATTTAAGTGTATCACCTGTATGCAGTTCTGGCCCTGGAGGGCAGAAGAGGGTATGGGATCCCCTGGAACTAGAGTTGCAGATGGTTGTTAACTTCCATGTGGCTGGGAATCAAACTCAGGTCTTCCATTAGAGCAGACAGTACTCTTAACCACTGAACCATCTCTCCAACCCTGATGAAATATTTTGAGCTTACAAACACAGTGACTACCTTGTAGCTGTCCAATTCAATCCCAGATTTTCTCACACTTGAACACAACTGCTTATTCCATGTAAATGTAAGCAGAAAAATGCTTTGGGGGAATCTTAAGGCCTATTTCCTGCCACTTTCCACCCACGACCATCTGGCAGACGATGGATGAGAGCTGTGTAAGATGATTGGAACCTCATAGGGAGGCTTCAAGGGGAAAATCAGGTTGTGATGCTGTAGGTCAGATGTTTTCAACAGACATCATTTTAGATTTCAGATCTGTTAGACTAAGGAGCCCAAAAGAAATGAAACTATGTTCACTGAGCACCGTGTTTTGCTTTAAAGCGATAATAGACTAGAGCACAGGAAATCTCTAACCCTACTGAATAGCACTAATTGTTATTCCTTCACTGACTTAGTCAACAAATAGCTAAACAATGACCATGTGCCTGGGATGCGATGGAGAACAAATCCCTACCATGATGAGGGTTAGGACAAATAATTGTCCTTCATAGCATTTACAGATATGGGGTTGCAGTTGGGACTGAAAATAACAGTCCTGCCCATCCATGGGAGGATGGCCAGAGGAGAAGCTCATGGGATGAGATGGACAGGGAGAGAAATTCTCTGAAGAAGTGATCCCCAAGACCCAAAAGAGGCTGAAGAGAAAAGTGTTGTTGAAAGGAGAGGAAGTAGTTAAAGTCAAGGACCAGCTACAGGAGTGAGCCACACAGGGAAGAGCAGGGGATGCATTTGGAGAGGAAGACAGGGCACAGCCAGGGAAGATCTTAGCGCCCCTGATGGGAATTGTCATGGGAGGGGAAGGGGGTCTTTTTGCTTTTTTTTTTTTTTTTCATAATTTGGTTGAAAGGTTATGTTTGCTACTGGGTGAGACGGTGGAAATGAACACTAATGGGCCCAGGAGAGGCACCGTGAAGGCACTGCAGAGCACGAGCTGGCAGTGGGGTGGGCAGTGACAGCATGGACAAGGAGGAAAATGGATTCGCTCAACATGTATTTGGCTGCAATGGAGTGGGCGGTGCCAGGACCTGCGATGGGAAGACTGGCTGGGCGGGGTGGAGCGGTAGCAGTGGCCGTGGCTTGGGAGAATGTGGAAAACGTCCAGTTGTTCACTATGTTCCTGAGACTTTTAAATGGAAGTGTGGTGTGGGATATAGGAGAATGGAATTTGGAGTAAAGTTCTGGGCTAAAGATAAACATTTTAAGTCACAGGATAGTGACAATAAAAAGAGGCAAAAAATATAACAACTCTTGAGAAGTTCCAACATCCTGTGTAATTGTCAAGCAGACCAACTTCCCCTAAAACAGCTACTTTTTTTTTTTTTTTTTTTTTTTGTCTTTTCAAGACAGGGTCTCCCTGTAGCCCCAGCTGGCCTGGAACTCACTGTGTAGACCAGGCTGGCCTTGAACTCACAAAGATTTGCCTGCCTCTGCCTCCCAAGTGCTAGGATTAAAGGCGTGCGCCACCACGCCCGGCTTAAAACAGCTACTTTTTAAAAAAAATATTTATTTCTTTGTGTTTTGAAAGGGATGAGGGCTTGCCCGCATGATGGCTCACGGTAGAGTCAGAGGCTTGCATGCACGATGGCTCACGGGCAGGAGGGAGAGGCTTGCGTGCATGATGGCTCACGGTAGAGTCAGAGGCTTGCGTGCATGACGGCTCATGGTAGAGTCAGAGGCTTGCGTGCATGACGGGCTTACGGGTAGAGTCAGAGGCTTGTGTGCATGATGGCTCACGGGGAGAAGTCAGGAGTTGTTTCCCTCCTTCCACCATGAGGGTCCCAGGGATCGAGCCCATCAGGCTTGGCCCGAGGGCACCGTTACCCTTCTCACCAGTCCCTAAAACACTTTAAAAAACCCAAACTTTTATTTTTGAGATTTTCATACATGAATAGTATTACCTTTGTTTTATTCTCATCCCTCCCCATCCCCCTCCACCTCCTCCCATATCCCACCTCAATTTCATTTCCTCTCACCTGATTATTACTGTTACCATATATGCACACATTTACACACACACACACACACACACACACACACACACACGCACATGTGAACCCGTTTAGTGGTGCTCCTGTGTACCTGGGTTTGGGGCTGCCCACTTGGGATTGCTACTGTGTGAGTCAAGTTCCCTATGGAACTTGTCCCTGGAGAAAATTGATTCTCCCTCCCTCAGCATCCATTGATTGCCTGTGGCTCTTCATCTTGAGGTGGGACCCTGCGACATTCCCACCACCTACCTTGGCAGACAACTGGTTTGTCATTATGCAGATCTCATTAGACTACCACACTGTGGTGATTTCATCGGTGCAGCTTCCCTGTCATGTCTAGAGCGCTTTGACTAGCAGCAGGTGTCCTGTCTCTCTGGCTCTTACATGCTTTCCACCCCCTTCTGCAATGTTCCCTGAGCTTTGAGTGTAGAGATTGCAGTGTAGACGCACTTAGGACTTGGCATCTCACAGTCACTTTGTAGACCAGGCTGGCCTTGAACTCACAGAGATCCGCATGCCTCTGCCTCCCAAGTGCTGGGATTAAAGGCGGGCACCACCATGCCTGGCCCGATAAAACAGTTTTTTAAGCTGGGCATGGTGGTACATGCCTTTAATCCTAGCACTTGGGAGGCAGAGGCAGGCGGATCTCTGTGAGTTCAAGGCCAGCCTGGTCTACATAGAGAGTTCCAGGTCAGCAGTACTAAAGGGAGACCTTGTCTCAAAAAGACAATCCCCCCTCCCAACAACAACAACAACAAAACCCCCAGCTTTTTAAGAGTAGCTATTTTGTCCCTGAAGTCAAATTTAGTAGTCTCTTTTATCTGCAGTTGCCCTTTCTAAGGTTTCAGTTACTCATAGTCAACCTTGGTCCAAAAACATAAAATGGAAAATTCTAGAAATAAACAAGTTGTAACTTTTGAGTTGTGCACTGTTCCAAATAGCATCATGCAATCTTGTACCATCCTACTTTTCCAGCAAGAATTCAAATTGGCCCTTTGCCCAGCCATCTGTGCTGAGCACTTAATAGCTCCTGACATTTAGTAGCCATCTTGACTTTTTTTTTTTTTTTTGGTTTTTTGAGACAGGGTCTCCCTGTAGCCCCAGCTGACCTGGAACTCACTCTGTAGACCAGGCGGGCCTTGAACTCACAAAGATCCGCCTGCCTCTGCCTCCCAAGTGCTGGGATTAAAGGTGTGGGCCACCACACCCAGCTCATCTTGACTATTAAATTGACTGCCACATTATCACAATGCTTGTATTCAAGTAACTCTGACTTCACATAATAATGGTCCCAATGGTTCTCTTTTATTCATTATTGTTGATTCCTCATTGTGCCTATTTATAAAGATTATGGTACTGTTGAATATATGTATAGAAAAAAGCATAGTACATAGTTGACTTTCTGCTGTGGTTTGAATATGAAGCATTCCCCTAAAAGGCTCACGTGGGACATTCTGATTCCAAAGCACAGCCATGGATTAGGATAGCATAGGTAATCCAATCATCCAGAAGAGGACTCAGAGCGACCAAACAGACTACCCATGGCAGGGAACTCTTCACAGAAAGACAGCATTCCAGGAGCCGGGAGGGAACCATCAGGCCAGCCTGTTTCCCCCTCCTACGTGTCCGCGCAGCGCTTTTCCTCCACACCTCTTCTGCCTCTTTAGTGCTTGGTGCCATTTTAGCAGGAAAGTCCCACATGCACTTGCTCTATCTATATTACTCTTTTTTCCCTCAATTCTATTCTTTCCTTTTACTTTTTCTTCTCCCCCAAAGCAAATTCTTGTCTTGGTTTGCAGGGTCTCTGTTCTTTGGCCTCCTGTGAGACAGAACTGTTTTGCACAAACTGTTCTCTCTTTGGTCTACCTTTATCCAAACTCTCTCATCCCTCTCCACTTGCTCTGCCCCTATAGTTCCCCTTCTATTTATGTTCTTTCTCCACTTTCCATCAGCCCAGTACTAATCACTAGTCTTACTGTGTTTTCTTTTTCTTTCAATTCATATCCACAATAATCAGCAAGTTCGTATGCACAGCACTATCAATATCCCTTTATTCCATAAAATGGTTAGTGCTTAAGGTGATAGCTTTATAGTTGACCATGACTCTATTTTCACTGTGAGTCTACTCCTGGATGGTGACTGTTATTACAGACAGTAGTCTGCTGGCAGGGGAGGACTGGGGATAGAGCCTGGTTTCCTGAACTAACAGAGGAAAGTGACACTTAAAACCTACTTGAACCTTGTCCCTTCCAAACATGGCAAACACTTCCACTGAAAGAAGATGACATAAATTAACAACTAATGATCTAACTCCTGATGCACAACCCCAACTTAAAATACAAGTACCATGGACATCCAACACAATGTCACTCCATCAAATTTATCAGTCCCAGTGGAATGACCCCCAATGAGAGTGACTTAGACAAAAATCACAGAGGAGAATTTAAAAAGAATGATGATAAACGTTTTCTTTTTTTTTTTTTTTTTTTTTTGTTTTTTTTAGACAGGGTCTCCCTGTAGCCCCAGCTGTCCTGGAACTCACTCTGTAGACCAGGCTGGCCTTGAACTCACAAAGATCCGCCTGCCTCTGCCTCCCAAGTGCTAGGATTAAAGGCATGCGCCACCACGCCCGGCGATAAACGTTTTCTAAGAAATGATAGGAATAAACTCCTGAATGAATTTGAAGAGAACACAAATAGCTGAATGAAATATGGAAATACAAAATATGAAGCAGAATTCAATAAATATAAGCACTGAAGAAAAACCAATCTGAAATGATGCTAGACTGAAAATTTTCTAAGACAAATAAATAGCTCAGTGGAAAGCTGTTCACCTACAACATGGATTGTGTGCAGGACAGAGGATTAGAGCTTGAAGACAAGGCAGAGGCAGTGGTACATTCAGCAAGGGACAACAATAAAAAAAATGTAAAAACTTATGAACAGAACATCCTTGGGACACCATTAAAAAGTCATTCCTATGAATTATGGGCATAGAAGGAGAAGAATTCCATGCTAAAAGAAGAGAAAATCTTTTCCATATATTCATGGCAGAAAATTTCCTAAATCTAGAGAAAGAGAGGCCTATCCATGTAGCAAACAAAGTACCAAATACACAGGACCAGAAAAGAAACTCTGAATGTCATATTACAGTTAAAACACGAAATATACTGAACAAAGTCAGTATAATGAGAGCTCTAAGAGAGAAACACTAAGTCACACACCCATCAGAATAACACCTGATTTCTCCACAGAAACTTTAAAAGCAGCAAGGTCATAGAATGATATAGTTCAAGGTCTCAAAGATCAAAACTTCCAACCAAGACTACTATGACCAACAAATACTCTAAGCAAATGGAAACAGGAAACAAACAGGTACCAACATTCTATAATAGCATCTGGCCAAATATACCTAAACCCCAAACTTGTCGTAAGAGATAAAGAAGGTCACTTCATATTGATTAAGGGAGCAAGCCATCAAGAGGATGTTACAATTTTCAATGTATAAACACATGTGCACCAAATTTCATAAAACAAATAGTACTAGACATACAGTCACAGAATAACTCCAACACAGCATAGCAGGTGACTTTAATATCCCACTCTCATCAGCAGACAGGTCATCATGACAAAAAAGATTTAAGATTTATTTGATCATAGATCAAATAGACTTAACAGACATCCACAGTACATGGCACCAAAACACTACAGATACACATTCTTCTCAGCAGCCTACGAAACCTTCTTTAAAACAGAGCATATATTTGGACACAAAGCAAGTCTCAACAAACACAGGAAGATTGAAATCACTTCTCGTATTCTATCTTCCAACAATGAAATAAAGCCAGAAATCAACAGCAAGAGAAACTACAGAAAATTCACAAACTCGTGTCAGTTGAATGACACAATACTGAATGATGAATGGTTCACCAAAGAAATAAAGAAGCAAAATTTAAAATTCCTATAATTGAATGAAAATGAAGATAAAACATACCAAAAGCTAAAGGATAAAATGAAAGCAGTCCTAAGAGAGAAGTCCAGCTGGGCATGGTGGCACATGCCTTTAATCTAGCACTTGGGAGGCAGAGGCAGGCAATCTTTGTGAGTTCAAGGCCAGCCTGGTCTACAGAGCAAGTTCCAGGACAGCTGGGGCTATAGAGAGACCCTGTCTCAAAAAGACCAAGAGAGAGAGAGAGAGAGAGAGAGAGAGAGAGAGAGAGAGAGAGAGAGAGAGAGGTCCTTAGCTGTAAGTGCCTATGTTTAAAAATCAGCCAGCCCTCAAACAAACAACAAACAACTTAATGAAGCACTTTAGGATCTTGAGAAACATGAACAAGCTGAACCCAAAAGCAATACAGATAAAAAAATAATTAAGACCAGGGCAAAAAATGAATGAAACAAATGAAAAAGCAATACAAAGAATCAGTGAAGCAAAGATTGGTTCTTTGAAAAGATAAAATTGGTAAAATGCTTAGCCAAACTAACTAAAATTGAAAGATCTAAATTAACAAAATTACAGATGAAAAGGGAGAAATTACAACAGATATCAATGAAATTCAGAAACTCATGAAGACATGCCTTACAAATTTGTATTCCAGGTTGGGAGTGATGCTGCACACCTTTAGTCCCAGCACTCAGGAGGTAGAGGCAGGCAGATGTCTGTGAGTTCTAGGCCAGCCAGGACTATGTGGAGAGAATCTGTCTCAGAAAACAAAATAAAACACCAAACAAACAAAAGAACCCCAAACCAAATAACAACAACAACAAAAAAACCCCTCTATTTTACTATATTAGGAAATCTAAAAGAAATGAACACGGTGAGATAGCTCTGTGGTTAAAAGTGTTTGCTGCCAAGACTGATAACCTGAGTCTGATCCCTGGAAACTACAAGGTCAAAAGAGAGAACTGACATCAACAAATTATCTTCTGGTCTCCATATCCTTGCCATGGCATGCCCCCCCCCAATAGGTTAAAAAATTAAATCAAGATGAAATAAAAATCTAAAGAGTTCTTATAAGTAATAAGATAGAAGCAGTAATTAAAAATCTTCTAAGTTGCCAGGCACAGTGGTGCATACCTTTAATTCTAGCACTCAGGGCAGAAGCAGGTAGATTCCTGTGGATTCCAGGCCCCCCCCAGAGATACACAGTGAGACCCTGTCTCAACAAACCAATCAAACAAAAACAAAAATAAACTACAAAAGCTTCCAATTTAAAAAATAATATCCAGGCCCAGGCAGATTCACTGCAGAATTTTATAAGTCCTTTAAAGAATTAATGTTAATCCTTCTCAAATTATTCCATAAACTAGAGAAAGAAGGAATGCTTCCAAACATATTTTATAAAGCCAGTATTACCATAATACTCTAACCTGAAAAAGGTGTGCACACACACAAAAAGAAAATTACAGCAGACCAATCTCCCTGATGAACATAGACATGAAAATTTTCAATAAAATACAAACTGAGTCAAGAACACACTAAAAAGAATATTTATCATGATCAAGTTGGTTTCATTCCAGAGATTCAGAGATGGTTCAACATATGCAAATACAATAAATGGAATACATCACATAAAGGGTAAAAAAAAATTCACATAAATGGGTTAAGAGGATAAAAATCACATTATCATCTCAATAGATATGGAAAAGGACATTGGCAAAATCTAACATATCTTCATGAAGAAGACCCTGAAGAGGCTAAGAATGAAGAGAACATATCTCAACATAAAGGCTATACATGGCAAACCTACAGCTGACATCATGCTTAATGGACAAAAAACCCCAAACCATTTCCACTAAGATCAGAAATAAGACAAGGGTGTCTACCCTCCATTCCTACCATTCTTGTTCAATATAGTGTTTGGAGTCTTAGCTAGAGCACAAGAGAAGGAAATAAAACTGATACAAATAAGCAGCCTATGGGAGGAGGAAACATGTCTTTAGTAGGGGGAGGATAGGTGCACACTTATGGTATGAAAGCGGAAGGCAGAATACTGGAAGTGGAAAGGTTTAACAAGGGGAAGGGGGAGGGAGAGAAAGGGTTGGGTCAACCAAAACTAACAATGTATGAAAAAAACATAAGGAAATCAATTTTTGACAAGCTGATCAAAAGATAAACGTTTTGAACTAAGGTAACTTGTGTGGGTGGATAAAACTTCTGAAAGCCAGATATTATTAAATGAAAATTTCAGAGCCAGGGTGGGCCTAGGAATTATTGGTCAG
Source organism: Rhizomys pruinosus (assembly GCA_009823505.1). NCBI lineage: Eukaryota > Metazoa > Chordata > Mammalia > Rodentia > Spalacidae > Rhizomys > Rhizomys pruinosus. The sequence goes on from VZQC01007611.1 coordinate 7,210,124, forward strand.
GGAGGCCCCCAAGGCCTCAAAAACAATCCAGGCCCTTCCCATGCTGTTGGTTGCCCACCGGAACAAGATGGTAAGTAAGACCCAGTTGCTGTAAGTTGCTACATACTTTGGGAGTAGGACACAGAAAAAGTCCATCTGGATCTGCCTGGAAACTTCCTTCCTGCAGCAACCCAAGGTGCTTCTGAGGGTTACTGAGGGAGAATTGCCAGCAGCAGTGTTACTCAGCTGTGGGTACTGTGTGCAGCACTGTTGATCAGCCATGTCCATTGAGTCCACTGGTCCAGCAGTGGCAAATCTATTATGGAGGTGGGTGGAACAGTGTGATGCCACATAATGGTGGTCTGAATGACAGACTGACTCTTAGCATCTATTTCAACCAAGAGTGGGACCCAAACTTTTCTCAGAACTTGTTCCTTCAGATTTCTCTTGAACAAAGGCTTTGCGCTCTTTATTGAAACTGTACATCCAGCATCACGGGGGGGGGGGGGGGGACGACGACTGTCTTATCAGAGGATTATGTCCCTTCTACCCCCTACTGATCCAAAACAGCTCAGGCAACCACAAACAGATGTTATCAATCTAATCCCAACTGTTTGTAACACAATGACTGCTTTCAACAAATATGTGCTGCTTCAAGAGCCCAGGTCCCCACTGGCTGGAAAAGCAAGCGGTGTTTTCCTTTGAACCCTATTGTGAAGATGTTTTAGAAGGAGGAACGCCTGCAGAACTCCGCGGCATTTGCACGACATGGGTGCACAGACTTGCATGCTGACAGTACATTGATACACATACAGAAATAAAATTAAAAAAAAAAAAAAAACAAAAAAAAACAAATATGTGCTGCTTACAGAGCTTAATATTTTCAAATCACACACACACACTATTCTCAGTCAAAGGCAAGGAAGGGTCATGTGAGATATTAAAGGTTGCAAGAGAAGTCCAAGGCCCAGTAAATGTGTTACATGATAAAGAAGCTGAGACAGTGTTGAAGACATTCCCACAACTAACTAGTTTCTGACTGGACTTGATGCCTCCTCCATACTGTCCTTGGCTTCAGGCATCTCCTGGGGGCTTAGGGATGTATCCCCTTCGGCTCTACCACAGTGACATGCACAACTGAGAGGGTGTGTTGACAGCCATTGGTCTAGAGACACTGGGAACCTCATGTACTGGGAATAAACGAGCACCTGAAAAGTGCTGATTACTCTGGCACAGAGGAGTAATTCTCCGAGCATCATGTTCTGGGAATGATTTGGGAATTCTGATTGCTTGAGATGGGAACATGTCGGGTATATTTAAGACTTGCTGTAGTGAATTTTAAGTAATCACATTTTAAATCCATAATGGATGGCTGAAATAGAACTTTTTTTTTTTTTTTTAGCTTAAAGGAAGCAGGGAAAAGCAGTTGTTACAGATTGATAGATAATTCATGTGATTTCTAACGGCTATGGAGCTTGCTCAGTGAGAGGAGTTCTCCACCTTCCAGGGGAGCTAATGAGGCTGGGAAAATACTTTATTTGCCAGGTGAGAAAATACATTCTGAGGTTCTAAGAAAAGTTATTTGTCTATTATCACAATAAAACAAATATTAACCTTAGCTGCAACCCTGTATGACCAGCAAGCTTAGCTGCAGCCCTGTATGACTAGCAAGCTTAGCTGCAACCATGTATGACCAGCAAGCTTAACTGCAACCCTGTATGACGAGCAAGCTTAGCTGCAACCGTGTATGACGAGCAAGCTTAACTGCAACCCTGTATGACGAGCAAGCTTAGCTGCAACCGTGTATGACCCGCAAGCTTAACTGCAGCCCTGTATGACGAGCAAGCTTAGCTGCAACCGTGTATGACCAGCAAGCTTAGCTGCAACCATGTATGACGAGCAAGACTAGCTGCAGCCCCGTATGATGAGCAAGCTTAGCTGCAACTGTGTATGATGAGCAAGCTTAACTGCAACTGTGTATGATGCGCATGCTTAGCTGCAACTGTGTATGATGAGCAAGCTTAGCTGCAACCTTAGCTGCAACCATGTATGACAAGCAAGCTTAGCTGCAACCCTGTAAGATGAGCAAGCTTAGCTGCAACCGTGTATGATGAGCAAGCTTAGAACAGCCAACCCATTTAGCCACCCAACTGCTCAAGCAAAGATTAAAACTAATCTAAGCACAACACACTAGTACTTTGATTCCTTTTGGGAGTGGGGGGCCCTAACTCAATCAGCCTGGATTGGAGATTACATATCTGCCTTTTCAGTAATTTCCCTCCCTCCAAAGATGGGTCTTGCTGTGGCCCAGCCTCAGGCTCCCAAGTAGCTGGGACCATAGGTGTGCACTACCTGTCCTGCCCAACAACTGTAGTTTTGAAAGCTTTCATACTTGTGCCTGAAGCACAGAACTGTTTCCAGGTTTTCTCACCAGTGCCCTGCCTCCCTACTTTGCTAATCCCCATACCCTTTCTCTTGGTGGCAGCTCGAGCATCCTGGTTTACCAGCCACTCCTCCACAGTCTTCCTCTTTCCCTCAGCTCCTCTCCCACACTAACTAGCAGATGTTTCTTTATACAAATGGCTGTTACACTGAGGCGTAGAGTTAGTGCCAAGGTCCTGAGTTGAGGGAATGCTGGGGTGAGTGGTGGAGGGTTGAGGCTGTCCACTTGCAGAGATGGGCAGGCAGGCACACCCTATTCCTGTCTGTCCTCTTTTTACACACAGACACACATACAGTAAACATTTGCTTTTAGGAATTTGGTTTCATCTATTTTGTGGTTCCTAAATTCCTACAAATATCTTTAAATTATTTTTGTAAAAAGAATATCCATTCTTTTATTAAATTTATTTTCATATGTATATGAATGTACTGTCTGCATGCAGGTATGTGCACCCATGTTGTGCAATGCCCCGGAGATCAGAAGAAGGTGTCAGATTCCCCTGGAACTGGAGTTAAAGATGGTTCTCAGCTGACATGTGGGTGCTGTGGATCGAACCCAGGTCCTCTGCAAGAGCAGTCAGCACTCTTAACCAGTAGGCCATCTCTCCAGCCCCTATTTACTTGTGCACCTATGTGTGCAGCATCCAGATTCCAGAAGTCCTGTCTGTCCTCTATACCTTTCTGGTAATTCTTTCCCTCAGGTGTGCAAGGCCATGGACCTGCCTCTAACCAACAGAATATGGAAGCATGAAGGTTTGGGGGATAGAATTAAGGTCCCTAATCATTCAGTAGAACTAATGAGACCATGCTGCCTGGGCCTGTTCAAGTCAGGCAAACCCTTTCAGAGGCCTGACAGACTGTAAGTGGCAGAGATGCTCTTCATTGCTGCCTTTGAAACAGGAATTCTATGACCACAAGGAAAAGAATTCTGTCACAACTCGAGGATTCTGGAAACAGACCTTCTCCACTTGAGCATCTGGATTAGAATAAAGGCCAGGAACCGGGGCTGGAGAGATGGCCTAGCGGTTAAGAGCACCGACTGCTCTTACAGAGGACCCGGGTTCGATCCCCAGCACCCACATGGCGGCCGAGAGCCATCTGAAACTCCAATTCCAGGAGAACTCCAGCTCCAGGGGAATCCGAGACCCTCTTCTGACCTCCGCGGCGTTGCACGACACGGGTGCACAGACTTGCATGCAGGCAGTACATTCATACACATACAGAAATAAATAAAATTAATAAAAAAAAAAAATTAAAAAAAAAAAAGGCCAGGAACCACTGGGACTTAAGCCTTGTGCAATTCCGAACCTACATAGTAACATTACTCAGCAGGATTTAACACACGTATGTCCTAGGCCAAAAGCTTAAAGCCTGCCATCTTGGCTAACCTTAACCAGAACCCACATACGCACACACAGACATACACACAAAACCCTTCCTCTTATCCCCATATTCCCCCAATATTGTAAAAGCTCTAAGAAAACCAAGAAATAGTGGTGCTGGCCAGCATAGGTCCAGAGCAGAGGGAAGCTGCCCCTTAATAAGCATCTGTCACTCCAGTCTCGGAGAAGCACTGGAAACTGTGTATGTGAGTACTGAGATGCCATCTGTGAGACAGTTACAACCACCAAAATGAGGAAGGCTTGGTTTTTCTATTTTACTTCAAAATAAACAATCAGCTGGTCATCAGGCTTATAAGTTCTGGATTTGCCACCACCTCCAGAAACTGTACAAACAGATAGTTCTCTCTCTTTTTAAAAACTTATTTATAACACATATTTATCAAATAAGGCAAATTAAGTTCATGCTTTACTTCAGCAAAATGGGGGAAAAGCTTTCCCTAGAATTGGCACTGAAGTTGTTTTAAATTCCTAATAGCAAGAAGATACATCCAACTATATGCAGAATGAACACAGTCATAATACACAGCAATCAAAATGGTTTTCTTTCATCCTCAGCAGTAACCCCAGAGGTAGAATGGCAGACAAGCATGGACCCTGTCAGGTCATAACCACCACATCAGTCAATTTATTTCCTTTGTATGGTTCTGACCATAAATTGTTTTACATTTAGGATATGAATAAAAACCACTCTCAGCAGAAATCTCGGCCCATTAATTCAACTGACAATAAATTTACAACTTTCAGGACTGCAGATATAAAAAAATTTAAGGTATAAAATTATGTTAAGTTTGAAATGGTTTTAAATGTATTCATTAAAAATATTTACATTTCCCAGTACTTACTTGGCAAAACCCCCTTGCAATATAATTCTACTCTATACTAACACGAGGCTCATTTATGAGATTTACGAGATTTCAATGATTGCTCCACTTCAAATTACTTACATTCTGTAAAATATTTTAAGAACTTTTCATAGCAAAGGTAGTTTACATTGGGTAATATGAAACCCAATAGTGCCACAGATGAGTGTCTTCCAGCTCTTTTCACAAATGCTTGGAAAGCACTGTGAGATGAAAAGTGCTGTCAAGTGCTATCCTCCCTTACGTCTTCATTTACACTGTGTGCACATTGTGAAATAAACACATATGCAGCATGTCCATGTTTTGATATGTATTTTTTATTTCCCTGCAGTTTTCACTTATCAAGAACAAGTAACAGGGAAAGTTGTCTGAACTAGTGCATAAACAAACATTCTGAAACACCACTACACGTATCTAATTTACAAGAACCGTATAAAAAAAGTCACTAAAACACTACACTATGAAGGTGTCCAACACTTACAGTCAGACTTTTTCCAACCCGTTACTTGCCTTGTAGCCACAGGAAAACTCTCCAAAATTGAAAAGACAATCTTGCCACAACCCTCCCCCCTCCCAACACCTGGGATGGCTCGATATATAGACTTCCAATAATTATTGCAATGATATAATGCAATACATACCTGGTAAATATCTTTTATGTGGTGTGTTACAGTTTTAAAGCCAGTTAAAATATGCAATCTTCAGATAAAATGTAATCCATGAAAAATTTTCTTATCTGCACAGTTTAAATGTGCTCAATGCATAATTTTCCTAGTCCATTTTTTTCTGTGTAATTATTTTTTATAAACTGGTATTATAAATAGAAATATACATTCAAAATATATGGAAAAGTGAGTTACTACATGTAATTTGCATGTATCGATCCATCCCTTTCCCCTGCACAGTAATAGAAAATACTATTTTGCCTTGAACTTCATATTTGACAGTGAAATGCCACTAAAGTATTTACCAAAAAGTCCATCTAGTCAAATTGTGAAACAAAATGAACCAAGTGAAAACTTTACAGTTCTTTTAGAAAAAAATTACAAGAATTTCATTTTCTAGCTATGAATCTTTAACTTTTTAGACACAAAGTTGAATTTATTTTTACAAGATACAAAATGTAAACATGGCAAAATAAATAGTTAAAACAAGTGATGCAGGACCCCATTTCATGCTCATGATCCCATTAAAGAATTATTTTTAAAATCCATTCAGTTGCAAATTCAAGTGCAAAAGCATGATGATGAATACCTACTATTCAAGTAACAGAAATAATATTGATGATACAAATAAACTATTTTACAAGGTAGTGATTTTCCCAATTTTACAAAATATACATCATATATCGATTTAACATCTGATATACTGTAGTCCACTTAGGTCCATTGTTTTGCTCTGTGATCCACAGAGTGTCGCCTTTTGTATTCCGCTGGAATATGGATGACTGCACACCATGCACACAGGTCAAAGCCATACCTTCCACAGGTATGGAAGGTTATGTCACCTCCATAGCGACTGTTGTCTCTGCTATTCCATTTAAACCCAATCTTTCTGGTTCATGGTTCTCTCTACAAGAAGGCAAAGAGCAGAATAAGGATTAGTACACCCTAGAATGTACTGCCACTTGCTGTTTACAGGGTACACTTTTTCCTGGGGGGGGGGGTCTTTTCGAGACAAGGTCTCCCTGTAGAGCCCCAGCTGTCCTGGAACTCACTCTGTAGACCAGGCTGGCCTTGAACTCACAAAGATCTGCCTGCCTCTGCCTCCCCAGTGCTAGGATTAAAGGCGTGCGCCACTATGCCCGGCTACAGGGTGCACTTTTATGTAACTACAACTACACGTAACTTCACAAAACCTTCTGCATTTTTGTCATTTCCAAACAGGAATAAAGAAGTTTTCTTCAGGTCAGGAATTTCAACAATTTCCACTTAGTTAATGACTACTGACTTAGAAAAAAAGGTAATTTTACAAGTTTTTGCACAATAGAAGATGACAAATGAACTATGTATCATAGAATTAATCTAAGTTTCATTTGAACAATATAACTCTTAGAATACTCATAGGGTAGCCAGGCATGGTGGTGCACGCCTTTAATCTAGCACTTGGGAGGCAGAGGCAGGCGATCTTTGTGAGTTCAAGGCCAGCCTGGTCTACAGAGTGAGTTCCAGGACAGCTGGGAGACCCTGTCTCAAAAAGACCAAAAAAAAAAAAAAAAAGAATACTCATAGGGTATAGCATTATTTACTTCCCACTAGAACTTTAGCATTAGGTATTAACTCAATCAAATAATTCTTTCTGATTTACTGTTATTCTTGCATTAGTGCCATTGAAAACAAACTTAAAAATGCATCCTGTAATGCATTATTTAGTCAATTAGACTAATTCTCAGATAATTCTCAAATTATGCTTATATAAATATATATGAATAAAATATAAAATAAATGAAATTTATTTCTAAAAACATAATGCTAAAGAAAATACAAAGTTTAAGACCAAACTCTAGTGTGGAGTTAATAAGTTTTACTCTAGACTGTTAAGTCTATAAAAATCTGATAAGAGTAGGTGAAGCTTCTCAAATAACAGTCAATTTGATATTTTCTTGTGCTTTTACAACTCTGGCATTTAAAGATGCTACTAGGGTCCTATGGTACAGCAGAGCTTTCTTTTTTTTTTTTTTTTTGGTCTTTTCGAGACAGGGTCTCCCTGTAGCCCCAGCTGACCTGGAACTCACTCTGTAGACCAGGCTGGTCTTGAACTCACAAAGATCAGCCTGCCTCTGCCTCCCGAGTGCTAGGATTAAAGACGTGTGCCACCACGCCCGGCTTCTTTATTATTTTTTGTGTGTATGAGTGTACTGTCTGCATGTAGGTTGGTGCACTCGTGTCATGCAATGCTGCAGAGGTCAGAAGAGGGCGTCAGATTCCCCTGGAACTGGAGTTAAAGACGGTTCTTAGTCGCTATGTGGGTGCTGGGAATCGAACCTGGGTCCTCTGCAAGAGCAGTTGGTGCTCTTAACCACTGAACCATTTCTCCAGCCCCAGAGCTTTCTTTATGCTAAGCAAATTCTTAAGATCTTTTGAAAATCAAGTCTGTTAATAGACCCTCATTGCCTGAACAGTGAGAACCCCAAGGCTCCTCTTTCTCCCTCGGGTAGACTAGCATGAAGGGGAGGATGGTACCTGTAACACACACCTGGCTCTGCTGCTGATGGCACTGCTGGGAGTAACCTTTGGCACTCTGTCCATACTGGCAGCAACTGTGGCAAGTTTTAAGGCTGTTGGCGATGGTGCTGAAGTCCGTGTATTGATATGCACATTGACAGGAGAAACAACACTGACATTATTGAGGTGCACTGCATTAGTCAGGCAGGAATTGTTCATGGGAAGTGTTTGAGGACTGCTTGTGCACAATGCTGGGATTAAGTGGTTTGTAGTAGTGTGGCCAACTGTCCTTACAAGCTGTACAGCTGAAATCCCTGGGCTGGATGATAAAGCCATATTGGTGGAGTATAATGTTTTAGAGGTTCCTGTAAAAGGGAGGAGAAATTGTTCAGTTAGTGTCATGGGACAATAAAAAAACCCTAAAATTAGGAATTTAATAATAAAAGTAAATGTACTCATGTTCTAAATAAACACTAAGTTACCTTTCCATTTAACAATCATACAAGGAGTATTTGCAAAGTATTTTGCTACCTCTACATGTGGCAACTCTGGAGACAAATACAACAGGACAGATGGAAATGATAGTTGGATTTCCCTTAACATTTATAGGCATATGAGCATCAGCAAGGTTAGACAGAAGAAAGAAAAAGGAAGGATTGGCTCATGAGTATATGTAAATGAAACTTGGAAATCCTTAGGTTGAGAGATGGATAAAGAGGCCAAGGCCTGAACAGCAGGTCTCTGAGGGCTCAGGGTAGGAAGTAGCAGACAGGGTTTCATAGCCATGATGTATCTCAACAGGAGTCAGAGAAACTGTGAGTATGTGCACGTGGGAAAGGAAAGCTGGCCTCAAACTTCCTCCACATCTTTCCAAAGAAATTCTGAAGAGCATTTGTACACATTTCCCCTGTGCATATAACAAAACCAAACCCAACTCAAATGAGTGGCAACTTCAAGCTACAAAGTGCTATGTGAAACCCCGTCTGTACCTGAAGGCTGGACAACACCATTCATGTTGTGGCCGGTGTTCTGTTCCTTGGCTACCTCACTGCGACTTGGAACAGGAGCACTGACCACTGCAGATGCAGCAAAGTGGGCGCTGGCTGAGTCAAGTGTTTTAGACATACAGTCAGAGGTGCTTGAGCCCTAAAGAATGGATAAAAACCACATTCTGTTTTGAAAAATTCTTTTTATTTTATTACATTGGCTACATTGATTGACTGTATGTACAGGGAGGATAGACGTGCCACTGTGCATGCATGTCAAAGTCAGAGGACAACTTTTGGGAGTTGTTTCTCTCCTTCCACCACATAGATCCCAGGGATCCAACCTAGACTGTCAGGCTTGGCAGCCTTTACCCACTAAGCTGCTAGCAAACTAAATGCTTTAAAAACTGCTTGATGAGTAGCTCCATGGATGAGATATTATCACAGACATGACTAACAGTCTCTTTCCTCATACTGTAAAAACCTGTACTGGCCTAACCTTAGAGCAGGCTGCAAACACTTTGGGATAGTTTCCCAAAGAAAGAGGCAAAGGCTGGTGCAATGATCATGCCTCCTTGATTCAGCATAAAACTGGCTGCTACTAATGCTGAGAGTTGCAGGCTGTGAATCAACCCAGATCCACCTGGACTGACATAGGCATATGGCTGGGCCCAGGGTCACTCAAGTTTTCATAGTCAAATTCTGGATCTTTAGGATCAATCAATGTATAGCCCTTTTGGGAATGAACTTAACCAGTATGGGTAGATGCTAGTTTTAGAGCTCACAGAAAATAATCAAACTGAGTTACTTTTAGTTATTAGTGAGATTTATGATTTTTAGATTAATGGAGCAGCAAACTTTAGATCTAAAATGTGAGGTTTATTCTTTTCTGGTGACTCAAACTTGTTTTACTCTCATCCAGTTCTGAGGACACAGTCCATAACGAGTCATACAAGGCTCAAGCTAATAGTGTTTTCAGAGCTAGAAGGTCCTATAGTTTTATGATGTATTTTATTCTTACCACTTAGCTCTTTAGGGTATCTACGAACAACTTCAGGTGGCATATCTTTTCCACTATAGGGAAATATCCACAGAGGCAAGAAACCAATGTACCTTGGATTTATTGTACAATTCAAGAGAATTATTTTTTAATTTAAGACATATACCAACCCAACATTTAAGTGCACTGTTTAAGAGATTAGAAAAGTTGTCTTTTTTTCTTTTCCTTTTTTTTTTTTTTTTTTTTTTTTTTTTTTTGAGACAGGTTCTCCCTTAGCTCTGGAACTCACTATGTAGACCAGACTAGCCTTGAACTCAGAGATTCATCTGCCTGTGCGTCCCGAGTGGTGGGACTAAAGGCATGCCACTACATCTGGCTAGAAAAAGTCTTATTCTCCCCATGTAAGCTCAAACCAGACAAAAACCTAGGATAGAAGAGGGGATTTAAATGGGTAAGAAGGTCCAACCTTAGCTGATGAACTATTGGTAACTGATGACAACTGGAAGGAGAGGTGGTTTTCTTTAAGGGAGTCATGCTAGATAGGTTGACCAATATCCAGTGGATGGATTCACATCAGGGATTGTTAGGGACACAAACTTGGCTTGATAGGCCTGAACAAATATGACAGAATTCACGAAATCCTGAGTGTGTGTGTGTGGCAGCTATGAGAGGGGTTTAGATAGGGGAGGGGGTGTAAATATAATCAAGATGTATGGAATTTGTAAAAATTCAGTAATAAATAAAAAGAGAAAAGTCACATTCCTGAAAAAAATGGGAGGTGTTAGTATAGGTGAGGAGTGGTGGGCTCCAAAGAATTAAAATTATTTGTTTAAATTCTTAGCAACCCTTCTAAAAATTAGCTATTTATTTCTAAATTAAAATTACCATATTTGGTTCTAGAAATCTCAAAATAATTAAAGACTAGTTTATATACTAGCTATGCAAATTATGTAATTTAACTAAAAGAAATCTGGGTTAGATTCTGAAAATCGAGAATGGAGATGCCAGTTACCTCTGTGCTGCAACTAAGACTGACCAAGCTATATAATCAGAGAAGTCAGAGTGGTTACCTGTGCTTTTGGATGTGTCTGCTGCGAGGAATGCTGAGAATGCTGTTTTTGCTGAAGCTGAGCAAGTTGCTGCCTTTGCATTTGAACTAGCTGCTGTTGATGTGTCTGAAACTGCTCTTCTGTGATGCCTCCTGTTACTGGTGAAAGATAAATAAGTGTGTTTTAAAGTATTTTAAATAATATAAGTAGAATACAATGTCAACTTATTCCACAATTGAGGTGAAAAGCAAATAGAAACCATAATATACACTGGCAAAGTACAGAATGAAAAGGACAAGTCTTTCATCAAAGACGATGTACATGTTCACATGCATAAACCTCTCACTATCACAAGCTAAGAAGGTTTCTATGCATAGCTTTCATTTGTATAACATGGGTCTAGCACAAGGACTTTTTCCCTTTATTCAGATTTAAACCTGTCTGAATTTTTAAAATATTTGTGTGTTTTGAGGATTGAACTCAGTCTTCAGGCTTGGCAGCAAGCCTTTACCCACTGAGCCATCATGCCAGGCACCAAGATTGAGTGTCTTTACGATCACTCATAGTTCTTCATGTCAGAGTGACCATGTAATAACACTAATAATGATGATGAAAATAATAACCACTTTAACTTATTGATATAAATATCAATAATGACTTAGCTACAGCTTTAAGAAAGGAGGGCCTGGGCTGGAGAGATGGCCTAGCGGTTAAGAGTGCCGACTGCTCTTACAGAGGACCCGGGTTCGATCCCCAGCACCCACATGGCGGCCGAGAGCCGTCTGAAACTCCAATTCCAGGAGAACTCCAGTTCCAGGGGAATCTGAGACCCTCTTCTGACCTCCGCGGCATTGCACGACACGGGTGCACAAACTTGCATGCAGGCAGTACAATTCAATACACATGCAGAAATAAATAAAATTAATAAAAAAAAAAAATTAAAAAAAAAAAAAAAAAAAAAAAAAAAAAAAAAAGAAAGGAGGGCCAAATGCAAGACAAAATGAATTCTGCCAGTTGTCATGACACTCAAGTGTAGATTTTCCTCTCTAATTCTAAATCAGGGTAGAGAACAAAGACCCTCATCCAGCACAGCCATGAATCCCAGCCTACACCAGCATACTCAATGTCTAAAATGAATGATCTCCATCAAAATATGGGCTAGAAATTAGAAAAGTCTTTGGAATACTAATGATATATCTTCAGATGTAATCAATTGGACTATGACCAGCTATGTTAACAGTTAGGGGATTTCAAATGAAATATCTGAAAATATTTTAAAAATATTTTATTTACTATTTTTATTTTATGTATATGAGTGTATTGCCTACATGTGTGTAGGTGCATGAGTGCAATGCCCTGGGGGGCCAGAGGAGGGTATCAGATCCCCTGGAACTGGAACTAGAGTTACAGACAGTTTTAGCCACCGAGTGGGTGCTGGGATTTGAACCCAAGTCCCCTGGGTAGGGGTTCCAGAGAGAACCTGTCTCAAAAAGACAAAGAGAGAGAGAGAGAGAGAGAGAGAGAGAGAGAGAGAGAGAGAGACTTTTTAAAAGCTGACTGAAAGCACCTTAAAAAAAAGCAATAGGTGGAATTTTTCTCAAAGAAATGTAAATGAATTTTATTAACTGATATTTTAGTAGATCATTGATAAACTGACTTGGTACATACAAAGGTACCTTCGTGAAGTTAGTCCATACTTAGAATCACAAGTGTTAAATCATCGGAAAATATATGCACTCTTAAGAGCAATTCCTACTCTACTCTTCTATTCCAAGTGTTGGAATCCAGCCCACACCCAGATGTAGGTACTCTACCACACAGGTTGAGTCCCAGCCTCACTCTATCTGTTTTTTTTTTTTACTGCTTTCTTTTCTCTTATTTCCACTCAATCAATAATTTAGCATCTACTATCATGCAGAGTAGTGCCCTAAGAATTTCAGTGGCTGGAGGGGAAGTAAATTAGGAAAAGGGACCTTGTATAGGGTCTGATGGTATAGTTGGGACAAAAAAGAAACAAGTATGTGTCAACGATTTCATGCAGCGCAAGGATGTAATCAATGTGACTGGACAAGAGTTAAAAGGTCTACATTTTTAGCCCAGATTACTACCTCAGGGTTTCTGTTTCCTTGTATATCCAGTGAGAAAGATTTTTATAGTAATATAGATTGCCTAGCAAAAGTCTTAATTTTTATAAAAAGAGAATTAGGTCCCAAGATGGACAAAGTTTTAGATATAACTTTCAGTTCTCCTATACAGCATTATCATCATAATTTATGTTGAACTGCAAAGGGAGATAACAATTTTATTCCTACAAGACTCAAAACACTGGGCTACTAAACTGCTCACTCTAAAAATCTTTACCTGTATTTCTGAAGTACACATTGTTATTTTACTGAATTACCAACAAAATCAAATGTCTTTCTTTGTACATGTTAAATTCATTGCAAGTGTTCTATTTTTAAATGAAAAAAAATTCTAAAGTTATAATCTTCAAAATCAAATGAAAATGTGAAGTATTCATTAATTTCCAGCTGTTTGAAAACCTTGGGGAAAAAGATGAAAAATAGCTTATTAGATATGAAGGCAAGAAGAAAAACCTTAAATCCAAACAAATCAGCAAGTTTTATATGCCTACTAAGAGTGGACCATTTCAAAAGAAATAGATGTAGAATCCAAAATTAACATAGTCCAACACAGCCCAGTGTTCTTTGATCAGAGCTGAGCTTTATGTTGTAAAAAGTGAGATTTAAGGAATTAATTTATTAATTAATTTAATTAATAAATTAATTAATAAATTAATTCCTTAAATTAATTAATTTAAGGAATTAATCAAATAAAGAGATTATAATTTCAGTGCTATTCAAAAAATAGAAACGTAAATAAGACTCTTTTCCAAAGTCTTTGGAGTCAGTTGGTGGAATCTTTATTAACTCAGAATGAAGTACGAGCTGACTGACTGATTACTGATAATCACAAATGTCCAAAATCCAAAACTCTTGGTTGAATAACATTCAAAGACTTTTGAATTTTCATAGATTTTAGGTTTTAGATATTCTGATTACGGGTGCTAACCATTAAAGTTTACACAAATATTCCAAAATACAAAAACTTAGAAATCTAAAACACTTCTGGTCCATATTTCAGATAAGGGATAGTCAAAATGCATCTATCTAATTAACAGAACAAATTACCAATTTTTAAATTAAAAATGTACTTTTGACAGGGATTGTGGTTGTATCCTGCTGAGTAGGAAGATCAGATAAGGCCACTTAGCTCAACTCAAAACAAAAACAATGACTTTGGAGCTAGTACATGGGTAACAAAATACTGCCATGGTATTTTGTATGTTTTAATGAACAGAATGATACAATCTCAACCCTGATTTTACTTCTGGTTAAGAATCAATCACTGATTAACCTTCCCTCCCCCCTAAAACCAAAAAATTTCTACAATACAGACAAAATTACTTTCTTTTCTCCCTGCCCTTCTCTCTTACTCCAAGTTTAGTATGGTATTTCTAAATTGTATTTTAAGACAGAGACTCACTATATAGTACTGGCTGCTCTGGAACTTACTATGTAGACCAGGCTGGCCTCAAACTAGGAGATCTGCCTGCCTCTGCCTCCCGAGTGCCGCGTTTAAAGGAATTCACCACCACATGTAGCATTGTTCCATTCTTTACATTCAGTTCTTCTACTATTATGGTGTTCTGTATTTAAAGCAAACTGATAATTCTTCATCCAGAATTTTCTAGAGTACTGTTTACTGTTAAGTCAACTCCTTAGATAAAAATAATGAACAGTAATTAAGATACAAAGTTGAAATAGATATAGCCTTCCCTCGCACTCCCCCCTTCCCAGTTTCAAGTACCTTCCCAGAGTTTCAAGTACCTTAGGCAGGCCTGGAACTCACTATGTAGTACAGGATGACCTTGACCCTGACCTCTTGATTTTTGAACTCTTGATTTTCTTGCTCCTACCTCCCTAGTGCTGGAACTAATTTACAAGAGCTTGTACCACATAACACCTTAACTCCTTTATTACTGGGTGGTGCTGGTGAAAAGAAAGTGGTAAGCAAGTGTGTTACTTATGTACAGTTTTGAATTTCTCAGTGAATTATTTTAAGTTACTGAAATACTTCCAAGAGATTTAAGTCTTACACACTAAAATTTAGCACGAGAGAGAGGTCACAGTTAAGAGTGAAAAAAAAATCTGTTTAGGAATGAAATACAGAAAAGGAACTCAGCTTTGGGTGGGGTGGCAGAGGCACAAGGCAGAAGTACAAACATATCTTTCTCTTCTCTGGCTCGGTTCTCTCCACTAGTTTATACTATAAGTTGCAAGCTTAAGAAGAAAATTTCTCTCCATCCCAAAGTTTTCTCAGGTCAGAAGTAAAAAAAAAAAAAATTTAAAATCTGTCTGCCCTAAAAAGGTGACAAGATCTACTCTAGATAAATGGTAACATATTTGATATACTGGCATACCTACTAGAGACGTGTTCCCTTTGTATATTCAAAACTGTATATAAGTAACACACTTGCATTTCTAGCTATCTGGGTATATCATGGACAGTCTCTTTTCTATGAGTCCACTCAGCCCTTCAGCTATCTTCTACACATGTAACTCATTACCCAAAATAGACTTAACAGCTGGCTGTCATTCTTCAAGTGAACCCATATACATTTTCTTAGAACAATGCATTCAAAGTTCCTTTCAGGTTTGTGGTTTTTATGTGGCACTTTGCTGGCCTCTTTTCACCTTTCTTTCCTGTTTTCTGGACAGTGATTCAGGAAAAACACACTTTGAATACCTCTACAGCCTTTATAATGATAAAACTACAAATTTCTAAGCTTGGATCCATGGAGGTATTCTTGAGGTTATTATAAAATCTCCAAGTATTTCTTAACTTTGTATTGCTATTTGACTGTTAAGCTAAAAAGAAATATATAATAGAAATACATTCTAGACATTCGGGAATGATTACCCTACAACAGAATATAAACTTAAACAAACAAACAAACAAACTTGTACCTACTGCTTTTTGTTTTGGAGACAGGGTGTCACTAGGTAGCCCCAGCTGGTTTGGAACTTGCTATGAAGACCAGGCTAGTTTTGAACTCACAGATCTACCTGACTCTGCCTCCCACGAGTCTTAGGATTAAAGGTAGATGCTACCACATGCAGCTTGCTTTCTGTTATTGCTATTTTAATTTTTTAAATTTATTTTTATTTTATGTGTATGAGTGTTTTGCCTGCATGTATGTAAGTGCATCCATGTGTGCAATGCATGCAGAGACCAGAAGAGGGGTGTCAGATCCCTTGGAACTGGAGTTATAAATGGTTGTCAGCCATCACGTGGGTGCTGGTCATTGAACCCAGGTCCTCCGTAAGAACCACCAGTGCTTTTAGCCTCTGCGCTATTTCTCCAGGCCTTTGGCTTTGTTTTTAACTCCTAACAGTGTTTTTCAGACTGGGCTAAGATGATGAGGCTTGTGGAAGACATTTGTTTGTTTTGTTTTCTTTCAAAATATTGGCCTAGATTAAGTTTTCACATTTTAAAGATCACCTAATGTGGTAGTGAAGATTATCCATCTGCTAGGTCTTTGTTATGAATTAGAGCAAATGTTTAAAGCAATGTGGACTACATGTACTTGTTTATTTTAAAGCACAGGTCTGGGACTGGAATTTAGGGTAAGATGATAGGAAAGTTCTATTTTTAAATATTCATGGTTATTATGGGGAGTGAGGTGACAGTTTATTCTCAAGGAAAAGCTATGAGAGTTGATAATACCTTCACAAGACTATATACTATATTAACTTTTTAAAATGTCAATTTTATTAAATATTTGTGCATTTTACACAAAACATCTTATGTTTATATCCCCTCTCAATCCATAACTCTCTATAGTCCCCCCCCACCATATTTCATCCATTCTATTATATATGCTAAGGCTTATCCTGTCAAGTTAGTGTACCAGGATGTCCCTCAGTGTAAGTTTATCTGCTAGGGTCTAGTCAGCCTGTCAAAAGTCATTCTCTTGAAAAATGGCTGGCTCTTATAATCTTTTTGTCCCCTCTTCTACAATGGTCCCTGAGCCCTGGGCATGTGAAGTTAAAATGAGTACTGTTGCTGGGCGTGGTGGCGCATGCTTTTAATCCTAGCACTTGGGAGGCAGAGGCAGGCGGATCTTTGTGAGTTCAAGGCCAGCCTGGTCTAGAGTGAGTTTCAGGACAGCTGGGACTACAGGGAGACCCCCCCCCCCCAAAAAAAAAAGTACTGTTTAGGGACTCACACTCTGTAGACTCTTATTCTCTATGCTTTGGCCAGTTGTAGCCTTTTGTGTTCATTGCCCTCTGTTGCATGAAGAAGCTTCACTGATGAGAGCTGAGATATGCATTAGTAGTTTCTCTTCCCCTTCTTCCACTATGTTCTATAAGCCTAGGTACAGAGGTTCCATGATAGCTATGCTACTTAGGGTTCAGCATCTCCCAGACACTCTGTATGTGATCAGACTATCAGGAACTCTAATAGTCTATCTGCTGCAAAAGAAGCTTTTTTGATGAGTGGTGACTGGCATACTTGTCTGCAAATTTAATGATTAACTGTGTATTAAGAACCCATTTAAGCTATGCACTTAAGCAAAATATATTAATACAGGAGCTCTGACATCAACAATGGATTATTCTACCAAGGAGATGTTGGCCAGGGGATCCAAGCCCCCACAAAAGGTAAAGGCTCCTTGCCTCCAAACTGGGATATCTGTAGGAAGAGAGGCGATAAGGCTCTGCTGTTGAAGACCTGATATAAACATGGGAAAGATGTATGGAGACCGCACTTGCAAGTATACAGATGGTCTCTGGAATGCCAGAGAGTGTTACCAAAGGTCACTAAACCAATAAAGCAAATATAGGTCTCCTTGAGTCAAGCAAGACTCCTCCGTCAGCACCAGCTACACCTCATCTGCCTGGAAATACTGTGCAGCAGTGGCAGCCATATGTCTGTATATCCCAAATCTAATTGGCTATTAGCTCTCTCCTTGGAGGAATAACCCACGGCTGAGGCCACAAGCTTACATCCTCTAATGGTTAGGAGATGTTATAAGCCACACGAAGACCCTGTCATACTTAACAGAAGAAAATGTAATTCATGGATTAACATACCATCCAAACATCTGTGTCTATACCAAAGTAACCTACCATAACAATTAGTACTGTTTAAATACCTATATATCTAATTGCGTGTGCTTCATTAGTAGGATCGAAAGGCTATATATTATACTGTTTAAATACCTATATATCTAATTGCATGTGCTTCATTAGTAGGATCGAAAGGTTATGCCTGGACAAGCTGGCAGCCCATGAAAGAAAACAGCCAGAATTGACCAGAGTCCAAGACAACAGCTCCAGAGAAAGTAGACTGTTTTGCTTCTCATCCACCTGTGCCCCTTTTCTAAGCCTAGGGAACAATCTGCGGAAGAGGGGGCGTGGTAGAATATAAGGGCTGCGATTGGGTTGAATGGTGAAACTACAACAATATAGACTAGACACTCATTTGATCAACTTGATTGAACATACAAGCCCCCCCTGCTGGATGGTGGGACCCATGAGCTGTGTAGGTTTGAGCACAACTGCTCGCAAATTGGTTTTACATGAAGGATGCTTGTACTCACAAATTATCACTTATTGTTAAAAAAAAATGAAAACAAAACAAAACAAAACAACAGAGAAAGATGCAGAAAAGTTACAGCAGAATGCATGATCTGGGATGGGTAGGGGTGGGGTGGGGGGAAGGGAAGGGAATATATGCCTGAACTGAATTGGAAAATGATGTATGAAATACACAAAGCATCAATAAAAAAAAAAAAAAAGAACCCATTTAAGGTCTAAGTTACTCTAGCCCTTCAAGTCTTAATAAGTAAATATATTTTAGGCATTAAATATACTTTCTTCAGTTTTGTATTTAAGAAAATCATCTAAGACAATTAGCAGTGCTGCCGTTTAATAACTATTATCCTCTACTTCTAAAGAATATAAAGCCAGGTGTGGTGGCACAGATCTCTAATCCTAGGACTCCGGAAGTAGAAGCAGGCCCTGTGAGTTCTAGGACAGCCTGGTTAATATAGTGAGTTTCAGGACAGCTATAACCACACAATGAGATCCTGTCTCAAACAAAACAACCCCATGCCCCCTGCAAAACAAATTTAAAAAGTACCATTTTGCCAGATGCTGTTTAAGTTCCTTGAAGGTATCTGTTTTAAACTTTCCAACTTTTAAACACAGGGTTTTATATATAGCAGAGTATAAATAATTGTGTCTGAAATGCATTTTCTACTTATTCATTTGCTTTGCACAGCACATCTTATTTTTTCTTTCTCAGTACTGTTTTGAGTTTTAAATCAAAAAAGGACATCTTGGGGCTGGTGAGATGGCTCAGTGGTTAAGAGCACTCTGGCTGTTCTTTGCAAAGGACCCAGGTTTGGTTCTCCATACCCAAATGGTGGCTAACAGCCATCCCTAATTCGAATTCCAGCAGATCCAATGCCCTCTTCTCACCTCCATGGGCACCACATGACATGGGTGCACTTACATAAAAGCATTCATACATGTGAACATAAAAATACATTTAAAAAGAAAGCATATCTTTATTTTACATAATACTTAGTAAAATGTTTTTCATTTAAAATCAAAAGTCTTTTGTTTTGTTCTTCTAATACCTACTGGGGCAGACATTTATGTTTTCCTTGAAGCATAATAATAAATATAAACTGAGTACAGTAGGGCAGACTTTTGACCCCTACACTCCAGAGGCTGAGACAGACAGGAGGATCATAAGTTTGCGCCCAAACTGGGCTATATAGAGAGAGACTCTGTCTCTTACCAATTAATATTTTTAGCACAGAGATTATGATTTCAAAAATTAAACAGGATTATTAACAACATGAAAGTAAAAAGACTACCATTGGCCCTCAGGTTTGCACAAGATATAGCCCATTTGTTTGCTGTCCTTAACAATCAAAGATGTCACACAGCAAACACAAATGCCAAGTAGTGAGATTCTCCTTCCACTCTCCCTTTGTTGGTATTTCCTAGCTATGAAAGAAATTTGGCACTAATAATTTAGTTTAGAAATATTCTGTTAGGTAAAAATATGTGCCTGTTTTATTGTTCTTAAAAATGTACAGCTTTTGCCAGGCATGGTGGCACATGCCTTTAATCCCAGCACTTGGGAGGCAGAGGCAGGTAGATCTCTGTGAGTTCAAGCCCAGTATGGTCTACACAGCAAGTTCCAGGCCAGCTGGGACTAAAGGGAGACTCTGTCTCAAAATGACAAAAAAAAAAAAGCAAAACTTTCACAACCAAGCTCACTAAGAATGAGCAAATGACAAAACTATTAAAGATATAGAAAAACACAGAACTTTTAAAATTAAACATACAAATTCCATTATCTTGTTTACATTCATCAGAAGTAAAAATGTAACAACCTTTCTTTAGACATACAAGGGACTTTGTATTGGTATCTATTGAACTCTATCTGAATACCCATATAATTATCTAGTTAGAATTGAAGGACTCTGGAGTATAGGTGGGAAAGATGGGAACATAAAGTTATTTTAGCTTTTTAGTTGTTTAGAGAAAGGAATGTTACATTTTTCATTAGGTACCTACACTCTCATGTCTTCCCCCCCCCCCCGGGTAGTGCTGGGGACCAAGTCCAGGACCTGAAGCCTGTTAGCCAACCTCTCTTTCCCTGAAGTATACCTCCAGCCACCAAGCCTAATATTTTTTTAATTTATTTATTTTTCTATGTGTATGAGTGTACTGTCTGCATGTAGGTTTGTGCACCCGTGTCGTGCAATGCCGTGGAGGTCAGAAGAGGGTGTCAGATTCCCCTGGAACTGGAGTTAAAGATGGTTCTCATCTGCCATGTGGGGGCTGGGGATCGAACCTGGGTCCTCTGCAAGAGCAGTTGGTGCTCTCAACCACTAGGCCATCTCTCTAGCCCCCCAAGCCTAATATTTTAAAACAAAAAACCTCTCATGTCCTGAAGGATGAGAGGGTCTCAGGCAGTATTGAAGGAAATAAATGGATCCTTTGCTTTACTACCAAATAAATATGAAGATCTGATTTTTAAAAGATTGACAGATTTACTCTAGGGATAGGGAGATGGCTCAGACAGTAAAGTGCTGGCTGCATAAACATGAGGACCTGAGTTCAGATGCTAGCACTCATGTTTAAAAGCAGGGCACAGTGCTGAGCATCTACAGTCCTGGCACTGTGGAGAGAGATGGGCAGATCCCTCGAACTCACTGGCCAGCAGCCTAGCTAATTGGTGAGCTCAGGTTTAGTCAGAGATTTTGTCTTAAAAAAAATACCATGAAGAGCCACTGAGGAAGGCACCCTACACGGATTTCTGGCTTGCACACATATGTATAAATGCCCATCTGCATATGTGCACACATCCTAATGCAGACAGAGTATATACCACATGCAAACATACACACACTGACTTTTAATGTACCTTATTTCTTTTTGAGACAGGGTCTCCCTATAGCTCAGGCTAGCTTCAGTATCATAGAGATCTTCCTGCCTCTGCCTCCTGAGTTCTGGAATTAAAGGCATACAGCACCACTTTGGGCCTTGTTGTTCCTTAAGGCTAAGTGTACATGTATATGGACAGTAGAGGACAGGCTTGCATGCTCTTTGGGTCTTGGCCATCTTTTATGTCCCCCTTTATTTTCTTAAAGACATGATCTCCGCCGGGCGTGGTGGCGCATGCCTTTAATTCTAGCACTTGGGAGGCAGAGGCAGGCAGATCTTTGTGAGTTCAAGGCCAGCCTGGTCTACAGAGTGAGTTCCAGGACAGCTGGGACTACAGGGAGACCCTGTCTCGAAAAGACCAAAAAAAAAGAAAGCAGGCTGGGCATGGGCCAGGGGAGCCAGTCAGTAAGCAGTGTTCCTCCATGGCCTGTGCTTCAGCTTCTGCCTCCAGGTTCCTGCCCTGGGTTCCCTCAGTGATGAACTGTGACCCAGGAGAAGAGGAATAAACCCTTTCCTTTCCAAGTTGGTATTGGTCAGAGTGTTTTGTCACAGCAATGGAGAAGCAGACTAGAACACCCCTCATCTCCTTTTTGCTGCTGCTGTTGTTTAAGATAAAGTCTCATGTAGCCCAGACTGCTCTTAAACTCCTCATCTTTCTNTTCTCTGCAACCCCAAATTTATAAAGGAATAAAGAAATGGTCTTGGGATAAGTGTATTAAAAATCATAAAAATGACAGACCAAGCCGGGCGTGGTGGCGCACACCTTTAATTTCAGCACTCAGGAGGCAGAGGCAGGCAGATTCCTGTGAGTTCAAGGCCAGCCTGGTCTACATAGTGAGCTCCAGGCCAGCTGGGACTAAAGGGAGACCCTGCCTCAAAAAGAACCTCCCCCCCAAAATATGACAGACCAAAAGACTGCTTTTTTTCTTGATGGTAAGGGAAAGGCAAAACCAAAATGAAACTTTGTTGATTACGATGTTAACAATGTACTCTACGAACTTAAGTTCCCTGAAACATGCATGTACATTTACAATGACTAAATGTTTATTTTATGAAATACACAGTATCAAAAAATATGAAACTAATTATCAGGGAACCATTTAAGTTACACTATTATATTTTGGATCAATACATATTTAGCATTAATACAGTAACAAGAGAATACACACACACACACACACACACACACACACACACACACACATTACCTAGAACAAGTTAAATCTAGAGTTTATTGAGGATGATAAATACTCAAGATAAAAATTCACTAAAATAATTTTTTTTAGGTGCTGTGCTGTGGTGGTTTGAATCAGAAACGTCCACCAGCAGCTCAAGTACTTGAACACTTGCTACGTGGCTCCCAGATGGTGGAACTGTTTGGGGAGGGAACTCTAAAGAATTCCTTAGAGGTATGGCCTTGTTGGAAGAAGCACCTCACAGGGGCCAGGCTTTGGAGCTCACAGATTTTCCCCACTTCCAGCATGCTCTCTGCTTCCTGTACATGCTTGAAGATGTGAACTCTCAGCCTTCTGCTCTGGCTGCTTCCTGCCATGACCCCACCCTACCCCATGATGGACTCACTCTCTGCCCACTCCATGATGGACTCACTCTCTGAAACTCTAGGCCTAAATAAACTCCTCTGTATGTTGCCTTGGTCCTGGTGTTTTGTCATAGCAACAGAAAAGTAACTAATATATTAGTAGAGAAAAAAATTCAATGTACAGTCAAATATAATTATAAATACCTATATATGCTTTGAATTCCCTTTTTTGAGTAATGTTTGGTAGAGAAATTTCTGTTCCAATAATCTGAACCATTTTGAAAGTTGGCTGGAAAAAGATTCAACCTAATACTGATCAACTTTTATTCTGAAATATCAACTTTCAGATTTATTCTGATATTTCAGAATAAAAGGCTCATTAAACTTCACAAACTCATGAACTTTATATAAATAAATGTTTACATCAAGTTGGAAAACAGTTCGTTCCATAAAAGACTGAACACTACTGGGACCAAATTTCAGGCTAACATGAGTCACTTTGTAGGATTTTAGTATAACTGAACCCTAACATGAATCATAAATGACCTGATGTACAGGAAGTAATTTAGAAATACAAATGCTTATAGCCAACAGTAGTTGAAGTGGTCCAGATACAGTGTTTGGTAAGTTTCCAACATTAAATGGGGCAGCCATAATATCCCAAACAAGGTTCAAGGAATACTGAAGAGGGGATGGAAAGAATTAAGAGCTGGAAAGATGGTTTCCGGGGCTG
The DNA here is from genome assembly GCA_009823505.1 of Rhizomys pruinosus. Taxonomy (NCBI): domain Eukaryota; kingdom Metazoa; phylum Chordata; class Mammalia; order Rodentia; family Spalacidae; genus Rhizomys; species Rhizomys pruinosus. The sequence goes on from VZQC01007611.1 coordinate 7,233,818, forward strand.
GAAAGATGGTTCAGCAGTTAAGAGCACACTGCCTGCTTTTGCAGAGGACAGGGGTTCAATTCCCACCATCCACATGGTAGTTAACAACTTTCTGTAACTCCAGTTTCAGGGAAATCCCATACCTTCTTCTGACCTCCGAGGCATTGCATGACATGGGTGGATTTACATACACGCAGGCAATACATTTATACAAATTTTTTACAAAAGAAAAAAAGCTGAACATTGATCCAGAGTCCATCATGCAGATGAGGCGTGTCAAGAGACAGCTAGAGCAGAAAGTTGAAAGCTGGTTTATATTTCATTGAGACGTGGTCTCAAGTAGCCTAGGCTGGACTCAAACTAGCTATAAAGTCAAGGATGACCTAGAACTCCTGATTTTCCCGAGTCCACCTCCCAAGTGTTGAGATTGCAGACATGTATCTCTTAAAAACAAAAACAAAAACAAAAAACAAAAAACAAAAAACAAAAAAAACCTTTTCTGATCTCAACTAGAGAGGTAAGCTATTGGACTAAAAATCACAACTATTCATAGTGAACCTCCTAAAATGATTTTGAATAGAACTCTCCAAGAGCAATGCTATGGTTCATCAATGTAATACCATAAAAATTTAAATTTTCTTCAATATCAGAAGTTAACAGCAATGGAAAGCGGTATTTGGCAGCAGCTTGCAAACAGCATTCCCACAGGGACCACTCTATGTTTGATCCACACACTCATCAACCACACACATGCCAAATACATGTGAGTGATTTTAATGACACCACTTAGGAGACTGTGATTAGTAGGCTTTGTTTCTTAGTTTGAATAAATTTTTTTTCCTGAGTAGAAGTAGAAAGTCTCCAAGATTTATTATAAGTTGATTTAGTGGATAATGAAAATGAAAGAGAAAAGAGCAGGAAGGTGGACTTTTAGCAGGTGCGTCTAGGTGGCAGCTCACCTGATATGCCATTCTTGCTGGTGTTCAATAAAGCTACAGATGCTGCAGAGACTCTTTTATTGTTCACAGTCTGCCCTGGTTTTCTTGAGGTACATTCTTCATTATCAATGTCCTGTACATTTAGTAGCCTTGGCTGGAAACACTGTAGTCGACATGATCTGATATTGCTTAGTATTTCAGAGAGGGACAGTCTATTTTCACAAGGTTTACTGGAAGCATTGGTCCGAGAGAAATTAGAAGAAAAGTCTATAGTTTGGGAAGAGCTTGAAAAACTATTCAGCATTTCAGGGTCTATCTGTTTCAGGACTGGGTCATGTTCTGTGGATATTCGGTCCATTATGACCCTGAAAAGCAATATAAGACATATATGTGTATGTTTACATAACTCATAAGTTTCTCTATAGCTTCTCTTCCAAATAGTAAACAAAACCACAGTTAAAACAATTTACCTTCCTCCTCTGCCAATTCGTCTCCTTGCAAATCCTATACACCTTCTTGGGACTGTAAGTGTTGTAAGGCAATGCCTATACCTCAACTTATCCAAATCTGCCAATTCTGAATTTTTACACGTATGGTTAGATTGGTCCAAACGAGGCTTCAAAGAGAAAAATAAAAGATAACTCAGAGTAAATACCAAATGAAGACAAGTTGAATCATGATGGAAATAAAGTAACTGGAGATTATTTTAGAAGAATTAAAATCTAGATGATGAAAATGAAACTAAGATTGGGACTTAAAATTCATAAAATTTAATTAAAAGGTCACTTACCAAATTACCTACCCTGAAAATATTTAGCATACATTTGATAACTACCTATAAAGGAGGATATATCTTTTAATATTTGTCTGTAGAGAGCTGGTAAAATTATTAATTTATAATCTTTCCATTGTGATAAACCAGAATGGTTTTTAGAGTGAAGGGGGAGCAATTAAAAACTGCACTTCAGGCATGTGTAGGTCAAGGCAAAGCATTTTCTTTTCTTTAAAGAAATGCAGCTGGGCCAGGCGTGGTGGCGTACACCTTTAATCCTAGCACTTGGGAGGCAGAGGCAGGCGGATCTCTGTGAGTTAAAGGCCAGCCTGGTCTACAGAGTGAGTTCCAGGACAGCCAGAGCTACAAAAGGAGACCCTGTCTCAAAAAGACCAAAAAAAAAAGAGAGAGAGAGAGAGAAATGCAGAGGCCCATTCTTCGTCTTTCTAGTATGTTCATCCTTCTATTTTTCTGTTACCACTTCTGTCCTTATTCCATAATTTCCCCTTTTTTTATCAGTGTAACTTTTTTTTTTTTTTTTGTCTTTTCAAGACAGGGTCTTCCTGTAGCCCCAGCTGTCTTGAACTGGATATGTAGACCAGGCTAGCCTTGAACTCACAGAGATCTGCCTGCCTCTGCCTCCCAAGTGCTAGGATTGAAGGCGTGCACCATCACACCAGGCTTTAGCAGTGTAACTTTTAAATAAATTCTGTCTCTCCTACATCAAGTATATCCTCACTAAGCTCCTAAGTTCCCAGTTTATGCTCACCACCATGTAATGAGACAAATGGTTTCCATAAGCCATGTAAAAAGGTAAAACTACCCTCATCACTCTACAGTTCTAGACCTACTAGAAAACTTTAGCACAGGAAAGTGAAGACTACTCCCTTAAATATTGCACCTCAAATTGGATATTAACAGCACAAAGAGATTTCTAAATGTGTCAGAAAATTATGAATATAGGTATGAGACAACATATTGGATAAAGTTTAAAAATTATAACTTTGATACTTACTGGGAATATATATGCTCAAGAGAGATATTTAACAATAAATTTCAAAAAATACTCAGAAGCCTCCAAAAGTTCCAAAGTCAACTTATAGATTGTGGAATTAATTTTCACAATTGTTAAAGTTGTAATTAGATCTCCAAATGAAACAGATTTCTAAAATAGGAGGAGATGTTTATTTTCAAGTAAGGGACTCTCAACACCTTTTGAAAGGGTTTAGCATCTTTTATCTTTGCTGGCATTCACATGTCACAGGGGATATTAAATGGAAAATACTGATACATGTCCCCATTTTTAGATGGAGCCTAAGTTACCTTGACATGGATTATCTGTTAATTCCAGATCACAAAAACATCACAAAAAATAAAGTTCTTACAGCATAATACTGGCACCCTGCCCGCCTTCTGAAAGCACAGGGCCCGTCAGGATCATTTTCTTCTTCAGGCTCTGATGCTGGAGACGGTACCTAGACAAAAGAAGTATTCCATTTAGCAGTTATGGAGTTAACAGGTCAGTGTTCACAGTGATCAAAACCAGAATCTGATCACATATACATCTGCCAACATCCAGAAGGTAGCTAATTCCCTCCAAACTTTGATGGCTGGTGAATATTTTTTGTGGCTACATGTAAATACAAATGGCACTGTTTACTTGTTTCTGAACAAAAAGTGCTATTTTAAGAACTTGAGACAGTTTTTACAGGTCCCACTTAAATATTGTAAATAGTATGTGTAGCCAAAATATTTGATAGTGACAGTTATGCTTATTTTTTCTGGTAACTTCTTTTTATAATAAACTCAAACACTAGAAGTAACAAAGCTTATGAACAAGCAAAAATCAAACACATAACTCATACTATAAAGGCCAGATTTTTATTAAAATAGGAGTTTTAAAGAAAATTCCCCCTTATTTCTCTCCTTAAATTATTCCTCAACCTTAATAGGTCAGAAATGAAATGAGAAGCAAGGAGTTTGATAAAATGTGTAAACGGATAGGTTGCAGACAGAAATATTAAGATCACAGTCCTATAGTAAAGGTACAAAGACCTTCAGAACTGTCACATTAAAAAGCACTTTGCCAGGGCCAGGTGCTACCAGCCAAACTTATATAATCGGAAGGAGATCCCTAGGGCAGAACTGATTCATTATAACACAACTTACATCATAAAAGCAGCTAAGTAATAACATATAAAACATATTGACATGTCAGAGAAATAGTATATTTAATATAAATATCTACCATATGATTAAACAACCACCACCAAAAACCTTTGGTACTTAAGCTTTAGTTTCCCTTTGCACAACACCTCTTTCTCTGACAAATGCAGGTTTAATAATATTTACTTGAACATTTTGGAACCTCACAAACTTCTCTTCAAATTCTGAAGAAAAAATTTTTTTCATTATTATTTCCAAACTCTGGTAATTATTCGTGAGCAAGGTAATCCCGAGAAAGACATTTATTTGAGGCTCCAATGTACCCATTTATTTGAGGTTCCAATGTACCTCCAACAACTATGGGAAAGAATGAAACAATGAGCTGAGGCTGTCTCCTTGTCCTGAGGAACTAAGTCCCAAACTCAAAAAATGTAAACGAAACTTCAAGTTTACACTTTGGTTCCTTTGCAAGCATCCACCTCTTCTAAGACATTCAAGGGAGTGGCACAGTGTTAGAAATTCAAGGCCTCAATTATCATCCCCAAGGAGTGGATTCTAGGACATATAGGAAGTAGCAACATAGAGCGAAAGCTGACAGCAGAACCCGAAGTGCAATTAGAGAAGAGACAGGGCTTTGAGTTCTGTGCTCCTGAAAATCAGCTGGAGAAACCTGTTGTTCTCAGCTGGGCATGGTGGTGGATACCTTTAAGCCAAGCACTTGGGAGGCAAAGGCTGGCAGATCTCTGTGAGTTCAAGGCCAGCCCGGTCTATAGAGTGAGTTCCAGGCCAGTTGGGACTACAGGGAGACCCACCTCCAAAAGACCCCAAAACCAAAACCAAACAAAATGTTTGTTTTCATGCTGGAGAGACTGCTCAGTGATTAAGAGCACTGACTGCTCTTGCAGAGGACCTGGGTTCAGTTCCCAGCACCCACATGGCAGCTAACAACTGTGTATAAATGCAGTTCCAAGGGAATCCAACACTTCTTCTGACCTCTGTGGGCATTGCAGGCACAAGTGCACATTCATACATGCAGGCAATTATACACACAAAAAAACAATAGATTATTTAAAAAGGTTGGTTCTCTAAGGTTCTTCATTTCCTTGTACTTTGTTTACTGGACAAAGGAGAAAAATATGATTGTCTTACCAATCTTTTTGTAAAGCAATAACATGCTTAAAGCAGAAGAGTTGCACTGAAAATATCTACATTACTAAATGATGCCAAAATATAGGCAAACAGTCCTTAGCAATGTGAAAATAAGAAAAACTAATGAAAGTTGTTTAAGACTCACTCATTATCAAGACTCAGAAAACTAAGTTGCTAAATGCAATTTTAATGTGGGGACAGTGAGGACTGTTTGAATAAGTCAAACAAAAATTAGAGCTGAAATGAAGATCCCCAATGAATGTACGACCAATTTCACCAGTGAACCCTTCCCACAGGCAGTGGATGGATTCTAGAAATACAGGAAAGTTCTCCTTAAGGTCAGCATATCTCAGGGACTATACAGCAGAACTTTCTAGATTCTCATTTGGTTCTACCAATATAAAACTACTCTGCAAGTTTTATATTCATTTATTTAACTGTTATTTTCTGACTTAAGATTTTCAGTTAAGTTCCCAGATGTCCCAGATAGAGGCCATTTACCTATGACCCAGGCATCATTCCATTTACCTTTCTTTTCTCTTTTGTTTGTTTTATTCCAACAATGCCAAACTGTCGGCGTTCCCCTCTAACAGTACTATCTCTATTGTCCTTCTCTGTACTCTAGGAAAGTCACCACTTGTTAGAACACCAAATCCTTCCTTCCTTCATCTGACAAATGTCTCATGATTATACAAAGGGTTGCCCCAGTCTTAACTACATAATTCTCTGATAATGTTTCATTAAATGGGTCTCACAAGCATATAAAACACGTTTCGTGAATTTGTTACTATCATATAAATGCTGTAATATTATTTGGGGAAGAAAAACTAAATCAGTGATAGAGTACAAAAATAATATAGCCACAGGGGGCACACTTCATATGATCTCAGGATTTTAAATGCTTGCAACAGTAAAAAGCTTCATAAACAGTCTTGCTTCTTATATTTCTGATGCCAGCTTTGAAAATAATTTTTTCTTTTAAAGACAATTTTGTCTTTAAGTCAAATAAAAATATTAAAATATGACATATTTGGTAACAGATCCAAGGTTCTACAGTATTTTCCTTTGAATTTTAAAATATCATATAGAAAAAAATAAAATAATAGTGTATCATCGAACAAATGTTTTTGTAAAATAAAAACCTGGTTTTAAAACCAGCACTTTGGGCCTGAGGGATAGCATGGTCGTTAAAGGCTACCGCTAACAACCAAAATGTTAAAAACAGCATTTATGCAAATAAAATTCAAACATTTTTAATTCTAAATATTTTGGTATAAATTTGTTGAATATTTTTCATAATTTAAAACTTTAATAAGGAGAGATGGCTCAGCTGTTCACTGGCTCTTCTTGCAGATTCCCAGCACCCACACAGTAGCTAAAAACCATATGTAACTCTAGTTCCAAGGGAATCTGACGCCCTCTTCTGACTTCCATGGGCACTGCATTACACAAGTATACTTACATTCAGGCAATATGCTCATACACATAAAATTAAAATAAAATATAAAAAATCTTTATCAGTTCTTCTAAGACTTCCTTAAATAAAATAGCTATTAATTAAAAAATAAATAAAATTTAGAGTAAATATTAAAAAATATAATATTCCGAGTGGATAGAGAAAATGTGGTACATCTACACAATGGAGTTCTATGCAGCGGTAAAGAAAGATGACATCATGAGCTTTGCAGGTAAATGGCTGGAGCTAGAAGATATCATGCTGAGTGAAGTAACACAGTCCCAGAAAAACAAATGATGAATGGTATCCCTCATCTGTGGATGCTAGCACCAATTACATAATTGAATGGCAAACTGAGAAATGTCAATGTGATCTGAAAACAACTGTGCTCTTAAACTGTGAACCCCTTTAAAAAAACAATAAAAAAAAGGTAAACAAAAAAATATAATACTTGTAGAATATGACAGGACATTCTTAGTAAATATTTACGCTGTGTTTAAATGTTTTAAAATATTGATAATCTTTGGTTCAGTAATTCTAATTCTAAAATGCCACTTTACAAACAGGGAAAAGACAAAGATGTTCATTTTCTAAGAGGGAAAATCCAAAAAACCATCTAAATGTTCTACAACAGAATAAACCATATACAAATGATAGAAAATAATATAAATACTATTGTAGTGGCAATATATATCTATGTGTGTATATATATATACATATGTATGAAATATGTAGAAAATGTTTGTTTAGAACAGTACTTCAACAAAACAAGAATCAAAACTATGATGCCAATTATGTTTTAAAAATAGAGCAATATCAAAGAGTAGGAGGACATGTTTTTAAAACAGTTTTAAAACCAGCACCTGTGGAAATTCATCTTCATCTGAGCTGTGAAAGTCATATTGCTTAATGTCACTCTTATTGATCACAGGCAATGTCTCAGGAGTGGGCTGCTGAGCTGTTATCAAAGCCTCTGCTTTAGGCTTCTTTGGGTACTTCTTCTTTTGACGAACCACATCAGAAGCCTCTTCTTTCAAAGACATATGATGAGGGTGCTGTTTACATGACGAATTTTCCCCCAAAAGGAAGAAATGAAAATCATTTTAGAAACCATGAAAAAACTATACTGCTCTTTGAAAAACAAACATACTTCTTTAGGTGTTAATTTTAATTATTGTTTTTAGTATGCAAAATTTATGATTATAAATTGAAACATGTTTTAGATTTACTTTGTTATACTGAAAAATTATGGTATTTAAATTGTTTTTATGAATAGTTAAATTCTTAATACTTTCAGATTGCTCCATTATATGGCAATCCAGTGTTTAAAATGTACTTATGTTTAATTCTTAAACCCACTGTACTAATGAAGAAAATTTACTTATTTTAAAAAATAACTTGAGTTAGATCACAAATCTAGTAAGTCAACTTATTTCAAATTAAAAAAAAATGGCTATGTGTAGCAATCTTTTGAGAAAAATAAAGTATATGAGGTAGAAAAAAACCACCACTTTCATTCTTCATGACATATAATTACTGCCTTGACTGAACAATAATCCAGTGCTCAGGTACCTAGGATTCTATGGACTCATCTGACAGTCCACCTGGCAAAGGGACTGGGCTGAAGGGTTTATCCCCTCTTCTCCACAGAGCAGCCTGTTTCTGTTACAGACAGGCATTCCTTTTGATAAAAAGGGATCTACCACTTTTAAAAACCTGAAAATGACTGTTTGAACCCAAATTAAACAGTATTAAAGCATAAAATTATTAAAGAAGTCATGTATGTCCTTATGTATCCCATATACCCCAGGTATTAAAGCTATCTTAAGAGTAAAAACAGTACATACACACAAGAAAAGTGTAGCTTGAATGGTAAATCACATTTAGGAGATATAAACTGATTCACAGAAATACATAATGGGTGTAACTATTATATCAAAAAGAAAACTCCCCTTTCTTAGAAATTCCTCCTATTTTAAGGTGAGATGAGTGATAACATATATACAGTAACTATGTACAGTGGGGAAAGACAATAATGGTGTGACTGCAGCTTTCAAAATAATACTTGGCTATTTAAACTTAGATAAGACCTAAAGTAAGATTCAATATATAATAAAGGACAATTCTGTCAGTAATAATGGGCTAAGATTTTTAATTTTTAATATTCTAGTGCCTAGTAATCAATCTTTGAAAAAGCACTGACTGATATAAATGGATTAAAAACAGTTTACAAGGTGACATTTGTTGATCTGATAATCTTTTGGCTACAGATGCAAGTGTGACTGAAAGGGAATCAGGTAGTGGGCTACATGCCTGTGATTAATAAGAACCTGGTGTTTGAATTGACATGAGTCGAATAAGGAGTCATCCTGCTCCACACACTTCTTTGGTATTTAAGAATGAACACATGAAAAACGATGACTGATCATTTTTAAAAGATGAATTTTCCACAAACAACCCCAAGTAACAAAATTTTGTTGTAGAGAAACTTCTATTGTCTAAATGTTTCATGTCAATGTGTCTTATTTAAATATAAATGTCTTAAAATTAAAGGCTTTAAGAATTTACATACCCAAATTAAATATTTGAATGCAGCAGAGTACTAAATAAGCCTACAAGGATAAATGATGACCAAACCTAGCTCATTAATCCAGAAAAGTAGAGAAATTTTTTTTGGGTGGGGTGGGGAGGGGGGTCTTTTTGAGACAGGGTCCCCCTTTAGTCCCAGCTGGCTTGAAGCTCACTATGTAGACCAGGTTGGCCATGAACTCACAGAGATCAGCCTGCTTCTGCCTCCCGAGTGCTGGGATTAAAGACGTGCACCACCACGCCCGGCTATAGAGAACTTTTTAAAGACAATCAAGGTGTAGCTGGCCAGTGCTGCTTCTGGCAATGAGCTTAACTTTAGGGAAGCAGATATATGAAAACACAACATACTCATAGACATGAACTCAAACTAAATTCACACTATTGCTTTCTTCTATAATCATCACATTATGTAATCATGCATGATTCTTTCCAAAAAATATTTACCTTAGTTTTACATTCTTGAACTTTGTGATGATTTCCATTATGAAGAGTTGCTGGAGTGGCATATAACTCTTTTTCTGATCTACTGACTTTCACTTCATTAAGGATTTCACCTCCATAGTCTCCCAAATGATATCTTGAAAAGATAACAAAATATAAGAAAATGTAGCAGAGTTAAATTACAAAGAAAAATATTTGAAACAGTGATATTTTAATTAATAAAACCTGCAAAATAGCAATCCAATTTAGAGTCCTTCAAGCTTGCTTGCTATGTAGCCAAGAAAGACCTTCACCTGCTGGTTCTCCTGCCTCAGCCTCTTAAATACCGAGATCACAGGCATGTGCCATGAAGCCCAGCTTTAGGGTATCAGATTATTTTTTTTTTAAGTTCTTTTTTTAAAATTTTATTTATTTTTGTATGAGTATGAATGTACTGTCTGCATATAGGTTTGTGCACCAGTGTCGTGCAATGAGAAGAGGGTGCTGGATTCCCCTGGAACTGGAGTTACAGATGGTTCTTAGCTGCCATGTGGGTGCTGGGGATTGAACCCAGGTCCTCTGCAAGAGCAGTCAGTGCTCTTAACCGCTAGGCTATCTCTCCAGCCCCTGGGGTATCAGATTATTTTTTAAGAGAAAACTTATGCAAACAAAACAGTCCATATTTGGGATTTGTTGAAAAGTACAATAAAATAAAAAACTTTACGAAATGGTTATGATATACAAAGCGTGAGTTTCTTATATGCTTTATATTATCAAGCACTGGCAATACTGTTCAGAATGCTTACTTCAGGAATCAAAATCCAATAAAACCTAATAAAGAAGAATATGATTCCAATGAGTAGAAACAAGAAATTTTGTCTTGCTATACAGAAAATAAAACGAAGCATTTCATTTTCTTCAAATTTTGTTTAACAAAAAACTAATGCTGCGGGCCAGGAGTGGTGGCACACGCCTTTAACCCCGGCACTTGGCAGGCAGAGGCAGGTGGATCTCTGTGAGTTCAAGGCCAGCCTGGTCTACATAGCAAGTTCCAGTACAGCTGGGGCTAAGGGAGACCATGTCTCAAAAACACCACCACCACCACCACCAAGAAAACTAATGCAGAGGAGAGAATAAAATCTTAAGATTCCTTGTATATAATTCAGTTATTCTATCAATTTTTTAAATGTTTATTAGAAAATTGATTCCATATACCCAATCCCCCCCAAAAGAGAACTTAAATTTCTAACAATCTATTTTTCAAAATAGCTAGTAACTACAAATCTTTAAAAGTGAAAAAGAAATTCTGATACAGAATATCAACTGTCACAGAGCCTATCTAAAGCTGTCACTAGTATGTACAGAAGCAACATTACCTTTTTTCCACAACTTCTAGGGTTAAGTGCAATAATTCTCGTTTTGTTTTCTCTCTTCTCTTAATCATTTCCAAAATTGTTATGGCTCTACTAAACTCCCGTCTCAGTTTCAACATCTTTTCATAGGAGGCTTCATCATTCTTACGATTCTATTGAAATAATAATTTTAGAGAATAATGCAATTATTCATGTTTCTAGTTTTGTTTAACAAGTTTTCCAGATAATTATTTTACAAGTTTAAAATTATTTTTGAAAAATCTCATCCAAATAGCAGTTCCATCAGAACCCATTTGTTTAACTTTGAAAATTTAAATACAAGCAAATATCTCTCAATAAATATTCTGGAAAAAAAATATTGCTGGCTAATGATGGCACAGAAGAAATGTCTAATGTGAACAAATGTTTAAAAACCCACTTGAAGGCTGGGCGTGGTGGCGCATGCCTTTAATCCTAGCACTTGGCAGGCAGAGACAGGTGGATCTCTGAGTTCAAGGCCAGCCTGGCCTACAGAGTGAGCTCCAGGACTGGGAATAAAGGGAGACCCTGTCTCAAAAATACCAAAAACCAAAGCAAAACAAAACAAAACAAAAAACCCCCACCTGAAACAAAACTTAAGTGTATAAACAAATAAAGACCTTGTCTTATAGCAACATTTTTCATAATTATAAAAAAAATAGTTCTGCCAAGATCAAGGTACCTAAACAAAAACACATCCCGAATGAATCTCTTAACTATCCATTCAAATATGTAAGCAGAGGTTAGGAAGTTCAGTGGAACACAATATAACCAAGAACACCAAGAACAAGGACAATACTTCACTTCAGAATCTAGCAGCTCAGAAAGTAGGGTTATCATGATTCAGTATAGTAATACTTCATTGCAGGGCATGTCAGAAACCTACCTGGCCATAGTTCTGATTTTCAGAATACTGCTCACTAGTGAGCATTTGCTGTATACGTTGTAAGCATAAAATATAGCTTCAGCTAAAAGAAGGCTTAATTGTATTAATGTCATTCAGACTATAAAACTGCTAAAAAAGTACAATATTCTTAGTCAAGCAATCCACACAGTATTGAATTTATACTGGGTATAGAAGTATGTTTAAAAAAAAATGGACCTTAGCTGGGCATGGTGTCGCATGCCTTTAACCTCAGCCAGCATGCAGGAGGCAGAGGCAGGCGGATCCCTGTGTGTTCAAGGCCAGCTTCGTCTACAGAGTGAGTATGGGGACCCTATCTCAAAAAGACCAACTCTCAGCTGTATAGACCTTGTATTCTTGAGTTAATAATTCAGTACAACATTAGAATCTAAAGAAAGCCAAAGATTTAATAAACGATTTTAAAAGAAAATAAAAATGAAAAAAAAACCCCAAGTTTTCTTTTTCTTTTTGTGCAGTTTCTTGGATTTGAAAAGTAATCATTTATTGAATATAGCCTAAACTAAGTCTCTTAATGGTACTGCTTATGACATATTTTAAATGGCAGCAGGTAATTTTTTATTTCATTAAAAGAAAATTCACCTTTATTTCCCTTTTAGTATTCTGTGACAAATGTTAAACTATATAGCATAGTTTCTTGGAGGGTAAACCAGCAACAATAACTTCCAATTGAAAAAAATTAACATTATCAATATCAAGCATTAAATGCTTATTCTGGGCTTACATGCCCACTACCCTTTCTTTAAAATTAAAAAATACTGCAAAATTATGTGTTTATTCAAATACATCTAAGCACATACAAGAGATAGAAAGCCAGCGTAAATCATACAAAGAACCAAAACATGAACAGCTGTCAGCGGAGTAATATTCAAAGTCCACCTGAACCATTAAAAATCGTACCCTTCCTCCCTAGGTGTCCTCCGGATTACAGCCTTCTGCCCTCCCTTTAGGCCCAAATAACCACCATTCTGGTTTAATTTTTTTAATTTTTAAATTATTTTTTATGTGTATGAATGTACTGTCTGCATGTAGGTTGGTGCACCCTTGTGCAATGCCTCAGAGGTCAGAAGAGGGTGTCAGATTCCCTTGGAACTGGAGTTAAAGACAGTTCTTAGCTGCCATGTGGGTGCTGGGAATCAAACCCGGGTCCTCTGTAAGAGCAGTTGGCGCTACTTAGCGCTGAGCCATCTCTCCAGCTCCTTCCTATTCTTAACCTTTTCTTTCTTCTGCTGCACTCTTTCTAGTTCTACTTTTTTTTTTTTTAAGTCCAAGACAGGGTCTCCCTGTTGCCCCACCTAGCCTGGAACTCACTATGGACACCAGACTGGCTTTGATCTCATAGAGATTTGCCTGCCTCTGCTTCCAGAATGCTGGGATTAAAGATGTGCACTATCATACCTGGCTCTTTCTATTCTTTAAAAACATTGTTTATTCTGAAATAATTTTGGACTTACAAGTTACAAAACAGCACAAAAACTTCCATGTTTCTTTAGCCAGGTGTTCCATAGTTTACAATTCTATACTAGCATTTTATATCTGTGTATAGAGATATGTATATATGCATATATAGACATACATATATGTAATATTTGCAGGATATTCAAAGTCTGAGAAGAGGGGAATTATCAAAATCTAGATATTAAAATTGCTATAATATTAGTGAGATTTTTTTTTTCAAACTGAATTATTTTTTCCCCAAGAATCTGACTCAATATTAAATGGTATCTGGCTGCCATTCCTTAGTTGCCCATTCTTTGTTCTGTGATGATCATGACCTTCACATTTTTGAATGGAGAGAGTTTATCTTTGTAGGATACTCTTCAATTTGAGTTTCACTGATGTTTTTCCACTATTAAGCTCAGGTTATATATTTCTGGCACAACTACCACAGATATTATACTGTATCTATCTCATGTCAAGAACTAGATAATAAAATTAATCCTATTATCACTGATTAAGATGATGTCAGGCAGAGGTACCTACTACTAAGGTATTATTTCCCTTTTAAATTAAGTAGTATTTCTAGATCTGCACAAGTGTTGTTTCTCATTAAAATTTCCCTCATTCTTTTAGTATTCAGTGATTCTTTTACCTGAAATAATTACTACAGTGACTGTCAAGTGGTGAATTTTAAACTCCATGTCTCGATGGCTATTTGTTATTTGAAAATATTTTACTATTTTCTGTGTATGAGTATATTGCTTGCATGTATTTAAGTGCACTGTGTCAGGTGATGCCCACAGAGGTCAGAAGAGTGTGTTGGATCCCCTGGAACCAGAGTTATGGATAGCTGCTATGTAGGTGTTGGGAACCAAACCCAGGTCCTCTGCAACAACAGCCAGTGCTCTTCACCACTGAGCTATCTCTTCAGCTCCTTCTGTGGTTATCTGTGTACATTCTCAAATCTGCTGTAAAGAAGTGTTCTCCAGATGAATGGATAAAGGAAATATAGCACATATACATAGTGGGATTTTTCAGCTATAAAAAAAATGAAATCATGACATTTGCAGAAAAATGGATGGAACTAGAGATCATTATGTTAGACAAAATAAACCAGACTCAGAAAAACAAATATCATTCTTTCTCTCATCTGCAGAATCGAGATTTAAATGTGTGTGTCCACATATGCAGATGTGTGCTGGTCATGAAAACACGAAAACAGAAAGAAGACCATGAAAGGGGATGGAGAGTATGTGTGTAATGAAATACACATGACATTAAACATAGGGAAAACTATTTGGGGGTAGGACTGGGACAGCAAATTGGAGGTAGCATGAGGAATGGGGGAGGACAACATGTCTTTAAGACATATGAGAAAGTGATGATTTTGCATACAACTTAAAAATTTTTACACTGTGGGACTTTCTGTCAGTCTCTTAATCTCTCATTATTTAGATGTTTAAACTTTCTCAACCCCCTTCAGACTGACTCCTGTGCTCTGCTACGTCTCCAGCATTCTTATTTTCTTGTATAGCAAAACCTTTCTTTCAGGCTTATCTATTTTTCAAGCCCCAGACCTGGAACCAACCATTTTCCTAAGGAATCCTGGTTCCTTTGAATGGAAAACAGTATTTAAAACATGGCTCTACATGCTGGGCAAACCACCCACTACTAGGTATCACTATGTCTAAGGTTTCTCTGTGAACAAATCTAAGAAATAAATGTACAGTACATGAATTTACTATAGTTCTATATAGTAAATATAGATCTATATTTCTAGCTCTATCAATGTTAAAAACAAAGAGTTCATACTGATATTGTTTCTATTCCCTCCAAATAATCTTGCTCTCTAGTTTCTAATTGTTCTCCCCCCCCTTTTTTTTACAACTGCCTCTGCTTGGGAAAAGAGCTTCAAAAAATATTGGGCACTACTTTCCAGAGGAATATGAAAATAATGAGCTAGAAAAAGAGTAAATTGGCCGGGCGTGGTGGTGCACACCTTTAATCCTAGCACTTGGGAGGCAGAGGCAGGCGGATCTTTGTGAGTTCAAGGCCAGCCTGGTCTACAGAGTGAGTTCCAGGACAGCTGGGGCTACAGGGAGACCCTGTCTCGAAAAGGCCAAAAAAAAAAAAAAAGAGTAAATTGGTATTGGTGATTATGCAGTGGTGGTATGCCTAAATATAAGAACCAGGCACTAGTAATTCTCAAAATATAATGCTTAGAAAAAAAAGAATAAGGCAGAGATTTTTTCCCCCCATATGTTTTATTTTTAATTATGTGTATGTGTGCATGTCTGTGTGTGGATATGTGCACATTACAGTTTAGGTGCCTATGCAGGTCAGAGGTGTTGAGTCACCCTGGACCTGGAGTTACAAGTAATTGTGAGCCATGTGAAGTACACATGAGGAGCCAAAGTTGGGTCCTTAGCAACAGTACACACTCCAGAATCACAGCCTACTTTCATAAACTTCTGAAACTAAAATTAAATCCCTAGAGAAGTGATTCTCAAACCACTGTCATTTAGAATCAACTACAGATCTTTTTGAAATGAAAAATGGTTCACAAGTCTCTGATATGTACCTATCACCATCGTAGGAGTTTCCCCTCCTGTCTAACTTTTTCTGGGCTACTCAGAAGGAGAAGGCAGAGCCAATGACACTGTTGTATCTATGAAATGATCATATTAAATATATAATGCCTATTCAGAATGTCCTAATCAATACATTTAGATATGCTAGTGCTTTAAGATTATCTTGTTTGAAAATATTCTAAAGTACTTGTGCACGTCCAAGTTAAATTTTTGTTTACTGTATTAAAATTAAATTACAGACCACCAAACATTTCAGAAGTTTGGCCTTTACACAAGCTACGCAAGTGTTTTTAAGTTTGTATGCTTTCTGCTTAGAAAGGAACTGGAGACTTTCTTATCAGAAGTATTCACTTTTGCACACCCCATTGCTTGGCCAAATCCAGAATACCTAGGAAGTATCTGGCCAGCACCTTCCCATCTTCCTAATTTTGAAACAAAATAGACACTTGTAACTATAGTATACTATAGATAAGAAGGATAGTCTCTTTAGCCTTACAATTGAAAACAGGGAAATAAAAAAATAAAGATTGAAAAAATGTACTATTTTTCAGAGGAATATGAAAATAAGGAGCTAGAGAGAAAGGGCAAGAAGGTCTGTATTAGTGATCATACAGTGGAATATGCCTAAATATAAGAAACAGGTACAATTCTCAAAATATGTTGCTCAAAGAAAAAAGAATAAAGTTTTTACATTCAGAATATCTATATGCCAATAAACATTGATGATTTAAAGTATTTCATGCCTGTTCACTAAAAGAAGCGCAATATTACTCTCCTTTGAAAAGATACTACCAGCAGTCCATGTGTTACAATGTAACTTAACTGATTACACTGCTTTTAAAAATCAACTGGTAGTTCAGATTTCAAGTGGCTCTGATAAACCTCACTCTTTAACACCAGCAGTCCACATTTAAGCAAAGTTTTACCGTAGTCACAAATTTAAAGCTTTTTAGCCTTTTCTAATGAAGATGTGAGATCTTCAATAGAATCTTACATTTCTTTAGCTAACAACACAATGCTACACTAAAAACTAGGCCTGCATTAGTAACATTCATATATTCCTGGGACCCATCCTCTTATGATGAGGAAAATTGCATTGATAAAAACTTTTAAAAATTCTGGCGATTAACCAGTAGGAGAGATTCTCCTAAAATACACTATCCCTAGCAACTGTTATTCACAGCTGTTACACTAACAGCTGACAAAGATAAGCTTTCTTTCTTTTTTTTTTTTAATTTAATTTTATTTATTTTTGTATGTGTATGAACGTACTGTCTGCATGTAGGTTTGTGCACCCATGTCGTGCAATGCCGCGGAGGTCAGAAGAGGGTATGGGATTCCCCCGGAACTGGAGTTCTCCTGGAATTGGAGTTACAGACGGTTCTTAGCCGCCATGTGGGTGCTGGGGATCGAACCCGGGTCCTCTGCAAGAGCAGTCGGTGCTCTTAACCGCTAGGCCATCTCTCCAGCCCCAAAGATAAGCTTTCAATGTTAGGAAAAACAAGAATTCACAGAAAATGCTTTGCCACAAATTACAATTCTTCCTTTCTGTGTTACACATTCCTGATCCCTTCCGATGTTACTATGCCACCATGAGTGGCATTTCCTGTCTATTATGAGAAGTGTGAGGCAGTGAACATCCCTCTGACACGAAACTTTTGTCTTATTCTATACATGCCACCATGCCTCAGTAGGAAATTCATTTCTCTTACAATTCTGGTTCACATTTCTTCTGGAATTCAGATGGAGACATGTCTGTCAATTTGAAATCTGACATAACTGACAATTAAGAAAATAAGAAAAATCAGGCTGGGCATACTGGCACAAGCCTTTAATCCTAGCACTTGGGAGGCAAAGGCAGGCAGATCTCTGTGAGTTCAAGCCAGCCTGATCTACATAGCGAGCTCCAGGCCAGCTAGGACTAAAGGGAGAACCTGTCTCAAAAAAAAAAAAAAAAAAAAAGATGCAATAGTGTGTGTGCGTTTTTGAGACAGGAACTTACTCTGTAGACCAGGCTGGCCTTGAACTCACAGAGATCCGCCTGCCTCTGCCTCCCAAGTAGCAATAGTGATTTTTATCTATTGTCAGAACAGGCTTGGAACTAACCTTTCCTCACCGCCTACAACTCTGTAAGCAGCTAGAGGCAGCAAGATCCATTTTCACTTACAGAACTGAACAATGTTTCAGATCTCATTAAGTGACTAACAAGGAATAACAGCAGTATTATTTCAAATTATCAGCTTCCCAAATACAAGGGATTCATGAGTGCATGTATAGTCCACTGAAGAACTCAAAACTTCTGAGGCATTTAAGCATACAAAATTCAGGGCTACATAGCAATTAAGAGCTCTGGCTCCTCTTGCAGATGACCAAGTTCAGTTCTCAGAACCATCCCACACAATGGCTCAAAGCTACATGTAACTCCAGTTCCAAGGGATCCAGTGCCCTTTTCTGACCTCTGCAGGTACTACACTCATGTACTTACATACACACAGACAAAACACTCAGACATATAGGGAGAAAAAAAAAAAAGACTACAAAATTCTATCACTTCAACTGGAATTCTAACCTAGTACCATTAGATTTTTTTTTTTTTTTTTATCTTTTTGAGACAGGGTCTCCCTGTAGTCCCAGCTGTCCTGGAACTCGATCTGTAGACCAGGCTGGCCTTGAACTTACAAAGACCTGCCTGCCACTGCCTCCCAAGTGCTAGGATTAAAGGCACGCGCCACCACGCCAGGCATACCATTAGATTTTTAGGGCAGGCATAACAAACATAATAAACACTGTAAATATATGGTCATTTGAAGAGTGGCATTTATATAGTTAACCAGTATCACTGTACTTAAATTAAAATTATCTTAAATACTAAGCTACATTCACTTAAATCTAATATGCATATTACCTTCCGAGTCTGCATTTTCTCTGTTCTTCTCCGAAAGGCAACATAAGGATCATTGTTAGTAGAGCCATCTCTCTTCTCTTGTTTAATCTGAGGGATGAGGGATGGCCCCCTGCAGTTTTTACGTTTTCTCACCCAGTAGTCATATACAGCTTTAATAAGGTAATCATCTTCATTTAGCAGCAGTTTTGCTTCTTGAAGTGTTACAAGCTAAATGGAAAACATAAGATGTCATCAACTGCAATGCTTGAGGAAGAAATCAAGGTTAAACTATGACTATAGGAAAAACTGTGATCCATTTAAATAGTTACAATTAGATATTGTGATGGCAGGTGAAGACACAATGCAATTCAATCTAACAAAGGACTCAGAAATTAGGACATTAAAGTATTTAATAAGGGGCTCAGTTGGTAAAGTGCTTGCCATCCAAACATGAGAACCTGAGTTCAATCCTCAGTACCCACATTCATACAACAGGTGAGCATGGTACTGCACACCTAAAATTCCAGTGCTCAGAGAGGCAGAGACAGCAGAACCCTTGCAGATTGCTGGTTAGCCAATCTAGTCAAATCAGCAAGCTTCAGGTTAGTGACTGAGGAAGACACCAGGCATTCAATCTCTGGGCTCCAGATATACACACATGAGCATGAACATAAATACACTTTATTTCTTATTTATTCATTTATTTATTTTTATTTATTTTTATTTATTTTTATTTTTTTGGTCTTTTTCAGACAGGGTCTCCCTGTAGCTCTGGCTGTCCTGGAACTCACTCTGTAGACCAGGCTGGCCCTGCCTCCCAAGTGCTAGAATTAAAGGCGTGCACCACCACGCCCAGCATTTATTTATTTCTGTATGTGTATGAATGTACTGTCTGCATGTAGGTTGGTGCACATGTGTTGTGCAATGCTGCGGAGGTCAGAAGAGGGAGTTGGATTCCCTTGGAACTGGGGTTAAAGACAGTTCTTAGCTGCCATGTGGGTGCTGGGAATCAAACCCGGGTCCTCTGCAAGAGCAGTCAGTGCTCTTAACCACTGAGCCATCTCTCCAGCCCCACACACAAACACTTTAATAAAGTTGGATTAATGATAGTTGGAAAGACCACAACAGATATGCTTCATATAAATACGAGAATAGGGGACACTTAGAATCTTTTGAAATTTCTTTTTTTCAATGCATATATTGCTTTTAAATTTTGGACATTTCATATAAAACATCTTAACAATCTTTATAAACTCATCCATACCCACCTCCACTGGATTCATGCATTGTATACGCTAAGACCCATCCAGTCAAGGTTGTGTTCCTAGATGTCTCTCAGTTAAACTTCATCCACTGGAGTCTAGTTAGCCTATCTAGAGTCACTCCCCACCCCCCTTTTTTAAGAATACTTTAATTTTTTTTATTTATTATTTTTTATGTGTATGACTGTACTGTCTGCATGTAGATTGGTGCACCCATGTTGTGCAATGCCGTGGAGGTCAGAAGGCGGCACTGAATTCCCCTGGAACTGGAATTAAAGACAGTTCTTAGCTGCCATGTGGGTACTGGGAATCGAACCGGGTCCTCTGCAAGAGCAGTCGGTGCTCCTAACCATTGAGCCATCTCTCCAGCCCCATAGTCACTCCCTTAATGAAGATCAACTCTCCCTCACACAGCACTAATCGGCTGCCAATATTTCTTCAGCTAAGGTTGGGACCTGCTGTCCATGCTGGATTTTTGTCTGATTGCATTTGCATGGGTCTTGTACATGCTGATACGATTGATGTAAATTCATATGAGCAAGTTCCCAGAGGCCTGGAAGACTCTTGTTTCCTTATGAACATATACCAATCCTGGCCCTTACAATCTTTCTTCTGCAATGGTCTCTGAGCCATGAGTGAGTGAGGTTTAATATGGAAGTCCTATCCACAGATACACACTCTCTTTATTCTGTACACTTTGGCTAGTTGTTGTTGTGCATCACAATCTAATAGCAGATGGATGATTCTACACATTTACAGTTCACTAGATTTCAAGTCTGTTACTATCTACTTGTTTGGTTTTTCAATAGAAACCAAAAGATACCTGTTTCAGCCTCCAAAATATAATGTAACTCACTATGTCTTATTTTGGAATGGATAAACAAAAGGACAAATTGCAACATTATGCAATTTTGACTCCCTCATACGAAAATTACATATGAAAGTCACCACTCTGCCTTTTAATTTAATGCTGTCATCTCTGTGACAGTTGCTTCCCCTAAGAGCTCTGATACAGATATTACAAGGTCTATTTCTGCTTTATAAATTTAGCCAATATGCCGGGCGTGGTGGCGCACGCCTTTGAGCACTTGAGAGGTAGAGGCAGGCGGATCTTTTTTTTTTTGGTCTTTTTGAGACAGGATCTCTCTTTAGTCCCAGCTGGCCTGGAGCTCACTTTGTAGACCAGGCGGGCCTTGAACTCACAGAGATCCACCTGCCTCTGACTCCTAAGTGCTAGGATTAAAGGCGTGCGCCACCACGCCCGACAAGGCAGGCGGATCTTTGTGAGTTCAAGGCCAGCCTGGTCTACAGAGCGAGTTCCAGGACAGCTGGGGCTTCAGGGAGACCCTGTCTTGAAAAGACCAAAAATATAAATAAAAAATAAAGACAATTTTTCAGGACCTAAAGGCACAGATTGACCCTAGCACCCCACTAAGTCCTTGGGACAGATCAACAGGACAAAGAATAAACAGAGAGACATCTGAACTGAATGATAAAGTACACCAAATGGACCTCACAGACATCTACCGAATATTCCACCCAAATACCGGAGAATACATTTTCTACTCAGCACCCCACGGAACATTCTTCAAAATCGACCACATATTGGGACACAGAAGAAAACTCAATACAAAAACATTGAAATAATTTCATGCATTCTATCAGACCACAGTGCAATAAAGCTCAATATCAACACCAGGATAAGCCCTACAACCTACAAGAACACTTGGAGACTAGACAACACTCTCCTGAATAATGAATGGGTCAAGGAAGAAATAAAGAAATAAAAGCATTCCTGGAATTGAATGACTATTATAATACAACAACACAAAACTTATGGGACACTTTAAAAGCAGTCCTAAGGGAAGTTTATAACCCTGAGTGCCTACATTAAAAACAAAACGAAACAAAAAAATCCAAAAACAGAAAGAGCACACGTGAACCATCTAACACTGCAGCTAAAAACACTTGAGAGACAACAACAAGTGAACCTTAAATTCAGCACCCAGGAAGAAATAACAAAAATCAGAGCAGAAATCAATGAAATAGAAACAAAACCATACAAAAAAATCAAT
>VZQC01007611.1:7257606-7301167 GCA_009823505.1 Rhizomys pruinosus
CTTATATGTAACTTGTTGTTTTTCTCTTGTGGCTTTCAGAATTTTGTCTTTGTTTTGGGTGTCTAGCATTTGCATGAGTTTCTTTTCTGATCTTGTCTGTTTGGAGTTCTATGTGCTTCTTGTACTTGTATTGGTTTGTCTTTTTTTAGTTCGGGGAAATTTTCATCTATTATTCTGTTGAAGATCTGATCAATACCATTGTCTTGGGATTCTTCTCCTTCCTCTATTCCTATGACATGGAGGTTTGATCTTTTCATAGTGTCCCGTATTTCCTGGTTGTTCCACTTTTGTGCATTTAAAATTTTTTCATA
The DNA here is from genome assembly GCA_009823505.1 of Rhizomys pruinosus. Classification (NCBI taxonomy): domain Eukaryota; kingdom Metazoa; phylum Chordata; class Mammalia; order Rodentia; family Spalacidae; genus Rhizomys; species Rhizomys pruinosus. The sequence goes on from VZQC01007611.1 coordinate 7,257,918, forward strand.
ATCTCTCCTTGAGGTTTTTAGTTGTTCTGTGTTATCTTCCAGGTCTGATATTCTTTGTTCTGCTTCCTCCATTCTATTTCTGAGGCTTTCCGTTCCTTTACACTTGATTGGATGAGTGTTCGATTTCCTTTTTCATTTCGTCCTGTGATTTCTTTATTATTTCCACTTCCTTTTGGAGCTTCTCAATCTCTTCTTGGTGTTCCTTATTTCGCTGGTTGGCTTCCCTTTTCAGTGTTTCCACTTCCTTCTGGAGTTTGTCATTTTTTCCCTCTAGTTCTTTCTGGAGTTTGTCATTCTCTCCCTTTAGTTCTTTCTGAAGTTTGTCATTGTCTCCCTCTAGGTCCTTCTTGAGTTTTTTATTCTTTCTCCTTAGTTCTCTGACTTGTTCTTTATAGTCTTTAATTTCTCTGAATATGTCTGCAATTGTTCTTCTAAGATCTGTTTCTTGGGTCACCCCCAGAGAAATCCCACTGTAGCAATCTCCTTCAGGGTGGTAGAGCTTGGTGTGGAATTGTCCTGAACCTTTCTCATGTTGTCCCTTTGTCGTGTCCTTGGCATGTGAGTTTCCCCTTTTTTGCCTGTATTCTGATGTGAATCACAAATGTCTTTTCACTGTGTTGAAGGCTTGATTTGCTTGCCTCCTTCAGATGCTTTTTTTTCCCTCCTTGTTTATGGAGTGTTGACTTGTCTAGGTTTCAGCCTTTCAATTTTATTTTTATACTGGAAGTCTAATTCACTCTTCCCTTTCTGTTCTGAACGTTCTCCAAAAAATCCACTTGGACACTCTCTTAGCAATTCGGGTTGAGGAGGGGTATGCCTGACTTAGCCCGCTGTGTACTTGGTGCTGCAGGGGGTATGCCTGACTTAGCTGTGTACTCGGTGCTTCAGGTGGTCCTGGGAAGGCCCTGATCTAAGTACTGCACACTCAAGTCTCACAGTGGCAACGGGCCCACTTTTAATACCAGCTAGAAGGGTGAATCTGCCCCTACAGCCACACCAGACAATGATTTAACAGGCCCACCTTTAATCCCAGATAGCAGGGCAACTCCACCACACCAGCCACATAGGACAAAGATTTAGCTATCCAATAAATCAACAAATCAATTACCCAACAACCCAGGAGTTGATCTATCCTAAAATCTGCCTGGCTGAAGTACCTGGCTCCTATCTGTGCTTCAGGTGATCCTGGGAAGGCCCTGATCTAAGCACCGTCCACTCGCTTTTTCTATAATTTTTAAATACCTTTTTAAAAAGTCTGTCACTTAGCATGTACATTTTACATTAAAAAAGTAGTAGAAGTCAGCAGTAAAATAGCAAAAAGACCTGTGGTAAATGTATGGTTTCCAAGATACCTGAGAATACAGGTTCCAAAGGAGCTCCTGGATTACAATCTGGAGGCTAGTAGAAATCTTAATAAGTTTAAAGTAGTTTGTAAACAAAAGGTAAATACAGGAAGTAAGAAGTATTTCTTTTTTTTTTTGTATGTGTATGAATGTATTGTTTGCATGCAGGTCTGTGCACCCGTGACGTGCAATGCCGCGGAGGTCAGAAGAGGGTCTCAGATTCCCCTGGAACTGGAGTTCTCCCGGAATTGGAGTTACAGACGGTTCTTAGCCGCCATGTGGGTGCTGGGGATCGAACCCGGGTCCTCTGCAAGAGCGTCGGTGCTCTTAACCGCTAGGCTATCTCTCCAGCCCCAACAAGTATTTCTGATCTTTTAAAAATTTAAATATGACAAAAAAGGAGAGACAGAGTGGTGGTTTATTGAGAAAGATTAGATTAAGAGAAAGCCTCTCATAGAAATAAAGCTCCTTTGATATCTTTTTGGGCAGAAAAGCCAAGAAGGAAGAAAAAGATAATTAAAAATGAAATACTGAAGAAATACGTAGTACAAAACCTGAGAGCTGAGAACATTCACTATTATGCCTTTTGTAAGATGATCTATCTGAGATCAAGGCCATCCTGATCCATGTAGTGAGTTCCAGGCCAGCTGAAGCAACAGGGAGACCCTGTGTCAACAATCCTACCCCTTCAAAAATCATTTCATTTCCCCTTCTGTATAAGGTACAGTATAAGGTCAGTCACTGCCAACTAGATGTCAAGTCTGAAAAAAATACTTTAATTAAATCAAAAGAATTTGATAACTACCGAAATTCAGAGATTCCAAGAAAGTTAAAAAAAAATGCATAAACTGAGCTTGGAGAGGCACTGAAAAGAGATACAGGATCACCAGAAGAGAGTACATTCAGTTGTAGAAGGGTTAAGTTTGAGAGGTCTATGGACCATAATGGTGGACATGTGGAGAGGTAATATCAGAAGAGGGGGGAAATCCTGAAGCTTCTGAAAGAAGTCAAGGACAAAGGTATACAAAGCTTATATCCACAGAAATTAGGGTGATATACTACTCTAAAATGCATAGGATAAGAACACTAATAATTATATTTCATGTTTAAAAGGGCTGGACAGAAAAAAAAAAAAAGCCAACAAAAGAGTTGGGTGGTACAAGCCTATAATCCCAGACTAAGGCCAATCTGAGCTACAAAAGCCTGGGATACATGAGACCTTGTCTCAAAGGGTGGGGAGTAGGGGGAAACCCAAAAGAAACAGACCACAGTTAAGAGTAATAATGAAACTAGAAGGACTAAACTGCTTAAGAATAATGATAGAGACAATGAGATCCTGGGATCCAATCTCCAGCACTACAGTGGGGAAAAAGAGATAGAAGGAGAATGTAAGAAATAAATAACAGTTCACAGCACTTGGTAACAAAAGCACTTGATAATGACAGCAAAAAGCTAGCCCAGCCTTTTTAAGTCTCTACCAACTTAATAAATACAATAAACTTCATCCTTTGCCCTGGGATTTGATACTGTCCAGTACCACCCCCCCCAAAAAAAAAAGAAAAAGAAAGAGATCCATGATTAATAATAATAGAGCAGGGAGTTAGAATGAAGACAGCTAGTTCCTTGGTGTCTTTCAATTCTTGGTTCTAGTAACAAGACATTATCATGGTCCTCTGACAATATTTCCACAATCATTACCTCTGCTTAGCCACTTGTGTGAAGGCCTAGAAGTAGTATTCCTAACTACATATGCAAAGTGAACTTCTGTTTTTGTTTATCCTGTTCCCAAAGGCAGGATTTTATCATCTGTCTTACTCAAGGTTATCATCTGTTTTGTTCACCCAGACACTAAGAAAGTAAATACAGAACAGAAGGTTTTTGATGATACAATTTCTGAGCAATTATGGAAAACAGAAGAAATTCCCAAAGACTGATCCAGCCTACAATAGCTGGAAAATTTGTGTCCAAAAAAACCCCAAAACCCCAAATAACCAAAAGCCCAGAGAAACTGTGAGCACAAATCTAATGAATATCAATGTGATAATTTAGAAAAAAATTTCCAGCTTTTTCTTAAGAGTATCTTAAGAGTTTAGTAGGTTTATTTCTAAAAAATTTAACTTTTGATATATGCACACCCTCCCCTTTCTGATTTTTTATTTTTTAGAAAGAGGGTCATCCTGACCCCCAGCTGGCCTGGAACTCCCTATGTAGACCAGGTTCACCTCTAACTCACAGAGATTCCCCTGCTTCTGCCTGCTGAATGATGGGATTACAGGAGTGCACCACCATTCCACACCCATCCCTCCTTTTAAGACATGAGCTTATATATCCTAGGTTGGTCTTAAGCTTGCTATGTAGTCAGTCAGGCTTTGAGAGTCTGAATCTTTTGACTCTTGCCTTCCAAGTGCTAGAATTAGGGGCACATGCTACCACAACAGGTTTTATGCTGCAAAATGAAACAAACTCAGGGAGGATCTGAGTTATAATCCCAGCCCATAAGTATGCTTCTTTTGATAGAGCACTGGGTATTATTTTCCATCAAAATGGGAAAGGGTAATTGTGAGGCCAAGTAATTTTCTAATAGAAATGTTTGAGAATCAAAGAGCTGGAAATAAATACCTCAAAGATTTACAGAATTGAAGCTGTAAGGAAAATTAATTTTATAGGTATAAAGTAGGGAAAAGTTATAGGCGTCTACTGTATAGTTTTTTTCCTTATAAGTACATAATTAGTACATTAATACACTACACAGGTACACAAAAAGTAATTTATAAGTTTATTTTAAAATATAATCATAATAATAAATTCTTATAGTAAATTTGTAAAACAAAAAAAATCATAAAGAACACATAAACCCCCAATAATTTTAGCACCCAAATACTACCATTGTCATTTTTAATGTACAAATAAATATGTTTTTTAAAAACCTCAGAGTTTTCTGTATAAACAATTCTATATCCTGCTTTCAAAATCTAATATTGTAAAATGAACAATTTTCTAAGGTATCAGTCACCATTCAAAGCCATCATTTTAATGGCTGCATTACTACTTCCATCTTACAGGCAAATGTCTCTTTATCTCTTCTTACTGTTGTGATCCTAAGGATAGGACACAAGGTCTTCCATACATTGGAAGCTCCACCAGCACTGAGCTATATCTTCAGAATAATTCCCAGACATGAGGTTATTAAATCAAATAGCTAAATGATAAAAGCCTTGTGACATGTTCTGTTTAAAATATATTTTTTTAATTTTTGAAATAAAATTAAATTCCCTCTGAAATTTTATGGAACATCTCACTAAAGAAAATTCTTTATTACATTTAGAATAATTTTCTCTTTATTATTATTTATAATAATTTTAAGTAATATGTAAGTGATTAAAATTCATGCAAAATAACGGACATTCATAAAATATTATTCTATAAAAAAGGATCAAGATGTTCTAACACTGTGGCCAGTATTTTTATCCACACAGGAAAGTCAGGACAGTATTCTACAAGTTTTTATTCAGGAAAATTATAGTGAAGTATTTTGTTCAAAGAATAATGTAAATAGAAATTCTAGGATATAAAGAAAAGAAATTCAACAGACACACTCAGGATGAAAAACAAAGGTGCTAACTAGATTAGCTGTAAGATAAGACTTTTTTACATGGTACAGTACCTGATTAGAACTGGCCTTTTCAAGTCTGTCAATCATAATTTCAAATTGCAAAGGCTTAATTTCCATCTTTCTGTTTAGTCTATTTAATAATGTCTCATCTTCTGAATCCATATCATAATCTGGTTGCTCGTTGTCTAGGTTAAAAGCTAGAAAAGAAAAAGAGAATTCTTCAAACTGAGTTGAAATTATGAATTTATACAAAAAATTAGTTTTAGAAATTGTACAATGGCAGAAAAAAATGTTTTACCCATGATTTAAAGTTTGATGAAACCATAAAAGCATTATTTTTTTAAGTATCAAGTATATTGAACATTAATTATAATAGAGATGAACATGCTAGTTTGGCAACATGAGAAACTCTTGAAGGACTTTAAAAATACAGAAATACATTGTTAGTGTACATCATATAATGGAAATCATTGAGGATAAAAGTAAAATAACTAGTTATTTTTTATGACTAGTCATCAAAAATTTGAGCTAATTCCTAACCTACTTGTCAAACCAATAAATGTCATATTTGACAAAATTTTAAAACACCAGATATACCAAAGCAGAACAGAATAAAATGTCTATTTAATACATCTTGATAATGACTTTATATTTAAATTTCTTCATACAAAATTTAATAACATTAAGTCATAGACAAAGAACTGAGAAAAAGTAACACATAGAGGACTACTTAAAAAAAAAAAAAAAAAAAAAAAAAAAAAAAAAAAGGAAAATAAAAAAAAAAAAAAAAAAAAAAAGATTTTATGTCAGGCATGGTGGTGCACAGGCAGGCAGATCTCTGTGATTTCAAGACCAGCCTGGTCTACATAGTAAGTTCCAGGACAGCTGGAGCTACAGGGAGACCCTATCATAAAAAGACCAAAAAAAAAAACAAAACAAAACAAAAAAAACTTCAGCCACATTCCTCCCCAGTTGAGTGTCACCCAGGTTTGTAATTAAATTAAACCCTCCTCTCTTATATTGTGAATCTCTTAAAAAAAAACACAAAAACTAAACCCTCCTTTAAAACTCTGTGTGGTCAAGTGACTGATCTTTCCGCTGTAACTTTACCACATTTGGAGGTCCCATCGAGATCTATGGGTGATCCGGAGGAGGTAATGAGCGGAGACCCTCAATATTGGTAAGTGAGTGAGTAGGGGAAGTGCTATGGGAGAAGTTCCCCAGCTCCAGTCACTCTAAGTGCACACTCTTCTTAATGGTCCCATTTTGGGAATAGAGCTCTAAACTGGTTAAAGCCCCATTCGGGGTCAGGAAGCGGCCTGAATACTTTGGGGCCCTGAAAAGAGATGTCTTTCTCAGCCTGGTTGGTTTTTTTGGTTAACTGGTACAAGCGTGCATGTGCAAGGATCGATTCCTACATGCATCTGGTGTCTGAGTCTATATGGTCCAACCAGTCCATTTTTTTGGTGTTTTGTTTGTTTATTCCTATCTCCTGTATTTTCTGGACTATACTTTTCCTTAAGGGCTCTTACTGCTGGAAATATGGGTCAGGGAGCGCCCCTAACTACCATCACATTGGATCTTTCCTTTCCCAGAGTCTAAATCAAAAGCGAAAGTAAAGCCCGGTAGCCTCAGAACTTTATAGATCTAGAATGGTGGTGGCCCCTTGGCTGGGCCTCTGTCCAACCTCCCCTTTGGCTCAGGGGTCCTTAGTTGCTACCAAACCTGACCCCTGCTCTGCTAGAAAATTTAGAGACTCCTCTGTGGTCCTGCCCCACTCAAGCCACATGAGCCTCTGTATCTCCTACTGCAGGCTACAGAAGAAGAAAGGGATCCACCTTTTTTCCAGATTGAAAGGAGGTAACTATGTCTTGTGTTTATAGTAACTGTTCTTCCATGTGTCTAAGACTCATGTAGCCCTGCTTGTCAAGTGTCTAAATTTTCTTTTGTGTTTGTAATTCAGTCATTGTAATTGTCTCATGTTGGGTCTGTCAACCAAATTGGCCACTTCAAGTTTCTTCCCATCGTTTATGTGCACAAAATCATTCATTTTGTTTTAGCATGCCAGACTAAATGGACAGGTGCAAACTTTGTAAACATTTTAAAAAAGGAAAAATAATACATTCAGAGGCCTCAAATTTGGATGACCTCAGTGTCTTTAAATTTATTATCTCTGAGTCTATCAAATACTTCACAACTTTTGGGTGGCAACTGTTCATATGAATCAGCACCTGAGTTGGCGGTTTAAGGCTCCTATTTTCTTTTTAATTTAATTAATTAATTTATTAATTAATTAATTTATTTGAATGTACTGTCTGCATGTAGGTTTGTGCACCCATGTCATGCAATGCCTCGGAGGTCAGAAGAGGGTTTCGGATTCCCCTGGAATTGGAGTTACAGACGGTTCTCAGCTGCCATGTGGGTGCTGGGGATCGAACCTGGGTCATCTGCAAGAGTGGTCGGTGCTCTTAACTGCTCGGCCATCTCTCCAGCCCCAAGGGTCCTATTTTCTTTCTTTTTTTTTTTTTTTTTTTTTTTTTGATCTTTTAAAAAATTAAAAATACAAAAAAAGGAGAGACAGAGTGTGTGGTTTAGTTGAGAAAATTAGATTAAGAGAAAGCCTCTCATAGAAATAAAGCTCCTTTGATATCTTTTTGGGCAGAAAAGCCAAGAAGGAAGAAAAAGATAATTAAAAATGAAATACTGAAGAAATACGTAGTACAAAACCTGAGAGCTGAGAACATTCACTATTATGCCTTTTGTAGATGATCATCTGAGATCAAGGCCAATCCTGAATCCATGAAAGTGAGTTCCAGGGCCAGCTGGAAGCAACAGGGAGACCCTGTGTCAACAATCCTACCCCTTCAAAAATCATTTCATTTCCCCTTCTGTATAAGGTACAGTATAAGGTCAGTCACTGCCAACTAGATGTCAAGTCTGAAAAAAATACTTTAATTAAATCAAAAGAATTTGATAACTACCGAAATTCAGAGATTCCAAGAAAGATTAAAAAAAATCCATAAACTGAGCTTGGAGAGGCACTGAAAAGAGATACAGGATCACCAGAAGAGAGTACATTCAGTTGTAGAAGGGTTAAGTTTGAGAGGTCTATGGACCATAATGGTGGACATGTGGAGAGGTAATATCAGAAGAGGGGGGAAATCCTGAAGCTTCTGAAAGAAGTCAAGGACAAAGGTATACAAAGCTTATATCCACAGAAATTAGGGTGATATACTACTACTCAAAAGCATAGGAATAAGAAACTAAAATATATTATCATGTTAAAAGGGCTGGACAAAAAGAAAAAAAAAAGCCAACAAAGAGTTGGGTAGGTACAAGCCTATAATCCCAGACTAAGGCCAATCTGAGCTACAAAGCCTTCGATATCCATGCACGCACCTTGTCTCAAAGGGTGGGGAGTAGGGGGAAACCCAAAAGAAACAGACCACAGTTAAGAGAGTAATAATAGAACTGAACAGTACTAAAACTGCTGTAAGAAATAATAAGAGACAATGAAGATCCTGGGATCCAATCTCCAGCACTACAGTGGGGAAAAAGAGATAGAAGGAGAATGTAAGAAATAAATAACAGTTCACAGCACTTGGTAACAAAAGCACTTGATAATGACAGCAAAAAGCTAGCCCAGCCTTTTTAAGTCTCTACCAACTTAATAAATACAATAAACTTCATCCTTTGCCCTGGGATCTGATACTGTCCAGTACCTGACCGCTCCCATCCCCAAAAAAAAAAGAAAAAAGAAATAGATCATGATTAATAAATAATAGAGCAGGGGAGTTAGAATGAAGACAGCTAGTTCCTTGGTGTCTTTCAATTCTTGGTTCTAGTAACAAGACATTATCATGGTCCTCTGACAATATTTCCACAATCATTACCTCTGCTTAGCCACTTGTGTGAAGGCCTAGAAGTAGTATTCCTAACTACATATGCAAAGTGAACTTCTGTTTTTGTTTATCCTGTTCCCAAAGGCAGGATTTTATCATCTGTCTTACTCAAGGTTATCATCTGTTTTGTTCACCCAGACACTAAGAAAGTAAATACAGAACAGAAGGTTTTTGATGATACAATTTCTGAGCAATTATGGAAAACAGAAGAAATTCCCAAAGACTGATCCAGCCTACAATTGCTGGAAAATTTGTGTGTACCAAAAAAAACCCAAACCCGACCCCAAATAAACAAAAAGCCCCAGAAAACTGGAGCAACTAATCTAATGAATATCAATGTGATAATTTAGAAAAAAATTTCCAGCTTTTTCTTAAGAGTATCTTAAGAGTTTAGTAGGTTTATTTCTAAAAAATTTAAACTTCTGATAATTCATGCACACCCTCCTCCCTTTTCTGATTTTTATTTTTTTTTTTTTTTTTTTCTCTCTGTGGCCCCAGCTGCCTGGAACTCCCTAATGTAGACCAGGTCAACCTCTAACTCACAGAGATTCCCACTGCCTCTGCCAGCTGAATGATGGATTATCAGGACAAGTGCACCACCATATCCAGCACCCATCCTCCTTTTAAGACATGAGCTTATATATCCTAGGTTGGTCTTAAGCTTGCTATGTAGTCAGTCAGGCTTTGAGAGTCTGAATCTTTTGACTCTTGCCTTCCAAGTGCTAGAAGTAAAGGGGCACATGCTATCCATCCGGACAACAGGTTTTATGCCTGCAAATGTACAACTCAAGAGGAGGAGTCTGAGTTAGTATATCCCCAGCCCATAAAGTATGCTCTTTGATAGAGCACTGGCGGTATATTTTTCCATCAAAATGGGTAAAGGGTAATTGGGTGAGGCCGGAATAGAATTTTTCTAATAAAGAAATGTTGAGAATCAAGAGCACTGGAAATTAAAGTACCTCAAAAGATTTACAGGAATGGAGAGCTGTAGGAAATTAATTTTTATAGGTATAAACAAAGTATGTGCGAAAGTTATAGGCTCTACCTGTAAAGATTTTTTTTTTCTTATAAGTAATAATGTACATTAATACACTCTACAGGTACACCACCAAAAAGTTAATTTATAAGTTATTTTAAATTAATATAGATAATAAATTCTTAGTTAGGAGATTTGTAAATACAAAAAATAATCATAAAGAACACATCTAACCCCCAATAATTGTAGCCACACCAATACTACAATTGTCCATTTTTAAATGTACAAAATTAAATATGTTTTTGTAAAAACCTCAGAGTTTCCTGTTATAAGACAATTCATATACGTCCTGCTTTATCAAAATCTAAATATTGTAAAATGAACAATTTTCTAAGGTATCAGTCACCATTCAAAGCCATCATTTTAATGGCTGCATTACTACTTCCATCTTACAGGCAAATGTCTCTTTATCTCTTCTTACTGTTGTGATCCTAAGGATAGGACACAAGGTCTTCCATACATTGGAAGCTCCACCAGCACTGAGCTATATCTTCAGAATAATTCCCAGACATGAGGTTACAAATCAAAATAGGCTACAATGATAACAACGCCTTGTGACATATCTGTTAATAACTTAGTTTTTTTTATTTTGAAAATAAAATGTAAATTCCCTCTGAATTATATTTTTAAATAAATCTCACTTTAAAAAGAAACATGCTTCTGATTACATTTTAGAATGAAATTTCCTCTTATATATTTCACTTTTATAATAATTTGTACAGTAATAATGTAAGTGGATAAACATTCATCACGCAAAATTAAGCGGACAATATATGACATATAAATAATATCTCTATAAAAAAGGATGCAGGGATGTTCTCAGACACTGGTATGGCCAGGTATTTTTTTACTCCGACACAACAGGAAAGTCAGGACAGGTATTCTAGCAAAGGGTTTTTATTTTCAGAGAAGAATTGAATAGTGGGAAGTATTTTTGTGTCAAAAGAATAATTGTAAATGAAATTCTAGGATATAAAGTAAAAGAAATTTCCAACAGGACACATCCAGATGAAAAACAAAGGGTGCTAATACTGGATAGCTGTAAATAAGACTTTTTCATTATACATGTTACCGCTGTACCTTGATTTACAACTATGGCCTTTAGTTCTCAAGTCTCGTCCAATACAGCTAATAATTGTCACACATTGCCAAAATTGAGAACGTCTTAATTTCCTCTGTATGTGTATGAATGTACTGTCTGCATGCAAGTGTGTGCACCCGTGTCGTGCAATGCCGCGGAGGTCAGAAGAGGGTGTCGAATTCCCCTGGAACTGGAGTTCTCCTGGAACTGGAGTTTCAGACGGTTCTCGGCCGCCATGTGGGTGCTGGGGATCGAACCCGGGTCCTCTGTAAGAGCAGTCGGCGCTCTTAACCGCTAGGCCATCTCTCCAGCCCCGGGACCTATTTTCTAGATGATTTTTGGTTTGTGTTTGCTTTCAAGATGGTTGTGTGAGGTAACTTGCTTTAGAAGTATTTTGCTCTGAATGTTTAGTCCGATTTGTGTTTCTTTGAGACCTCTGTGGGCCTAAGAACATCCTACTGGATGTAGCCCCAAATTAACATGTCGCCTTCAGTGCTGGGAATGAATTCTGGGACTGGTCTCTGTTCTATCTTTCTGGCTTTGTCCTAAAAGTCCTTTTCCTGCAGCCCTACTCGGTTTGGTTGGGGGTTGGGCATTTTCTGCTAAACTTAAACTGCCTCTTGGGCCAGGTATGGTGGCCCATGCCTTCAATCCCAGTACAACTTTAATCCCACAACACCTTTAATCCCAGCCCTTGGGAGGCAGAGGCAGGCAGTTCTCTGTGAGACCAAGGTCAGCCCATCAGGTCTGCTTGGCGTGTTCCTAGCCAGCTGCTACAGGGATACCCTGTCTCAAAGGACCAGAAATAAAGTGCCTTTTGCTAACTATTAATAAAATTCTCATCACCAATTAAACACAGGAATCTTATTCTGGCTTTGGTGTAGGGAATGCCTAGGCTCCTGGGGTGCCTACGTGGCTGGCTTAGGACCCACTGTGGTTCTGGCACCTACTGTACCGCCGTGGTTCTCCTGGGGTGCATGATAGGGGCCGATTTCCAGGACCGCCTGGGCCACTCTGGTCTCTTGCCTCCTAGGGTTGGCGAAAGGCAGCTTTTGGTCTCTGTTGTGTTCTGAGGAATTTTTGAGTCTGCTTCCCTCCCTCCCTTCCTCCTCATGGGAGGCAAAGGGAGCTCCCTTGAGCTTGTGCCCTCCCTGCTGATCTTAGTAGGCAGTCCCTTCTGTATGCTGTGTGCTTGTGTCTTCAGAAGAGCTGAGTGCAGAGAACTGGGTGAATTGAACTCCTGATAACTGTTCATACTTCACTTCATGCTTCTGGCATTTTAAATCCTTAAATGGCCTTTAAAATAATGGATTAATCTCTATAACCTTCTTAAGACTAAATAATTCTTGCCATCCTATTCTTTACTCTCTCTTTTAAAAGGAATTGTCTGTAAATAAAACTTTCAGCAGGAGTGGTAGGCACCATGGTGCACACCTTTAATCCTAGCAGAGGCAGTCGGATCTCTATGAGTTCCAGGCCAGCCTGGTATACAGAGTGAGTTGAGGCCAGCTGGGGCTACAGAGAGACCCTGCCTCAAAAACAAACAAACAAACAAAAACAACAACAACAACAACAATAAAACCCTTTTAATTATTAAGCTTGTTTTGATCATGCTGTGATCTTGTGATCTTGGTTATGGTTGGGCTTGAGTGTGAATGGGATGTATAATTCTGTTCTCTGTCACTTTTTGAGTTTGAAACCCAGTTAGGGATATCCGCTATATTGAAATGTAAATAACATCTATGAGAATGCTTTATTCAAGTGAAAGCCTTTATGTTTAGTGGCAATGTATACGGCTCTGTTCAGTACAACACTAATGATGTGTGAATGTGTATGTATGCCTGTATGTATATATGTAGTACTCTTGGCTTTTAAAAATTCCGTACTGTAGTTATAAAATATTAAAGATCTAATGTACCATCATTATAGGGGTGTTTGGGCATTCTCCTTTGTAAAAATGCTAGATTTTTAGATGAAAGAGACAAAGAGGACACTAAGATTACTGGGGAATAAGTTTATTAGAGAAGTTATTAATACCAAAGGCTGATAGATAACAGCATGTGTATGTGTGGGGAGGACGGGATGGAGGGGGGTTGAGATAAGCTCAGGCCCCAACACTAGAGACAGACAACATGGCAGACTCTGAATCCTCCTCCCAGTTTGCCCCCCACCCTGTGGCAGAGGAAGGAGCCTCTTATTCTTTTGATAGTAGGGCAGGTTCTGGTTCCCAGGCAGAAGGGGTGGGGAGCAGGATCTGGGTGGAGTGCCGCTAGGTCTGGTATCTGGGGACTCACAGGTAAGGACCCAGTGCGATGCCTGTCAGTAGCTGTGAGAAGTAGGCTGCTTCATGAGCAGCAGCTGGACTAGAGATGAAGTAAACAATTTTTTTTTATTTTATTTGAGACAAAGTGTTGCTGTGTCCCCAGCTGTTCTGGAACTTACTATGTAGATGAAGTTGGCCTTCAAAATAGGAAAATTAAAAAAAAAAAAAAAAAAAAAAGAAAATTTACCCCACAGCTAGACGACCTCGGTAATAAAAATAAACTGTGTTACTATTTTGACTGTTACACACTTAAGAGTCATATTTTGCTCTGATTAAGAGTTTTCATCAAGGTGTTAAAATTTTGGGTTTGAAACTAGTTTGTCATGACATTTTTGTCTAGCCACAGTATTTATTTTATGGGACTGTTTAAATGTATATGCTCATATTTAGTGCTAATGATTTACTTGATATCAAGTTGATTTATAAACTGTCATGAAGCTAAAACTGTTAAATTACACTATAGTCCTTGGTCCTTAAAAATATTACTTCATTTTAAGGAATGATTACTTCTGTTCTAGGGTGCAATTTATTTCTATGTTTGAATGTGTTATACATGTGGGGACATTTGCCACGCCTACATAAAATTCCTCTAAACATTCAAAGAGAATTGGCCACTCAAAACCTGCTCCCAGGCTTGCAAGGACATCTCACAATTTATACTACTGTATTTGAGATAATTGTTCCATCTCATTACATGGGAAATAAATATTAACTACTTAGTAAATCTGCATATCTAAGAGTCAATCTGTTTAATGAATGTTATGTCTCATGGTATTAAAAAAGGAAATGAAAAGGTAAAAAGTTAAGGGGAGATATTTTTAGTAAGGATATATAAACAGATGGAGATATTTTTAGTAAGGATTTATATAAAGATGATGAGTCTATGCAAGTGATGAAAGTCTGAGAGGGTTTTTTATGGAAGGAAAAAAGTGAGACTATATGAATAAGCTTAATTTTCTAAGGTTCAGTCAAGTAGTTTAAGAAGCAAAATGTTTATCTAGTCAAAGTTTATTTAAGATTGTTCAGTTTTTGCCCAACCTTTGTATACACATCACATGACACTTCAAGGTTTAGTAAAAGGATAAGATACCTGTATTAAATAAAATTGGTATAAACACTTAGGCTAGTTTACTAATGACCCGAATAGGATTGTAAATATACAGAGTTGTTAATTTTCAGTTCACTCCTGTCTTGTACTGGACTCCCTGTTACAAATTTGGATTAAATGGACACAAATACTGGACTACCTATGGCTACTTAAGTGTTAACTTTTGATATTTCCTTTGACCTAACAAGATAATTTGGCTCAAAAGCTAGGTTCTACCTTCCTGAACCAGAGCTGCATGCAGAAGACAGTTCGGGTGGTTGGGCAATCCTTATCAGCTTATTTCCTGTCTTTGGGTATGTGATAGAACTCCTATCTTTCTGGGAGAACTATAAATAAGGATAGGGGGGCCTGGTAAAGAAAGACTGTTCCTGTTTAAAGCAAAATGTAATAAACAGTTTACATTTAAGATAGACCTGAAATTGTTTAATTCTCTCTCATGGGCTATGCCTGCTTAACCTATGATGTTAAATCTCTCTTCCAGTCAGTATTATACAAAGCTGTTTGAGTTTTTGTCCAAGCCTTATCTAAAATATTATACAGCAGTTTAAAGTATCAGGTTGGTATAACTTAGCCTTTCTGGATAGCTAACAACCATACTTAAAGCCCACACCAATTTGGCCGAGGGACTTAAGGAACAACTTTGTTCCTTGCCCTCTGAGGTCAACTAATTCCCAGGGAACTATGTACGGGGGCATCTCATGAAATGTCCTGCAACTGTGAGTCACCAGTCCTCCTGTGGAGGGAGGTCTTGGAAAACCACTAATGGGACACCAGCCAGTGTCCAGTCAATACAGAGGAAAGTCTCTTCATGCTTCAAAAAGAGAAGCCTGGGGGCTGGAGGAATGGCCTAGTGGTTAAGAGCACCGACTGCTCTTGCAGAGGACCTGGGTTCAATTCCCAGCACCCACATGGCGGCTAAGGACTGTCTTTGACTCCAGTTCCAGGGGAATCCGACACCCTCTTCTGACCTCCGCATTGCACGACATGGGTGCACAGACCTGCATGCAGACAGTACATTCATACACATGAAAAAATAAAATTTAAAAAAAAAAAAAGAGAAGCCTCGTCCTGCAAGACCTGACTTTGTCCTCCCATGGATGGAACTGGTAAATGAAAAGCCAAAAGGAGCAAGAGGGTCCCCCAAAAGACCCTAGGAACCAGATCCTCAACTGTCTTTGAGAAAACAAAGCTTGGTTAACCTGTGCTAACTATATGGACTTAAACACCCAAAAAGGAAAGTATAACCAAAAGATAAATAATCATTATATGTCCTTTAAAGTCTGAGAGATTGTGCTTCCAAACCTTAGACTTAAAGTAATATGAGATCTATTGTTGTCAATAAAAAAATTTCCTCTTTCTATCAGAATGCCTGGAAAGCAAATCCTGAGTCTAGACACCATGGCCAAATGAACAAAAAGAAAAACCCAATAAATGGATGCTTTGTAAACCCTCATTGAGAAATTCTAATAGACTTTTAAGTTGGACATTTAATTCACCCTGTTCTTACTTCTCCTGCTTCCCTGCTTAGAAAATGTACCTAAGTACTCTTGCCTTTACTTCTCCTTCACAGGCACCAGTCAAGAACTTTGTTCTTTCTATAGTTATACTTTGGGGAATATTTTATAGACTCATTGAGCACGGGGTGCCCCAGTTGCCACATCCTATGCCCCTCTTCAACATGGAAGAAGTCAGAACAGAGGCATCCCAATTCCCTCTTGGCAATGGGGTGACCTACTCAGAAGGTAATGTGATAAAAATAGGAGCTTAAAATTGGCTATGCAGTGTAGGGTCAAGATCCCCCCCCCCCCAAAGAGCCAGTTTCTCAGCTGAGAGCTGGACTTCCTGGATCTGCCAGTAAACTTATCTTTCTGGTTGCTCTGACTT
This sequence comes from Rhizomys pruinosus, assembly GCA_009823505.1. Lineage (NCBI taxonomy): Eukaryota > Metazoa > Chordata > Mammalia > Rodentia > Spalacidae > Rhizomys > Rhizomys pruinosus. The sequence goes on from VZQC01007611.1 coordinate 7,274,208, forward strand.
GAGGCCCATGCATCCTTAACTTACTTGTCAGATTTATTAACCAGTGGGTAAATTCTATCAAACTCATGGTGCTATGGACCCAACACACCTGTTCCCTAGCAGAGATCATTTCACCTCAGAAACACCTACTGAGGTCAGCTCTTAATGAACTTCATTCAAGGATCTGAAGATCTCAAAAAATGGGGAAATGAAATAATGGATTTTAAAAACTCAGGGATAGTGCTCACAGATGCCATTAAGCTCCATTTTCCCTGAGTCACTCTAGGAATGACATGCTTGCTTGTTTTGAGCACTTCCCTTTTGACTGGTAACTTTAAACTGTCATGTTAAACCCTGATTGGCTGTTGTACTTATAAAAGGCTGCTTGACCAGCTCCTTGTGGCCACATTCTCTGAGTATCCGTCCTCCCCCAACTTGAAAACTCAAAAACAAACAAACAGGGGAGGGGGGAACCTTGCAAAGGATATTTAGAGGAAAATACTATACAATGGCCCCCCCTTTTTTTTTGTCTTTTTGAGATAGGGTCCCCCTGTAGCCTCCAGCTGTCCTTGAATTCACAGAGATCCACCTGCCTCTGCCTCCTGAGTACTGGGATTAAAGGCATGCACCACCACGCCTGGCTCCAATGGACTTTTAAACATACAAATTGAAAAGAAAGGTAAGAAGAAACTCCCACAAAAAAAACTTCCCATAAAAAACCCCCATAAAAAATCTTCATTCATAATTAAACAGATGCAAACACAATACTTTTCACTCATCAGCTAGATCAAGATCTAAAAGTTGATATTAAGCTATTCTGGAATGTGAGGAGGAAACCATATGCTGATATTCAGCAATTAGAATACATTCTCTTAAGACTTGGCAATTCCATTTCTAACAATTTCTTCTAAATTTACATGGAAAAAAAAGAGAGTATTAGTTGTGATACTGTAAGAAATAAAATATGTAAAATAAGCAGTATCTAAAGGGAAAAAATGATAGTCTATAGATATAAAGAACATGGACTGCGGCCCTGAGTAAGAATGCCAATGACCTCTGCACACTCATAATGGTGTGAAACAGAATAAAAAGGGAACAAGGCCAAGTGCAGAATAGTATATACTGTGTATCATGTTTGTAAAAAAGAATATATAAGCCTATCTGTTTGTGACTGTACAGAATAGTTTTCCGAAAACACATAAGGAACTGTTAATAGTTCTCTACTTCTGAGCAAGGGGGACTATCAGGATAGTGGCTCAAAGATAGAATTAAAAATTTTTCTTTCTAATGTGTACTGTTTGGCATTTAAAAATATGTTCATGTCTAAATTACTGAAAAAACTACAGCACACAAATTATATATTGAAATACATGGCAAAATTTAGAATAAGGCCAGTCACAGATGGGTGGGTTAAGCAAGGCTGCCTGCATATCAAGGTGTAAGCAGAAATGACTATCTTACATATCTGTCCCATGTGAACTGTCTTGGCATTTGCAGATTCAGTATGACATTCTTAAAGATAATTCACATAGTTGTAACAGAAACAGATTGTATACTTATGAATGTTGATAAAATCAGTCACTTCAGGTAAGTTCTGAACTGATTCATTCTTTAAAATTTTAACACTAAAAAACAACAAGAAAAAATAAGAAATGTTAGCTAATATTTATAAAGTTATTTAGCACTTATTATGTACCAAGTTGTGCTCAATTTGTTTATACATTCTAAATTAACTGTCAGTCTCCTTATATAGTATTTTATGTCCCAATGAATCTCACATTCTAAAATTTTATAGAGTTACAATATTAAACTTTGTATTACATTCTACAGAATAAAGTTACTAAGCAGGAGTTACAGTTATTAGTGAATTTATGACAGATTATTTTGTAATTTTGATTAATCTTCAAGTATTCTTGAAATTAAAACACATTTTTCTGATCTGTGTCATTTTAAGTTATCTGACTATCATTTATTCAGAAGTATGCTGTCAAAGAGTCCTAGTGGGCTGGAGAGATGGCCTAGCGGTTAAGAGCGCCGACCGCTCTTACAGAGGACCTGGGTTCGATCCCCAGCACCCACATGGCGGCCGAGAACCGGCTGTAACTCCAATTCCAGGAGAACTCCAGTTCCAGGGGAATCCGACACCATCTTCTGACCTCCGCGGCATTGCACGACACGGGTGCACAAACCTGCATGCAGACAATACATTCCTACACATACAGAAATAAATAAATTAAAAAAAAAGAGTCCTAGCAAACTCAATGAGAGATTTGCAGGTCCAATAAATTACACACAGATTACTTAAAATTACTCATTACTCTTTCTTCCATGATAGATGTTATATTTGCAGCTATACACAATGAATGCCTTTAGTGTGCAGACTGACAACAAAACAGTTAACTTGGGTAGCTGATAGAACTATATGACATTTTAGAGAAAGATTTTTGTGAGTCCAATTAAGAGTTAATCCAATATAGTATTTTCTAGGTTAAACAGAAATTTCCAAAAGTTCAAGGGCAAAATAAGAATTTTTCATAAACATATTTTACACACCTACCTAATCTTACTCACCTCTTGCTCCTCCACCTCCTATCTGCTCTATCTTCTTATTCTAGTCTGACAAAAGCCAGTGCCCCCGACTTGTGAGGCAAGGGAAAGGACAAGAAAAGCTGGGGAATAGTTTAGAAAAATTAATAGTGAGAATTTATAGGAGATCTGACAATGTGTTAAATGAGTCAAGGCAAAGACTTCTTTACCCTGGCACTACACTCCCAATTGTTCAACCATTTCCATTTTTCTTTTTATTTAAAAACTATACAAGAACCATAAATGTAGATGTTCTGTTGTTTCCAAATCAGATACAGATAGTTCAGTGCACCTCTCTTTACCCCATATATTTTTTTGTTTTGCTTTGTTTTTTGTCTTTTGTTTGTTTTGTTTTTGAGACAGGGTCTCCATATAGCCACAGCTGGCCTGGAACTCACTCTGTAGACCAGGCTGGCTTGGAACTCAGAGATCCGCCTGTCTTTGCCTCCTGGGTGCTAGGATTAAAGACATGTGCCCAAACACCTGGCTTAAAGACAGTTCTTAGCTGCCATGTGGGTGTTGGGAATCAAACCCAGGCCCTCTGCAAGAGCAGTCAGCACTCAATCTCTCCAGCCCCAACCCCATATATTCTTTATGCTATCAAACACAAAGACAAATTCTTCTGTAATAAAAGCAGTAATTGCTTTAGTTATATATCCCCTACATAGTACTTAAAAGAAAAAGAGTACTAAAAGTTGTTGACTAAAGCAGAATTTCTTTTACTTTTTTTTCTTTTGTTTTTTGGCCTTTTTGAAACAGGGTCTCCCTATGTAGACCAGGCTGGCCTTAAGCTCAGATACCTCCTGAGTGTAGGGATTAAAGGCATGGTGGTGCACGCCTTGCTACAACAGCATTTCTTAAACAGAGTATAAGAATTTTTTAAACTATAACCTGAATATTTTAAGCTTATTGATACCTCAACTTTTGAAACCCAGAAAATATTTTTCCTTGCTATTAAACAAATCTTACAAATAATGGATTAGGGTCACAGCCTGGTCAACCAAACCAAAATAAATAAATAAATAAATAAATAAATAAATACCTCCTATACTTAAGAAAAGGAAGAGGCAGGAGGGTTAGAAATGACTTGATGTTGGCCAGGCATGGTGGTGCACGCCTTTAATCCTAGCTCTTGGGAGGTAGAGGCAGGTGGATCTTTCTGAGTTCAAGGCAGCCTGGTCTACAGAGTGAGTTCCAGGACAGCTGGGGCTATAGGGAGACCCTGTCTCAAAAAGACCAAAAAAAACAACAAAAAAGAAATGACTTGATGTAACAGACACAGATAACTAAGATACCAGCAAAGTTAACAGGGATATANGCCAGGAAAGTTTGACTGCTCTCTGGCAGAAAGCAGCAGCTTCTACATAGGGAAGCAATCAGTACAGCCTGTGCATAGAATATACAAAGCACTCAAAAGCCACACCTAGTTTTAAAATAGCTTGCAAATACTACTTCTAGATAGACATACTGTTCAAAGTCATTTAGCATTTGGCCATATTCATATCCAAGTATTTAATAAGCACAGCTGTCTAGTGTAATGAAAACACATAGAACACAGAAGAATAGATTTCCAATAACCAAAATAAAGCAAGATGTTTTTAGATTAAAGGAGCCAGCCAAGCATAGTACAAAATGGGTGGTATCTAATTCAGTGGAGTATATAATGAGTCCTTCCTGTTTGTTACTTTGCAGGATTTTTTTTTTTTTTGAGACAGGGTCTCCCTTTAGTCCCAGCTGACCTGGAGCTCGCTATTTGGACCAGGCTAGCCTTGAACTCACAGAGATCTGCCTGCCTCTGCCTCCCAAGTACTGGGATTAAAGGTGTGCACCACCACGCATGGCCCTACTTTGCAGGATTCTTATCAATATGAATTTTACTACTTTATAATGCCAGGCCATTACATACTGTATGTCAAAGGGAAACATTTATTCTCCTCCCACTACCTTTCCACTCAAATGTCCATGTGGGAAAGGCATAGGAAGGATATTTTTAGTTTCTTTCACAGTTTTCTGGTTGAAGTTGGGAGAACTTAATTGAAGGTATAAAGTCTCTTAGGATCTTTCTTCCTTCAGAGGCCTCTGCTGTAAGCACAAGAGGGTAACTGCCATACAAGTGGACATCTGATGTCCATGTATGATCAAGTAACTAGTGCTAGGTAAGTGTATCTAGTTTAACACTAACAAGTCCTTTGAGCCATATATTTATATCTCACTTTCCAATATGACTTTTATTATTCAGCTTTATTAAGCTGATATCTGTTTCTTAGTTTCAAAGTAGAAAAGGGAAAGGAATCTTGCTGCTAAAATGTAACATTTTAGACATATTTTCCAAGGCCTACAACTTTTTGTTTTGTTTGACTCCAAAACAGTTTATTTTTATATTTTGGTCTCCATCACATAACTTTTAGAAAATATATAATCAATGTCAATTTTATTCACTTATTCACCCTCTTTTCTCTGGTTATTTACACAACAGGAATGTAACTGGATTTGAGTATAAGTATTCTCTGACATAATGAATGTGTGCCAATCAAAAGTGCTTTAAAACTAAGGCTTTACAAGTAACAAAGCCCATCCTGCTAATTTCTCTATTTCAATTTGTGAGTCCAGAACTCTTTACATAAACCACCTTTGTATTCATAGACGTTGACCTGTCCATGGACCCATCTCAATCATGTCTGACACCATCCCAATGGAGAACTGTACCACTGATGTGCCATTGTTTAAAACAGGTATGGCAGATTTCCTGTAACAATGTGAACACAGATAACTTCTGATTAAACAGGGCAGAATGATCATGTGCTTGCCTCGAAACCCCATTCTGATAAAAGCAATTATTTTTTGGGAGGGGGGTCTTTTTGAGACAGGGTCTCCCTGTAGCCCCAGCTTTCCAGGAACTCGCTCTTTAGACCATGCTGGCATTGAACTCATAAAGATCTGCCATGCTGGCCTTGAACTCACAAAGATCTGCCTGCCTCTGCTTCCCAAGTGCTAGGATCAAAGGCATGTGGAAAAGCAATTTTTTATCCAAATAGCCTATGTCCTTAGAGCTGATGAACATAAAGTGAAAATTAATCAAAATATTAGAATTTTAAAGGACATGAATTAGCAGGTAAGAGAACACTAAAGCTGGGCTTGATGTCACATGCCTTTAATCCCAGCACTTGGGAGACAGAGACAGGTGGATCTCTGTGAGTTCAAAGCCAACTTGGTCTATAAAGTTCCAGGCCAGCTGGGGCTATAAGGAGAACTTATCTCAAAAACACCAGGGAGAGGGAGGGGGAGGGGGAGGGGGAGGAGGAGAGGGAGAAGGAGAGGGAGGAGGGAGAGGAAAGAGAGGAGGGAGAGGGAAAAAAATGTAAACTCCTAAACATATATTGGAGTTAACATACAGTTTATTCCTGGAGGACACAATTCTGGTACATATATGACATTTTTATAGGCATATTTTGGAGCAATACAATTGGGAAGGAACCATAACAACATAAAGACTGGGTCAAAGAATGAACTAATATAGTTAAATTCTGCCCAAAACAAACCTTTGCAGAGGAAAACCTTAAAAAGACTGAAAGATATAGGACATGTATGGCAAAATGCAGGAACTGGAGTGGGATGGGAGGGAAGGAAAAGGGAATATGTATAAATTGAACTGAAAAATGATGTATGAAATACACAAAATGCCAAAAAAAATCATATTAAAAAAAAAGGAAATCCACACTATGAATTATCTATTCTACCACAGTCATCCGACTCCTCTACATCCATCCCTTAACTCAATCACTCAGGAAAAACTGAGATAAAAACAAGATCACTTAAGTGATCTGATTCAAGTATCACTGGATGATGGAGTAGTTCTGATACTTAAGTAGAAAACAAACACCAAGAATGACTGGAGTAAATATACTACAGAAAGAAGATACTACAGAAAAAGAAACAAATATAAACCAAAAATTTCAAATTTAAATGAAATGGAATGGAAAAACTACAATACACACAGAAAACAACAGATTTGTTGGCAGCAATACTGAAAGTTAAGAGGTGATGACTACCATATTCAAAATGGTGATGGTTTCCAAACTAAAAGATTTCAGATATGGAAGGCCTCAAAAAAATTATATCTTTGATATATATTCTATATATATTCTTAGTAAGCTACAACAAGATATGTTACAATGAATGGAGTAAATCTAGAAGGAAGAAAACATGAAATCCAAGATTTGGAAACATGAGAAGCAAAGCAATCCTGGGTAGATAGATGACCATGCAGCAAGCTAAGATCAACAGCCCAGAGCAGAGCAGGCAAGTGAATGTCTCCAGCACAAAATGTCCACAGAAAAAACAAAACTAGACTGTGCCACTCTAGTATGAAACTTATAATCCTACTGAAGAATTTGTGACAAATTTGAGGTACATAGTAAAAGAAAATGCAAAGAAAACCTTTCCTTTGAAAAGAAATTAATCAAAAAACATAATCACTATTAATTATCTATATCAACATACATTGAATAGAGATTTAATGGTAAAACCTTAGCCCAAAGAATGTAGTGTGCTGAGAAGTGAAAAGACCAACTTTTCATCTTAGATAATAATGAAATAAAAACATTATCTTTTTGTTTTTTTTAAGGCATGTGCCCAAATTGGCTTTGAAAAAAAAAAAGATATGTGCCACCAAGCCCGGCTTAAAGACAGTCCTTAGCCGCCGTGGGTGCTGGGAATCGAACCCAGGTCTTCTGTAAGAGCAGTCAGTGCTCTTAACCACTGAGCCATCTCTCTACCCACAAGATAACATATCTTAAAAGTTGTTTTAAAAGACAGTAATTATCATTACTTAGAATTTTGAAGATAAACTCTAAAAAAGCATAATGTGTTTATTTCTTTTCCTGTTGTTTTAAGATACAAAAGTATACCCACAAGACTCATCTCACCACAGAGATACATGCACAGCCATGTTTATTACAGCTCTCTTCACAATAGCAAGGAGCTGGAACCAACCCAAATGCCCAACTGACGAGTGGATAGAGAAAATGTGGTACATCTACACAATAGAGTTCTATGCAGCAGTAAGGAAAAATGACATGAGCTTTGCAGGTAAATGGCTGGAGCTAGAAGATATCATGCTGAGTGAAGTAACACAGTCCCAGAAAAACAAACGACGAATGGTATCCCTCATCTGTAGATGCTAGCATCAAGTACCTAATTGTATGGCAAACTGAGCAACGTCAATGTGATCTGAAAACAACTGTGCTCTTATATTGTGAATCCCTTAAAATATAAATAAATTTTTAAAAAAGAGACAAAAGCAATTTAAAGGACAAAAGGTTTATTTGGCTTACGATTTCAAGTTACAGTACATCAAGGTAAGGAAGCAACAGGCAGATGCTTGAAAGAACTGGTCATATCACACCATAGTCAAGGGCATTAAACGCATGCATGCTAGTGTTCAGCTTGCCTTCTCCACTATAACACAATCCAGGGTCTCCTGCCCAGAGAATGGTAATATCCACCCTGGGCAGGTTCCACAGACATGCCCATAGGCCATCTTAATCTACACAATCCTTCATTGAGGCTCTCTTCCTGGTGATTTTCGATGGTGTCGAGTTGACAAAACTAACCATCACAAGTAAGATTAAAAGTGGCTGCCCCAATAGAAAGACTACCTTTCCAAAATATTTTTATTAACATATTTTAATTATAACAATGGGATTCATATAACACCTTCATACTTTTATATATATACTGCCATCATATCATCCCTTAGACTCCTGTTGCCTTCCTACTCCTCCTAATCCTCTTTCCAACTAAATCCCTTTCTACTTTTTTTTTTTTAATTTTATTTATTTTTTTTTTATTTTTATGTGTATGAATGTATTGTCTGCATGCAGGTCTGCGCACCCATGTCGTGCGAAGCCGCGGAGGTCAGAAGAGGGGGGGGGGGTGGGTTCTCGGATTCCCCTGGCAACTGGAGTTCTCCTGGAAAAGAGGTCACAGACGGTTCTCAGCCGCCATGTGGGTGCTGGGGATCGAAACCGGTTTCTCTGAAAGAGCGGTCGGCGCTCTTAACCGCTAGGCCATCCCTCCAGCCCCCCCCTTTCTACTTTCATGTCTTTCTCTGTGTGTGTGGCGGGGGGGGGGTTGAGTTGCATTAGAGTAGTTTACAGGGGGGACCTGGACTGGAAGCAGCTTTGCTGATTTGGAGCTGGGCCTGCAGACCTTAGCCATCTTGCTCCAGGGTAAGTAGACACTGGCTCTCACCCCTGAGTTCTAGGCCTGGCAAACAGGGTACACTGCTGCATGGGCAGTTGGGGGTCACTGTGGAGGTTCCCCAGCTAAGACCCTGACTTCTGGCCTGAAAGGTTGGGATTAGTCAATGAGTGAATTTGGGGGCAGATATAGGGTGGGCATTATCGCAGTGCTCCAGCCAACTTCCTCCTGGCCATGGAAGCTGGTCTACACTGGGTTCCCGGAGCAGCCATATCAGGGCAAGTGTGGGGTCTTCAAAGTGACGATGTGGCTTTGCAAACAGTGGGGAAAAACTGGGATCCAGACCCTTGACCAAAGTTGGCACTGGCCCTGGGGGCAGCACTGCCAAAACGGCTGGTGGGTGCCCGGTGGATCACCACATTCTTCTGTGGCTGGAAAAGGATGATGTGCAGCTTCAGTGCAAAGAGTCAGCTGAGCACCACAGAGCCACTGAGGCTGACCAACACACACATGGTGGTCTTCTGAACCTATAATCGCTGGAGGTGACATAGATGGGTAGGAACACCAACCAGATGATACAGGTGGTATACATTGTGAACTTGGCTTCATTTAGTTCTCGGAGCACCTGCAGGTCTTGAAGGCATAAAGCATGCAGAGCACAATGAGGAGCATATTGTATGGGATGAGGAGCATGTTGTAGGCCAGGAAGCCGACCATGCTTGCATCGTGGTGGTTGCAGCGCAGTGTCATCACTTCCTGCCGTTCAGGGGCTGTCGTCTCCTTGCTTGTGCCTGGTGCCTCCGCCACCAGGCATGCAGCAAAAATGAGCAGCTGGCCTGAATTAAGTGTCAGGCATGCCTACCTGTGAGGCGGGACTGATGAAGCGTGGTCTCTGGGCACCTTCCTGGGCCCCACGCTGCAGATGTGTGCAATCCAGTTGGTCTTGGTGAGAAGGGCTGAGTAGCAGACAGAGAAGGCGGTGCACACTGCTGTGGATGGCTGGCCTTTATGACCTCTGATCTTTGCCTTAAGAATTCTTTCGGGGGCCAGGGAGATAGCTCAGTCACTAAAGTGCTTGCCACGCAAGCATAAAGACAGTGTCACCCTACCACGTAAGAAACAAGTTGTTGGTGTGCATGAGTAATCCTAGTACTGGAGAGGCAGAGACAGGTACTTGTTAGGCAGCTAGCTGGGCTGAAGTGGGAAGCCCTAAGCCAGTGAGAGGTACTGTGTCAAAAATAAAGGGGGGAGGGTTGCTGGAAAATTGTCTCAGCAGTTAAAAGCACTGGCTGCTTCTGCAGAGGACCCTGGTTTGGTTTCCAGTGGCTAACTCTAACCTCAGGGGATCTGATGCCCTGTTCTGGTGTCCCTGGGCACTGCACACCCATGACACATTTACGTATACACAGGTAAAATGCTAGTCATACACAAAGTTTAAAAAAAATAAAAAATAAGTGTGGGTGGTGCCTGAGGAACAGCACCCAAGGACCATCTCTGGTCTCCATAAGTGTGCATGTGTGCACATACACACAATGCCTACATATATACACATTTTCTTTACTTTTAAGTCATAAAGATAGTATGAATTTTTTAAAAACTGGTAATTCTGCTGTTCATATTTAGTATTTATTTCTATAATTTTTCATATGGGAAACCAACTCTGTGTATTCTCTATCAAATACTTCAACCTTTCTCCAGTGATCTTTAATGCCTCTTTCATCTTTGTGACAGTTAATATTGTCAATTTAACAGGATCTAGAATCACCAAAGAGACAAGACTCTGGCCATGTCCATGAGGAATTTATTTAGATCCACCTTGAATGTGAGTAGCATCATTCCTTGGGCTAGGATTCTGGACTACCTAAAAAGGAAAAGGCAAGCTGAGTACAAGCAATCACTCCCTGGTTCCTGACTATACAGATTCAAGGTGTCCTTGCCACCTATACCTTCCCTCTCATGACAGACAGTATCCCCTCAAACTGAGCCCAAACAAACCTATCTTCCTTGAGTTGCCTTTTTCAGTTATTTTGTCACAGTAATAATTAACACAGTCTTACGTCATGTACATGTGTCCTTCTAACTTATGCTTATTTTCACTTCCACATATCTATGCATATCAATCACTGAATGGGAAATTAATACTCTAAACTATGAAAGTGTAGAAAAGGGTTAATTTAGAAGGAACAGAATGATAGTGGAAGGAAAAAGGGAAATAACAGTGAATACAGGGTAACAATTAGTCTGTAGCCTGTATCACTGACATTACTTTTAGAACCATGAAAAAACTTTACATAAGATAAAATAAATTATAGAATTAAAAATTAAAAGAAGTAAACATGTATCTTGAAGACCAAAATAAAGTCAACCAGACCCTACATCAAGTGTGCTGGGATTAATTTATGTCTTAAAAGTCCTGTAGTTCTGTGTTTCTGAAGCTGGGTATACCAGAGATTGGTGCCTGTATATTCATGATAGAATCTTCTTGGCAATTGTTCCTTTTTGAATTTAAAAAAAAAATTTTTTTAATTTATTTTTCTCTATGTGTATGAATGTACTGTCTGCATGCAGGTCTGTGTAACCGTGTCGTGCAATGCTGCGGAGGTCAGAAGAGGGTGTCGGATTTCCCTGGAACTGGAGTTCTCCTGGAATTGGAGTTTCAGAAAGTTCTCGCCGCCATGTGGGTTCTGGGAATGGAACCCGGGTCCTCTGCAAGAGCAGTCAGCACTCTTAACTGCTAGGCCATCTCTCCAGCCCCGGCAATTGTTCCTTTAAGAATGAAGTGACCTTCTTTATCCCTTCTGATTAGTTTTAGTTTGAAGTCTATTTTGTCCGATATTAGAATTGAAACTCCTGTTTGCTTCTTACTGCCATTTGCTTGGAATATTTTTTCCACACTTTCACCTTAAGATAGTGCCTTTTCCTTGAAGGTGAGATGGGTTTCAAGCAGACAACAAAAAGACGATTTTGTTTCATAATCCATTCCACTAGCCTGTGTCTCTTGATTGGGTGTTCAGTCCATTGATATTTAAAGTTGTTATTGAGAGATGTGTATTGGTTCCCATCGTTTTAGTTTGTTTGCATTCTTCATCTAACTTAGATCAGTTATACCTTCATTTCACTTCTTTCTGTTGCCTCTTGGGGACAGCCATTTCTTCTGCTCCTTGTATTGTTTCAAGTATTCTCTTAAGAGCTGGTTTTCTGGGCATGAATTCATTTTAATTTTTAAAAATTTATTATTTTTTTATGTGTATGAGTGCACTGTCTGCATGTAGGTTGGTGCGCCCATATCGTGCAATGCCTCAGAGGTCAGAAGAGAGCGTCAGATTCCTCTGGAACTGGAGATAAAGGCAGTTCTTAGCTGCCATGTGGATGCTGGGAATCGAACCCAGGTCCTCTACAAGAGCAGCTGGCACTGTTAACCGCTGAGCCATCTCTCCAGCCTGCGCATGAATTCTTTAAGCCTGTTCATGTCATAGATTTTTCTTTCCCCTTCAACTGTAATAGTATTTTTCTGGGTTGGCATCTACAGTCATTTAGAACTGGGAATACTTCGGTCCAGGCTCTTCTGACTTTCATAGTTTGGACTGAAAAGTCAGCTGTAATTGTGATAGGTTTGCTTTAGATATGAGTTGTTTTTCTTTTGCAGCTTTCAGTGTTCTTTGTTCCAAATAGTGTTTTTACTATGATACAGTGTGGGGAATTTCTTTTGGGAAATTTTCTTCTACAATCCTTTTGAAGATCTGGTCAATACTACTATCTTGAGAGTCTCCTCCTTCCTCTATGTCTATGATGTATAGGTTTGGTCTTTTCATGGTGTCCCACATTTCCTGAAAGTAAATTCTTATGTTTTTTAAAACATTTTTGATAATCTATGCTTGAGTGGTACAATTCAACTTTATCGTCCAGTCTTGATATTCTATTTTACACTTCATTTATTCTGTTACTGAGGCTTTCTCCCGCCGGATGACTTGAGTGTTTCAACTTCCTTCTTTGTTTCAGCCTGAGTTGTCTTCACTATTTCTATTTCTTATGTGGATTCAGTCAGAAGTTTATCTTCTTCTTTGATTTGTGTGTCCTTTATTTGAATTCTTTGATTCATTTATAATTGTTCTTTTAAATTCTGTGTCTTAGATTATGTCTAGAGGGTCCTCATTGTAGAACTCTTCTACAGGACTGGTAGTGTTTAGTGGAGACTATTACTTGGGTTTTCTTTCTTATTTTTTTAAAAATTTTTTTATTTGACTTGTAAGTACACATAGGCAATATACATAAGAAGTGTCCACACAAACCCAATTAGTTAACCTCTAAGTCCAATTTTTCTACAACCCAGGGTCCCCAAGTCCAGTTGAGGTTTGCTTACACAAACATGTTGATAAAAAAAAAATCCAGTCCATTTTTGCTATGATCTCACAATTCAACCCCCTTACAATATGGTGCATCAACTTCTTCTCTGAGAGGCCCTGGGCTTTGTAGGTGAGGGAGAGAATGTGAGAGACAGAAGACGCATTTTTTTTTCCCCTGGGTGACAAGTCAAACTTTTTGGGACTGTCCATGTTCTGTTTGCATAGGACTGTTGGGTTGTATAGCAGTCTACTTGGGGTTTTCATATTATTTTTATGTTGTGATTTGGCATGTGGAGTTCTTTTGCTGTTTGTGATTCTGGAATGAAACTAAAGTCTGATGAAACTATTTTTAGAGATTGCATTTGTTGGAATTGTTGATATTAATATGCTAAAGAACCATTTTACCACTAATGTACACACACACACACACACACACACGCATCTGCGTTCCAATCTTGTAATCTTAACTAAGAGAAAGCAGTAGCATAAACACAGAATCTATTTTATCTTTGAGTTTTTTAAAAAAATTTTTAAATTTATTTTTATGTGTATGAATGTACTGTCTTCATGTAGGTCTGTGCACCCGTGTCATGCAATGCCATGGAGGTCATAAGAGGGTGTCGGATTCCCCTGGAACTGGAGCCAAAGATGGAGCCACCATGTGGGTGCTGGGTATCGAACCCGGGTCCTCTGTAACAGCAGTCGGCGCTCTTAACTGCTAGGCCATCTCTCCAGCCCCATCTTTGACTTTTTTTTTTTAATTTTATTTATTTTCATAAGAATATACTGTCTGCATGTAGGTTTGTGCACCCGTGTCGTGCAATGCCACGGAGGTCAGAAGAGGGTGTCAGATTCCCATGGAACTGGAGTTAAAGACGGTTCTCAGCCGCCATGTGGGTGCTGGGGATCGAACCTGGGTCCTCTGTAAGAGCAGTCGGCGCTCTTAACTGCTAGGCCATCTCTCATGTTTGAGACAAGTTCTCACTCTGTAGCACTGGCAGACCTTATCAATGAGAGACCCTATACTAAAGGAAGTGGACAGCCTTCCTGAGGATTAACACCTGAGGTCATTCTCCATGTCCACATGCACATGGATGTGTACACGCATACATGGAGAGGGAGGAGGAAAAAAGGGGGGGGAGAGGAAGACAGACACAATGAGCACCCATAGTGGCCAACTTGTAGTCTTGTACAAGATGTAAACTAGTGATACCCTATCATTTCTTTTTATTGATTTTTAGCTGGATTATTTCTGCAGAGAAACCTTGCCTATCTCAACTATTTATAGATCTTGAGGGTTCAGAGAAGTCAGGAGAAAAGCTTGGTTCCCAATTACAAGAATTTAAAAGAGGACTAAAAATGCAATTTGTAAGTTTTCTGGATCCCAAGTTAAAAGAAAAAAAAATCAGAATTTGTTGTGGTCTTGAATCCTCCAATTTTGTAGATAACAATGGAAAGAAACCAACTGCTTAAAACAGAAGGAAATAAAAGACCAACCATACAGAAGAAATGTACCCAATAACTAAATATTTGAGGTGTCTGATGAAAATGATTAAAAAGGTAATTTGTTAAAGCATTGTAATTGTATTTAACATTCCAAAATGACAAATGTTGAGGTAGCTATCAAATCATGGGGGGGGGCACGGACGAGATATAAGAATATGGAAGTAAATGGGGCTGGAGAGATGGCCTAGCGGTTAAGAGCGCCAACTGCTCTTACAGAGGACCCGGGTTCGATCCCCAGCACCCACATGGTGGCCGAGAACCGTCTGAAACTCCAATTCCAGGAGAACTCCAGTTCCAGGGGGAATCCGACACCCTCTTCTGACCTCCGGGGCATTGCACGACACAGGTGCACAGATTTGCATTCAGACAGTACATTCATACACATACAGAAATAAAATTAAAAAAAAAAAAAAGAATAAGTACAATACTAGCCCACTGAGTGATGAGTATACAAGTCATTACATTTAACTACTTTTGAATATGGTGGAAATTTTCCATAATGAAAGGTTTAAAATACGGAGGGGATAGAGAGATGACTCAGCAGTTAAATGTACTAGCTGCTATTGCAGAGGACCCAGGTTTGATTCCTAGTACCCACATGTGGACAAATAAACACATGTAACTCCAATTCCAGGGGATTTGATGCTCCTTTTTGACCTATGTGGACACTGCACAACATGGGTGCACTTACATACATGCAGGCAATACACTCATACACAGAAAAAAATATGTTTAAAAAAATCAATTGAAAAATTACCATGAGAAAGATAATTCCACACTTATTCTCTCTCTCTCAGAATGATTAGGGGGACACATGCCAGTGTGTATATATAGAGGTCAAAAGACAACTTTGGAGTAGGGCTCTAACTCATGGTCATCAGGGTTGTACCAGCTAGCAGCAAGCTGGTCCCCAAAGACAATTCTTATATAAAAATGTTCAGCCTCGCCTATAATTGGTGAAAGATAAATTTAAGTCAATAAATACCATTTCAAGTTTATAAAACTTGAAATAAATACCTATCAAGTTTATAAAAATTATGAAGTCTGAAGATAACCAGTACTGATAAAAACAGAAACAGAATTCTCATACATAAATGGTGCAAATAATAAATTGGTTATATCAGTTTGAAGAGCAATTCACCATATCTAAAGTTAAGTATCAATTTTTATAAGTCCCAGAAATTCTACTTTTTAGGTTTATATCCTACAGAAGTTCTTATAAACTAAGTGATATGTATAAGGGCACTCATTACATCATTATTCATGAAAGCAAAAAGCAGGGATAAAAACCTAAATGCTCATTAGTAAAAAGAGATAAACTAAAGACACAAAAATAAGTTATAAGTTCACTCACCTGCAAAACACACACACACACACACACACACACACACACACACACGATACAGTTACAAAATGAAAACTTTTGCTAACATAAAAACAAACAGGGCCAGCAAGATGGCTCAATGGTTTAGTAGGAAAAAGCACTTGCTGCACAATCCTGACAAACTGAGTTTGGGACCCTGGAATTCAAGAAAAAGTAGAAGAAACCTGACTCGAAGAAGTTATCCCCTGATCTCCACAGCTGTGCTATGACATGTGTGTGTATCCCCATAATTAAAAAAAATAATTTAAAATAAAAAAACCACATCGACACAAATGTTCATAGTAAATTTATTCACAATAGCCAAAAATACCTTCCAGTGGTGAACTGTTAAACAACTGGAACAATGAGTTCATGGTCAACAATACAAAAGGTCAAATTACTGATATATACAACAACTTGGAAATTTTCAACAGAATTATGCTGAGTGAAAAAGTAATTGCAGAAAGTTACAGTGTACATTCCATTATATAACATTCTTGAAATGACAAAATTATAGAGGTTGATGGGATATTAACTGCTGTTAAAAATGCCAATATACCTATCTGATAAGATTCTCATAAAGATGAAATTAATTTGTGCCTAACACACCCCCAAGTACTACTATTACTCAACTCTCCTCCATTACCTGATTAAGACTATTTAATTTAGCAGAAGTGAAAGGAAGTACAATAACATGTTACAGGTCTTTTAGTTCTGATGTCTATAATAATGAGTATACATAAAATATATGTAATACTCTATTACGAGACTAGTACCCCCTTTGGCCCTTCTGATGGCAAAGACCTCCCCTCTATGAACCACTAAATATTCTAGTTTATTAAAACTGTGAGGACCAAGCTGACTCCATTTTAGCTTGGTCAGCTCCATCTTGGCCTAGAGTTCACCTCAGAGTTTGAAAAGAAGGGACAAACAAAGGCATGGCATAGCTAAATCAATCAATAGTAGAGTGATTTAACTTCTGCCAAAAAACATACAGATAAATGCTTTATGGGAACGGAAGGTCCAGATCAGATAAAATAATAGAACAAGGGGTACAGAACAGGTGGACTGATCCAATGAAGAACTGCGTGGTCTGCAACCACCAAGACCCCACCAATAAGAGAAAAGGTCACTGTAACTGCAGTGAAAACCCCCTAACTGGAAATAAAAGCTGAAGGAAATTGGGTCTCGAGGCCGCTGCCCTCCAGTCCCATGGGAGTGTGCTCGGCCCAAAGCATCATCTGCTCTATTCTGTCTGAGTTGTTGTGGCTTCTTTTCTGCTTACTTGTAACTAAATCCTCGATTAAGGCACCTTTCTTGTGTGAGTGTGGCAGTTTGAGCCTAACATTATTGGAGGTTCCACCGACATCCGCAACCTCCGCCCAGGTTGTGGGGGGGCCTTCTCCCACTTCGCAGGACGCCAGCCGGCCTTGGAGAAAAATAGGGCTTTAAAAGGTACTGAGCTTAAGCTAGTTTTGGTCTTAGGTTTTAGTGGCGCCAGGGTTTTTGCCCTAGGGGAAGGTCGGACGCGGCTAGTTCCACTGGGCACCGTTCCAACTCTCCAGAGGACGAATCAGAAATTTGTCTTGAACCAGACCTAGGAACAGCTTGGTATTCAGTATCAGGGCATGGGTAGTGGACCCAGCCCTTCGATTCTGGTCACAGCTCTGGTTACGGCAGACATCCCCTGCCGTCTGAATATCTTCTGTGCTTTCCGTATCCTTACCGTGTTCGTGTGATCTGTGGATTTTGTGCTTTTCTCCTCGTTACTGGCTTTGTTTCTGTTCTTCTGTATTTCGAATCTAACATGGGACAATCTACCTCTTCATATCCCCAAACGATTCCCCCCCCGCCTTTTTTTTTGGTCTTTTCGAGACAGGGTCTCCCTGTAGTCCCAGCTGTCCTGGAACTCATTCTGTAGACCAGGCTGGCTTTGAACTCACAAAGATCCGCCTGCCTCTGCCTACCAAGTGCTAGGATTAAGTGCTAGGATTAAAGGCGTGCGCCACCACGCCCTTTCTTTGATGCTTAATCACTTTAAGGAATTCAAAAAGGCCAAAGCATAACTATGCATATTTTGTGAATTAGAATGGCCTGCTTTTAAGGTCGGATGGCTTTCAGAAGGCTGTTTTGACAAATGTACTATGGAATTGGTATTTGCTGTGATTTGGGGGGAACCAGGTTATTCAGTCCAGGAGGCATTCATTTATGCATGGCAGTCTCTGGTTAGTCAGCCTCCGGGCTGGTTGAAATCTTACCTTCCCCCACATTCTAAGAAACAGATTCTCCTTGCCCAAAGGCAGGATTAAAGCAGCAGGAATCTCTCCTGGCCATCCTCCCTTCTAGCCAAGAGGAAGGCCTCCCACCCCCATACAATCTTCCGGCTCCTGACCCTGATCTGACCAGGAATTCACAGGCTCCCGCTGTGACAGCAGACACTCAACTGCTGGTACTCTCTCCCCGCCACACTAGGTAAGGAAAAGAGATTACCCCAGAGATATTTCCCCTTAAAGGGAAAGAATCTTGAGCCTTGCCAGAAAGGCAATACCTGGAGAAGACGGTGGACCCAGTGAAGATCCCAATACTACAGTGGGATCCGAACTTGGCAGCAGGTAGGGAGTCACTCCGGGACTACTGCCACATTCTGATGGGGGGGTCTCCGAGCTGCAGCTAGATGGCTCACAAATTTGTCTAAGGTAGGGCAGGTCCAGCAGGAAGCGAATGAATCTCCTGCCGTTTACCTAGAGAGGCTGTTGGATGCTTACCACACTTCTTTGATACAATATGTGGATGATTTGCTGTTAGCTGCAGAGGACAATGAAGCCTGCTGGAGAGGCACTATAAAACTCTTAAAGCTATTGTCTGGACTGGGATATTGCGTGTCAGCCAAGAAAGCCCAGGTTTGTGAAACAGAGGTCCAATATTTGGGCTACATACTAAAAGGGGGGCAACGTGCTCTCTCCCAAGCCCGCAAACAGACTATTCTAAATATTCCCACCCCGACTACTCAGCGTGAAGTCAGGGAATTTTTAGGCTCAGCTGGGTTTTACAGGCTCTGGATTCCAGGATTGGCAAAGAAGGCTAAGCCCTTGTATGAGGCCACAAGGGAGCTGGAAGGAAAACAAAAGATCAAGAAGCAGCCTTCAATGATATCAAGAGGGTGCTACCAGACTTGGCTTCCCTGCTGCCAACACCGGACCTGGACCACGAGCCTCATGACTGTTCAAAGATACTGAGCCATGTCCAAGGACTGAGACAGGATCTCACTGACATCCCTCTACCGAATCCAGACATTATTATGTATACAGATGTGAGCAGCGTTGTGCAAAATGGCATCAGGTACGCGTGAGCAGCAGTAGTGGATGGGACTAGGACATTGTAGACAAGGGCATTGCCCCCAGGCACTTCAGCACAAAGGGCAGAACTTATTGCACTCACTGAAGCACTTTGACTGGGGGCAGGAAAGGCAGCTATTCCTTTGCCACAGCCCACGTGCATGGGGCAATATACCAGGAAAGAGGCCTCCTCACAGCCGAGGGAAAGACTATTAAAAATAAACAAGAAATATTGGACTTATTGGCAGCCATCTGGTTGCCAACCAAAGTAACTATAATTCACTGCCCAGGACATCAAAAAGGACATTCCCCAGAGGCTGTTGGGAATAGGATGGCAGACCAAGAGGCTAGGAAAGTAGCATTGCACCCACCGATGGTAGCTACCTTGTCTATGCCTTCCCCAGTCCTCCCTGAAAAACCTGTTTACAGTAAGGAGGATCAAACCTATATCCTCAAATTGCCAAACACCTCCAGTAAAAAAGGATGGACTTTTCCCTCGGATGGATGCCTGTGCTGCCCACTGCTTCAGGTCGAACTCTGGTAAAGCAACTACATGAAGAAACTCATCTGGGAATCAAAAAGCTCAAGGCCTTGCTAGCTCCTAGGTATCATATCCTCCAACTTCATCAGTTAGTCCAAGATGTTGTGATTAGGTGCCAAGCCTGTCAGGCCACAAATGCCACCAGCCAATTAACGACATCCCCAGGAAAAAGAGAAAGAGGAACATCTCCCGGTGTCTATTGGGAAACAGACTTTACAGAAATTAAACCTGGAAAGTTTGGATATAGGTATTTACTGGGTTTTGTAGATACTTTTTCAGGATGAACGGAGGCATTTCCCACCAAGAAGGAAACTGCCCTTGTAGTAGCCAAGAAGTTATTGGATGAAATTATCCCAAGGTATGGCCTTCCTACTGTTATTGGGTCAGACAATGGGCCTGCATTTATATCCCAGGTAATTCAAGGTTTAGCCAAGATATTGGGGACCAATTGGAAATTACATTGTGCTTATCATCCCCAAAGCTCAGGACAGGTAGAGAGGATGAATCGGACCCTTAAGGAGACTCTGACTAAATTAACCTGGGAAACTGGCAGAGACTGGGTGGCACTCCTTCCCTTTGCCCTTCTAAGGGCAAGAAACGCCCCCTATTTACAGGGTTTGACTCCATATGAGATTATGTTTGGAAGACCCCTGTGAGAAAGCTTAGTTAGATGGGTGGGCTCTAAGACAATGGTACCTCCCTGGCCACACCCATGGGGCAGAGTATAATGACGAAAAGATTTATCATTGGGCCCTGAGAATTGAGTCATGATGGATATTTAAGCAGACATGTTGGAATAAACTCTCTCTGTGCATTCGAACCTCAACCTGCCTACACGTGGTATGCTTTCCTGCGCGGGCTTAAGCTTTAGCAGTTATGTTTGGCCTTAAAACAATTTTTCATAATTCTACAGGTTTGAAAAACTTTCTGGTTTTAAATCCCATCCCCCCAAAGACTCCTGCTGCAGGTTAGGTTCCTCAAGTTCAGTTCCAATCTTGTTCATATGTAGATTTTCTTCCAGTAGCTCTGCTCAACCTGAGCACACTTCTTTATGTTGCAAACTAAGGCCTTTCACAGAACCACCCTCCCCCAAGCACTGGTCATTTTTCTCTTAAATTCAGTATACAAAATCTGTTTTTAGATAAAAGTGTGTTGCTCTCTTGTCTTCTTATGGGTTTTCTCTAAATCTACCTCTTCTTACCTAAAACCTGCCGTCTATTTGTAGATCCAAGGTTGGGATTTAGCGAACAGTAATTCAAATCCATTTCAGCATGCTTAACTTAAAGTGTAATATTTTTACTTAATTGTGCATGCATACCAGCTGCCCCACAGAGCACATGGTATCTAAATCATGCCCACTAAATTTTGAATTTAGTTAACATCCTTTTGATTTCAGCACTTTGGAAATTAGATGGATTTCTAGCAGAATTTACAGGCCTTGAAGTTCTAACAAAACAAACTTGCTCTGATAAATTGTCTTTTCTAAGGACCATTGGTAAGTCTCTTTAAAAACGTAAATTGATATTTTGGTTCAATTTAAATGAGAAAATTTTTGAATAAAACTGTTTTATGTTTCTTTAGGCCCATCTTCAAGCTGCATGTATGTGTGAGTAAACGTGAGTTCCCGCTTTTAATTCATTATAATCCTACAGGTTTAAATCTATTTAGCTAACTATANTTTTCACTGCAGTTACAGTGACCTTTTCTAGTTATAGTGACCTTTTCTAGTTAAAGTAAACTTTTCTCTGATTGGTGGGGACTTAGTGGCTTCAGAACAGGTAGTTTTTCACTAGATCTGTCCACCTGTTCTGTACCTCTTGTCCTATTTTATCTGATCTGGACCTTCCATTCCCATAAAGCATTTATCTGTATGCTTTTTGGCAGAAGTTAAATCGCTCTACTAATAAAGAATCGATTTATCTATGCCATACCTTTGTTTGTCCCTGCTTTTTAAAACTCTAAGGTGAACTCTAGGTCAAGATGGAGCTGACCAAGCTAAAATGGAGTCAGCTTGATCCTCACATTTCCCCCTTTTAGTAGTTTATAGAGACAAATCTTTAGTCTCCTTCTTTAGTTTTTTCTGCTGGGAGGGGGTTCATACTGGACCCTTAGGACCATAAATTGTACAGCCTTGATTCTTTGTTGAACAAATTGAACTAATTTGTTAATAATGCATGGCCCAAACATGAATAAAAGCAAGAGGATGACCAGGGGTCCTAGTATTGCAGATATAAGGGAGGTGAGCCATGGTGAATTATGGAAGAAGTACTCAAACCAACCTTGTCTTTTTTCCTGTTCTCTATTTCTTTGATTTAAACTTTCTCTAACCTTTGTCATGGAATCTTTCACAATTCCAGAGTGGTCTGCATAAAAATAACATTCTTCTCCTAAGGCAATACATAGTCCTCCTTGTTGCATAAACAATAAGTCCAGCCCCCTCCTATTTTGTAGAACTACTTCTGATAATGAAGTCAGTGATTCCTGGAGGTGGGTTATAGAAGTTTCTATCCACTCTATGTATATGTCTATAGCAGCTCTCAGGTTACTATAGTGAGAGCTCTGGTTGACTAGAGAGCCTATACCAGTTCCAGTCCCCACTATTCCTATTCCCATAAGCAGGGCTGGGGTGGTGGCAGAGACAGGCTCCCTTTTAGCTCTGCCCAGCATTGGTTTCTTATTTAGATTATAAACTTCATAGATATCCTCCTCTTGATGATACAATATTTGAGGGAAGAGGTAAACTAAAATGCAAAAGCCTGTTTCGTTCAGGATGTGTCCATGGGCACAAGCAGTCAGCCCATTAGTACAAGCCCACCAACCCTGGGGTTGGGCCATGTAATACTTATCTAATTTGAGTGTTGGACTAATATTATCACACATTTTTTGATAATCTTCAGGGATATGTCCTATCCAGGCCCCTTGTCCTTGTACATTCTGGAGAGTTAGTCCATTTAGTTTATTCTGCCACCTGCATTTAGTAGGTGCATCTTCTATTGTATAGTTAGTACTGCTAAAGCCGACTGCCTCATAATAAGGGGGTTATACATCATAACATAGCCAGCAATTTTGGGTGATGTTTGGGTCTGAAGCATTTAACAAGTTGTAACTAGTTGACATAAGATTGCACAATGACTCTGACCCAGAGTTAAGAATTTCCTTAGTGGAAGCAGGCAGGAGTTGGCCTCTGGGCTTAGTGGGTATAGGGGCCTTAATCACTTTGTTGTAGGTGCTGGAGGATTTAGAACTTGGTTAGGCCCTACTGAAAGTTTGCTTACAGATTGTATAAATAGTTGCACCATTACAAGGGTCCCTGGGTCTGACCAATATCTACCTTTTGCTCTAATACCCCATATTTTTCTAGCTGTCCAGGCCTTATTATTCTTTCCTTGTTGAATAAATCTAATTATTACTTTTGGGGATAGTCCCCAACTGGGTTTACTCATTCTGAGTGGATGATTTAAAGATATTGATATCAAGTCCCCTCCTTTTGTTTCCCACCAGGTAAATCCAGTAGTTTCACATCCCCAGGAGTGGCTGAAATAATCTGCAGCATTACCACACCTATGTTTGTCTTGGGGACAGGCATAGAAATAAGTAAAGGCATCACAATCACCAGGGCCTGTGATTACCACAGTTAGGTCACAAAAGGAAAGCATAAGAGCAGGCCACCATGAATCAAGTGGTGCCACCTTGGAAGTTGAGTGGAGAATTGGTCAAGAGCTTACATCCTTAACAACACAGGTCAAGTTTAGAGGTTCATGTGGATTTTTTCCTTGATACCCATTTCCAATCCCATTTAAGTCAAAGAAGATACCATAAACATAAATCCAAACAAACCCACCCCTCAGATGCTGCTGAGTCTTATTTTTAGTGGGTTTTTAGTTGTTGCTTTTGACTCTCCATTGTGTAGTTGTCTTCTGTTCACTGACCACTAATTTGAGGTGTAAATGATGTATCCAGGGTTTAAGTACATCCACCTTCACAGCTGTAGGTGTGGTGAGGATCAGAATGAATGGTCCCTTCCACCGGGGCTCTAGGGTCTCTTTATGATGTCTCTTTACCTAGACAGGGTCTCCTGGCTGAAAGGGATAAGGGTCCACTGGAGGCAGGCTGTGGACATGCTGGATCAGTGGGAACAGGCAGTCTTGATCCCTCTGAAGGGCCTGTAAGGACTTCAAGACATCTTGGTTAGTGACCTCTGCTAAGAGATCAGCCTTAAGTCTGGGCAGAGAGGAAGGGGTCTTCCAAGCATAATCTCATACGAGGTCAAACCCTGTAAATAGGGGGTGTTTCATGCCCTTAGAAGGGCAAAGGGAAGGAGTTCCACCCAGTCTCCACCAGTTTTCCAGGTTAATTTAGTCAGAATCTCCTTTAGGTTCTGATTCATCCTCTCTACCTGTCCTGAGCTTTGGGGATGATAAGCACAATGTAATTTCCAACTGGTCCCCAATATTTTGCCTAAACCTTGAATTACCCAGGATATAAATGCAGGCCCATTGTCTGACCCAGTAACAGTAGGAAGGCCATACCTTGGGATGATTTCATCCAATAACTTCTTGGCTACTACAAGGGCAGTTTCCTTCTTGGTGGGAAATGCCTCCGTCCATCCTGAAAAAGTATCTACAAAAACCAGTAAATACCTATATCCAAACTTTCCAGGTTTAATTTCTGTAAGGTCCATTTCCCAATAGACACTGGGAGATGTTCCTCTTTCTCTTTTTCCTGAGGATGTCATTAATTGGCTGGTGGCATTTGTGGCCTGACAGGCTTGGCATCTAATCACAACATCTTGGACTAACTGATGAAGGTGTGGGATATGATACCTAGGAGCTAGTAAGGCCTTGAGCTTTTTAATTCCCAGATGAGTTCCTTCATGTAGTTGCTTTACCAGAGTTCGACCTAAAGCAGTGGACAACACAGGCAATCCATCTGAGGTAAAAGTCCATCCTTTTTTATTGGAGGTGTTTGGCAATTTGAGGACATAGGTTTGATCCTCCTTACTATAAACAGGTTTTTCAGGGAGGACTGGGGAAGGCATAGACAAGGTAGCTACCATAGGTGGGAACAAGGCTACTTTCCTAGCCTCTTGGTCTGCCATCCTATTCACAGCAGCCTCTGGGGAATGTCCTTTTTTATGTCCTGGGAAGTGGATTATAGCTACTTTGGTTGGCAACCAGATGGCTGCCAATAAGTCCAATATTTCTTGTTTATTTACTATTTATATACTATTTATATACTATTAAAAAATAGTCTTTCCCTCAGCTGTGAGGAGACCTCTTTGCTGGTATATTGCCCCATGCACATGGGCTGTCAGTGTAGATGTTAGCTGCCTTTCCTGCCCCCCAGTCGAAGGGCTTCAATGAGTGTGATAAGTTCTGCCCTTTGTGCTGAAGTGCCTGGGGGCAATGCCCTGTCCACAATGTCCTAGTCCCATCCACTACTGCTGCCCCCACGTACCTGATGCCATTTTGCACAAAGCTGCTCCAATCTGTATACATAATAATGTCAGGATTTGGTAGAAGGATGTCAGTGAGATCCTGTCTCAGTCCTTGGGGATGGCTCAGTATCTCTGAACAGTCATGAGGGTCATGGTCCAGGTCTGGTGTTGGTAGCAGGGAAGCTGGGTTAAGGGCTGCACTTGGGGCAGATCTTACCCTGGTTGGTCCAACAGTAGAGACTGATAGTAAGTCAGTAGAGCATTGGACATCCATCTGTCTGGAGGGCTCTTCAAAACCCCCTCAATGGCATGTGGGGTAGTAATGGTCAGGGGCTGGCCCAAAGTCAACTTTCTGCATCCTTAGTCAGTAGGGCTGCTGCTGCTATGATTCTTTTTATTTTATTTTATTTCTTTTTGTATGTGTATTAGTGTGTTGTCTGCATGTAGGTTTGTGCACCCATGTCGTGCAATGCCGCGGAGGTCAGAAGAGGGTCTCGGATTCCCCTGTAACTGGAGTTCTCCTGGAATTGGAGTTACAGATGGCTCTTAGCCACCATGTGGGTGCTGGGGATCAAACCCGTGTTCTCTGCAAGAGCAGTTGTTGCTCTTAACCACTAGGCCATCTCTCCAGCCCCACTGCTATGATCTTTAAGCACTTAGGCCATCCAGAGGCCACTGGGTCTAATTTCTTCAAGAGGTAGGCTATTGGTCTCTTCCAGGGTCCCAATGTCTGGGTCAGGACTCCTTTACCCACTCCATTTGCCTCATCCACATATAGCTGAAATGGCTTACCCAAGTCCAGTAGCACCAAGGCCTGGGCCTCCAGAAGCACCCTCTTGATGTCTTTGTAGGCTGATTCTTGATCTTTTGTCCAGTTGAAGTTTCCTTCCAGCCCCCTTGTGGCCTCATACAGGGGCTTAGCCTTCTCCGCAAATCCTGGAATCCAGAACCTGCAAAACCCAGCTGAGCCAAAAATTCTCTGACTTCCTGCTGAGTAGTTGGGGTGGGAATATTTAGAATAGTCTGTTTGTGGGCTTGGGAGAGCATGTAACCCACCCCCCTTTTAGTATGTAGCCCAAATATTGGACCTCTGTTTTACAGACGTGGGCTTTCTTGGCTGACACAGATATCCCTAATTGTCCTCTGCAGCTAACACCAAATCATCCACATATTGTCACAAAGACACTTCAGTGATAGTTAGCCTATACTCATGGAGATCCCAGTGGAGAGCCTCATCAAAGATGGTGGGAGAGTTCTTAATTCCTTGAGGAAGCCTGGTCCAGGTCAATTGTCCACTAAATCCTTTATCTGGATCTTGCTATTCAAAGGCAAAGAGGGGCTGGCTGATGGTACTCAGAGGAATGCTAAAGAATGCATCCTTTAGGTCCAGCATGGTATACACCTGTTCTTGGGCTAGCAAAGTACTGAGCAAGGTATAAGGATTAGGCACAGTAGGGTGAATATCTTGTACCCTTTTATTTACCTCTCTTAAGTCCTGGAATGGTCGATAATCTTGACCTCCAGCTTTCTTTTTTTTTTTTTTTTGTCTTTTTGAGACAGGGTCTCTCTGTAGCTCTGGATGGCCTGGAACTCACTCTGTAGACCAGGCTGGCCTTGAACTCACAGAGATCCACATGCCTCTGCCTCTCAAGTGCTAGGATTAAAGGTG
>VZQC01007611.1:7311445-7327662 GCA_009823505.1 Rhizomys pruinosus
GCCACCACCCTAGCCCTGCTTATGGGAATAGGAATAGTGGGTACTGGAACTGGTATAGCCTCTCTGGTCACCCAGAGCTCTCACTATCGTAACCTGAGAGCTGCTATAGACATAGATATAGAGCAATAGAAACTTCTATAACCCACCTCCAGGAATCACTGACTTCATTATCAGAAGTAGTTCTACAAAATAGAAGAGGGCTAGATTTATTGTTTATGCAACAAGGAGGACTATGTGTTGCCTTAGGAGAAGAATGTTGTTTTTATGCAGACCACTCTGGAATTGTAAAAAAATTCCATGGCAAAAGTTAGAGAAAGTTTAAATCAAAGAAAAAGAGAACAGGAACAAGGACAAAGTTGGTTTGAGTCCTTCTTCCATAGCTCCCCATGGCTCACCTCCCTTATATCTGCAGTACCAGGGCCCCTGGCCATTCTCTTGCTTTTATTCACATTTGAGCCATGCATTATTAACAAATTAGTTCGATTTGTTCAACAAAGAATCAAGGCTGTACAATTGATGGTTCTAAGGGTCCAGTATGACCCCCTCCCAGCAATGGAAACTGAGGAAGGAGACTAAGGATCTGTCTCTATAAACTACTAAAAGGGGGGAATGTGAGGACCAAGCTGACTCCAGTTTAGCTCGGTCAGCTCCATCTTGGCCTAGAGTTCACCCCAGAGTTAAAAAAAAAGCCAAACAAAGGCATGGCATAGATAAATCAATCCTTTATTAGTAGAGTGATTTAACTTCTGCCAAAAAGTATACAGATAAATGCTTTATGAGAATGGAAGGTCCAGATCAGATAAAATAATAGAACAAAGAGTCCAGAGCAGGTGGATACATATAATAAAAAACTGATTGATCTGTAACCAAGATCCTATCAATCAGAGGAGGAGACACCATGACCATGATGAAAAACCCTAACTGGGAATAAAAGCTAAGGGAAATTGGGTCTCGAGTCCACTGCCCTCCAGTCCCATGGGAGTGTGCTCAGCCCGATGCATCATCTGTTTTATCTATTCTGTCCTGGTTGTTGGTTGTTGTGGCTTCTTTTCTGCTTGCTTGTAAGTAACCCTCGATTAAACTTATATTTACAACTGTCTGTGCCCCCCCATCGGCATCTTTCTTACATGAGTGTGGCAGACTGAGCCTAACACTACAAGTGGTGATCCAGTGTTGCCAATACCACTTGCTGAAGATGCTGTCTTTTCTCCATTGTGGCTTCTTGGCCCCCTTGTCAAATATGACATGGCTGAAATTGTATGTTTTCACGTTTGGATCTTCGGTTTTGTTCCATTGGTCAACAGGTTTGTTTTTGTGCCAGTACCAGGGCTTTAAGACAATTTCTTCCCTCCAATAAAACAGCCTAGAAATATACAACTGCAGGGATTGGAGAGATGGCTCAGCAGTTAAGAGCACCAAATGCTCTTGCAGAGGACCCAGGTTTGATTCCCAGCCCCCACATGGTAGCTAACAACCATCTTTAAGCCAACCATCTTTAAGCCAACCACTTTATTTTTATTTTTATTTTTTTTTATCCACAAGTGAAGCCAACCACTTTAATCCCAGCACTCAGGAGGCAGATGCAGGTGGACCTCTGTGAGTTCAAGTCCAGCCTGGACTACAGAGGGAGATCTGGGGCAGCAGGGAGAACTTGTCTGAAAAAATAAAATAAATAAAAAGAAATATACAACTGCAATGTGTTAAAAATAACCACCTTTAGGGACTGGAGAGATGGCTGAGTAGTTACGAGCACTGACTGATCTTCCAGAGTACCCAGGCTTGGTTCCCAGCACCCACATGGTGGCTAAGAACCGTCTTGAAGCCAGACATTGTGGTGCAGGCCTTTAATACTAGCATTTGGGAGGCAGAGGCAGGCGGATCTCTGTAAGTTCAAGGCCAGCCTGGTCTACAGAGTGAGTTCCAGGAGAGCTGGGGCTACAGGGAGACCCTGTGTCAGAAAAATAACCACCTTTGGACTTTATTTTATTTTATAAAATTACCATATACTTTTCTCACACCACTGCCCTGAGCCTGAACTGTATCTGCCATAGACCTCCCCCAAACACTGTAGGCTGTGTTCCTGCCTTCCTCTCTCATTCTCTGTAAGTTCCTGAATACCATTTTCTTATCCCTATTTCATGCTTTTGGTATTGTCAATTGTTAAATGTCTGTATTTTGTATTGCCTTAATAAGACTATTTCCTGGCATCCAATTCCTTAGCCTCTCCCTTATCTGTCTTTAATTATCATTTGTAACTTTAGTTATGGTTAGATTTTAGTAAAAAAGGATATATAATTCTGTTTCCCATCAGTTGTTGAGTTTGAAATCCAGTTAGGGATATTTACTATAGTAAATGTAAATGATATTTTTTTATTTTATTTTATTTTTTGTAAATGATATTTATTATTATTATTATTTTCATTATTATTATTATTTGTCTTTTTGAGACAGGGTCTCCCTTTAGTCCCAGCTGGCCTAGAGCTTGCTATGTAAACAAGGCTGGCCTGAACTCACAGAGATCTGCCTGCTTTTGCCTTCTGAGGGCTGGGATTAAAGGCATGCACTAGCATGCCAAGCATAAGACAGTTCTTAGCCAGCATGTGGGTGCTGGGAATTGAACCTGGGTCCTCTGCAAGAGCAGTCTTAACAATTGAGCCATCTCTCCAGCCCTGTAAATGACATTTCTAAGGATGCTTCCTCCAAATGAAAGCCTTTATGTTTGGCAGCAATGTATGTGGCTCTGTTCAGTACAAACACTATGATAAGAACTGAATATGTGAGTGTGTATATATGAAGTACTGTTTGCTTTTGAAAATTCTGTGATGTAGTTATAAAATATTAAGGCTCTAGAAAGTGCCATCACTAAACTTAATTGTTTTCATATTTTAATTATAAGGAAACTGTGTTCCATGGCTGGAGTCTCTTAGTACTGTGTAGACTGTGGACAGTTTTTTAAAATTAATTTATTTATATATTTTATNATTAATGAACACAGATGCCGAGATTCTAAACAGATACTGGCAAATTGCATACAGTCCAACATCGAGAAGATCATCCATCGTGACCAAGTTTGCATTCACACCAGAGAAATGCAGGGATGGTTCAACATTATGAAATCAAAAATATCATCAAGCATATTAAGTGGACTGAAAGAACAAAACCACAAGCACGATGAATATCTCATTTGATGTGGAAAAATCCTTTGACAAATCCAGCATCCCTCACCACATGCTAAAAGTCCTAGAAGGAATTGAATTGGAGGGATAATTCCCCAATGTAATTGATCAAAGCCATATACAGCAACCCACGCCGATATCATCCTAAATGGGGAAACAACAGAAACATTCCCTTTAAGGTGGAACTTGGCAAGGCTGGCCCCCGTCACCACTCTCTTCTACCCTTTCAATATAGGGCGTTGAAAACACCTTGCCTAAAAAGGGGGGCAAATAAGACAAGAAAAGGAAATTAAAAGGAGTACTATTGGAAAAGAGGAAGTCAGCTATTCCCCTTTTTTTGCTGAGGTTATGATTGTTTACTTAAGGGGATGCTAAAAACTCTCCACAAAACTCTTAGAAATGATTAAGGGCTTTCAGTAAAGTGCCAGGATAAAAAATTAACCTAGAAAAATCAGTGGGCTTTTTTACACCAAAAACAAGCAACTGGAAAAGGAATTCAAGGAGAACCTTCCCACTCACAAACATAAGCCGCAAAAACAATAAAATACCGAGGGAAAGGGAACAAACCTAACCAAAGACAACCAAATAGCTCACTATAACAAAATTTTAAAAAAATAAAAAACCTTTAAAGAAAGAAATTGAAGAAGACATCCAGAAGATGGAAAAACCTCACCAGGCTTCATGGATTGGGAAAAATTAACATCGTAAAAAATATCAAATTCTACCCAAACTCTTTGTACAGATTTAATGGCAATTCCAATCACAATCCCCAAGAGTTTCTTCACAGGCTTGGAAAAAAAAAATCCGTTTTTAAAGTCATTGTTTGTGGGTTTTTGTTGGGTGGGAGTGGGGTGGTGGTGGGGGGGTGGTGGGGGGTGGGGGGTGGGGGGGGGTGGGGGGGGGTGGGTGGGGTGGGGGGGGGGGGGGGGGGGGGGGGGGGTGGGGGGGGGGGGGGGGGGGGGGGGGGGTGGGGGGTGGGGGGGGGGGGGGGGGGGTTGGGGGGGGGGGGGGGGGGGGGTGGGGGGTGTGGGGGGGGGGGGGGGGGGGGGGGGGGGGGGGGTGGGGGGGGGGGGGGGGGTGGGTTGGGTGGGGGGGGGGGGGGGTGGGTTGGGTGGGGGGGGGGGGGGGGGGTGGGGGGGGGGGGGGGGTGGGGTGGGGGGGGGGGGTGGGGGGGGGGTGGTGGGGGGGGGGGTGGGGAGGGTGGGGTGGGGGGATGGGTGGGGTGGTTGGGGGGGTGGGGGAGGTTGGGGGGGGGGGTGGGGGGGGGAGGGAGGGTGGGGGGGGGGTTGGGGGGGTGGGGGGGTTGGGGTGGGTTTTGTGGTTTGGTGGTGGGGGGGGGGTGTGGGGGGGAAACTAATCACAAACACCAACAAGCCAAGCAACAACCCAAAACCCACAACACACAAAAAGACAACACCCAACCCCACGAAACCCACAAAAAAGGGGTGGGTTTAGTGTTTTTGGTTTTATGTGGTTTTTGAAGTTTTTTGGTTTGTTTTTTTAGTTGTTTTTTGGTGGGTTTGTGTTGTTGTTGGGTTTTTGTTTTTTTGTTGTTTTTTGGTTTTTTTTTGTGTTGTTTTTGTGGGTGTGTTTTGGTGTTTTTGATTGTTGTTGGTGTTTTGTGTGGGGTGTTTGTTTTTTGGGGGGGTGGGGTTGTTGTTATTTGGGGTTTGTTGTTTTTCCCCCCACCCGCCCCTTCCTCGCCCCCCCACCCCCCTGCTTTCACCCACCCCGCCCTCAAATGTCACTATTTACTCTCTTTACCCCTGTTCGTTCTCCTCTACCCTCCCCTCGCGCACTATACCTACGCGAGGGGACTATAGTCCATAACCCCACCCCCCCTCCTTTTCCTTTCCAAACCCTCAGACCTGTTGACCAATGGAACAAACCGAAAGATCCAAATTGAGCACATAACCCAATTTCATGCCATTCTCATATTTGACAAGGGGGCCAGAAGACCACAATGGAGAAAAGACAGAGCATCATTCAACACAAGTGGTTTGGCAAAACTGGATCACACTTTGTAGAAGAATGAAATTTTAAACCCCTACCTCTCGCCCTGTACAAAGTCACTCCAGATGGATAAAGACCTCAACGGGAAACCCCAACCTCTGAAGGTGATAGAAGAAAAAGTTGGCAGCAACGACTACAAGACTAGGCGTCAGGAAAAGACTTCTAAATCAGATCAGCAGCTGCCAAGAATTAAGGGTCCACATTTAAGAAATGGGACCTCATTAAACTCAAAAGCTTCTGTACATCAAAAGAAACAATCAAGGAAGTGAGAGAATCCCACAGAGTGGGAGGAACCGTTCACTGCAGAATACATCTGACAAAGCATTGATTTCCAGAATACTATAAACTACTCAAAAAAAACAAAGAAAAAATAAAAACAAACTCTGACCGCTCAAAACCGATTCAACTTCCACGTTGGAGAATATTGAGAAAGACTGAGAGATGAAAAGGCACTATGGCAGAATGCTGAGCTCTTGGTGGGGTGGGGGGATGGGGGAACAACGGGTCTATATTTGATTTTAAATATATACTATAGGGTCTGGAGGGATGGCCCTAGCAGTTAAGAGCGATGACCGCTCTTTGCAGATGACCCGGGTTCGATCCCAGCCCCACATGACCTGGCCGGCTTAAGAACCGTCCCCCCCCCCCCCGTGACTTCCTGGTTCCGAGGAGAACTCCAGTTCCAGGGGATCCAGGAACTCTCTTCTGACCATCCGCGGCATCGCACGACATGGGTGCGCAGACCTGCATGCACACAATACATTCATACAACATAAACAATTAAATAAATAAATAAAAAATTAAAATTAAAAAAAATATCAAGAAAACAATGAGACCAAGTGCAAGAGGTTGTGGGAAAGGGGAACACTCATCCACTGCTGGTGGGACTTGTAAACTCGTACAGGCCACTATGGAAAGCAGTGTGGAGAACCCTTGGAAGGAATTGGAATGAACTTGCCACCCCCAGACCCAGCCATACCACTACTGGCCATGTACCTCAAGACTTACCCACCACAGAGCTACATGCACGCCATGTTTATTTCACAGCTCTCTTCACATAGCAAAGCTGGAACCAACCTAAATGCCCCTCACTGACGAATGGATAGATAAAAGGTGTACATTTACACAATGGAGTTTTCTATGCAGCCGTAAAGAAGGACAACATACACTAGCCTTTGCAGGAAAATGGCTGGAGCTAGATGACATCATGCTGAGTGGAAAGTAACACAGTACCCAGAAAAACAAACACGAATGGTAACCTCATCGTGGATGCTAGTGCCAATTACACGGTTGTAAGTATTTCTGTGTAGGGCCCCCTGAGCTCTTATTCAAAGCAGTTGGACATATGCATGTTGGAAGCAACAACAACAACAGGAAAGTACTGCATCAAAAGATAGCTGAATGAAATCGTGAACTTCTGCTCAAAACAGTCAACGATCCCCATGGAAAATATTGAGAAAGACTAAGAGATGGAAAGCTGTTTGCAGAAAGGCCACGAGCTTTCCTGACGTGGGTGGGGGAATGAGCGGATACACGGGTCTAGATTTGTTAAAAAAATAATAAATACAATAAAAAAATAATAAATTTCATGCATTCTATAGAACACAGTGCAAATAAAACCAATTATCAACAACAGATAAGCCCTACTATCTACAAAAAAAACAAAAACCACAAATAAAAAATGAAAAAGAGATAAAGAAGAAATAAAAGCATTCCTGGAACTGATGACAATGATAATACAACACACAAAACCATGGATACTTTAAAAGCAGACCAAGAGGGTAAGTTTGAGAGCCCTGGGTGCCTACCTTAAAAAAAACAAAAGAGCCGGGACATGGTGGCGCATGCCTTATCCTAGCACTTGGGAGGCAGAGGCAGGCGGATCTTTGTGAGTCAAGGCACAAGCCTGGTCACAAAGCGAATTCCAGGACACATGGGGCCTACAGGAGACACTTCCAAAAAGAAAAAAAAAAAAAGTTAAAAAAAAGAAAACACAAAGAGCAAAAGTGAAACGATCTAACAACTGGAGGCTAAAAAGACGGGAGAGACAAACACAGATGAAACCTAAACACAACAGACCAGGAAGAAATAACAAAATCAGAGGAAAAATCAATGAAATAGAAAACAAAGAAAACAATACAAAAATCAATGAATGCAAAGTTGGTTCTTTGAGAAAAAAACAAGATAGACAGACTTCTAGCCCGCTGTAACCAAAAGAAAGAAGGAACGACTCAAATCAATACAATCCCTGAAGAAAGGGAAATAATCACAACAGACAATGAAAAGATCCAGACGATCATATGGGTAATACTTCAAAAAACCTATACCCTACAAGTTTGAAAACCTAGAAAATGAAGAATATCTGAAATCCTGGGAAGTCACCAAGCTCAACCCAAGAAGAGAGATCGACAGCTCTAAACAGACCCATAATATATGAAGAAATAGAAGATGAATTAAAAAACTCAAATCCCAAATAAAAAGCCCAGGCACAGATAGTTTCACAGCGAATTCATAAAATATTCAAAAAGACTTACAACCATTATTACTCAAATTTGTTCAGACGATACACAGGGACTTCTCCAAATTCCCTCTATGAAGCCAGCGAATCACTCTACTATCCAAACAAAGGCAAAGATACAACCAAAAAACGAGAAATATCAATCGATCTCATTAATGACACAGATGCCGAAATTCTAAACAGGATACTGCAAATCGCATCAGTCCCCACAGCAAGAAGAGTCATCCTCGGTGACCAAGTTGGATTCACACCAGAGCGCAGGGATGGTTCAACATATGAAAATCAAAAGATTGATCATCAAGCATATAAGTGGACTGAAAGACAAAAACCACACGATGACTCAATTGATGTGGAAAAATCCATTTGACAAAATCCAGCATCCCTTCATGCTTAAAGTCCTAAGAAGGAATTGAATTGGAGGGATCATTCCTCAATGGTATCAAAGCCATATACAGGAAACCCAAGCCATTATCATGCCTAAATGGGGAAACAACAGAACATCCCTTTAAAGGTAGGAACTTGGCAAGGCTTCCCCTGCATCCACACTCCTTTCAATATAGTGCTTGAAACACTTGCTAGGGCAATAAGACAAAAAAAGGAAATTAAAGGAGTACTAATTGGAAAAGGGAAGTCAAGCATCCCTTTTTTGCTGATATATGATTGTTTACTTAAGGGATGCTAAAAAACTCCACCAAAAAACTCTTAGAAATGATTAAGGGCTTCAGTAACGTGGCAGGATAAAAAATGTAACCTAGAAAAATCATGTGGCTTTTTTACACCAAAAAACAAGCAACTGAAGAAGGATTCAAGGAGCCTTCCCACTCACAATAGCCTCAAAACAATAAAATACTAGGAACAACCTAAAAAAGACACCAAATAGCTCTACAACCCAACAAAAATTTTTAAACCTTAAGAAAGAAATTGAAGAAGACATTAGACGATGGAAAAACCTCCCATGCTCATGGATTGGGAAAAATTAACATCATAAAAATATCAATTCTACCCAAACTCTTGTACACAAAGTTTAATGCAATTCCAATCAAAATCCCCAAGATTTTTCTTCACACAGGCTTGGAAAAAAAAAGATCGTTAATTCATTGGAAAAACAAAAAGACCCTGATAGACCAAAACAACCTGAGTGAAAAGAGACTACACAGGGGAGGATACTCTATACCAGACCTTGAACTATACTACAGGGCTATAGTCAGAAAACAGCCTGTTACTCGGCACAGAAACAGACCTGTGACCAATGAAACAAACCGAAGATCCAATCTGAACACATACAATTTCATCCATCTCATATTTGACAAGGGGACCAAGAATGACACAATGGAGAAAAGACAGCATGCATCTTCACAAGTGGGTGTTGGCAAAACTGGATCACACACTGTGTAGAAGAATGAAATTAAACCCCTACCTCTCGCCTGTACAAAAGTCAACTCCAGTGGGATCAAAGACCTTCAACGTGAAACCCCAAACACCCGGAAGGTGAAGAAGAAAAAGTTGGCACAGACTACAAGACTAGGTGAGGAAAAGACTTCCTAATACAGACAGCAGCTCGCGCGCAATAAATTAAGGTCGACAATTTGACAAATGGGACCTCATTAAACTCAAAGCTTCTGTATCAACAAAGAAACAATCAAGGGATTGAAGAAGAAATCCCACAGAGTGGGAGGAAACCTCACTGCTGCAGTACATCTGAACAAAGCATTGATTTCCAAAAAAAAAAGAAAAAAAAAAAAAAAAAACTTCTGCTCAAACAGTCAACTTCCACATGGAGATATTGAGAAAGACTGAGAGATAAAAGCACGTATGGCAGAATGCATGAGCTCTGGTGGGGTGGGGGGATGGGGGAACACGGGTCTATATATTGATTTTAAAATATTGTAAATGCAAAGAATCTTTCATTCAAGCTGAGCTTGCACCACCACCCTCCTGAAAGCAGGTTGGGACAAGTGGTCCTGAAGCTGGGCGGGGAAGGTCTTTTAAAAGGAAAAACTGCAAATGGAGAATTTTCCAGTTTGGGCATTTTGTTATTGATTCATAAGGACTGAGGAAGCATGATTTTTAGACTGATAGATTGGGGCCACCTGGAAGCTTTGGTGGCGCCAATGGGGGTGGGGTGGAGATTTTACTCACTAAGTACATCCTGGCGGAAGAGCAAAGATGTTTAACTTCAGTCTTTCCCTGTTAGTTATTTTCAACAAACAACCTTTGGTCCTTCCCTGTTAGCTATTGAGATATTCTGTGGTTTCTCCTGGCATCTGAGGATGGGGGCTGTTTCCCAGATGGTGTAATTCCACAAAATAGAAAAATGGAGTCTATCTTGTTCTCTTATAACCGGTTCCTCTTGGGCTGGAGAGATGGCCTAGCGGTTAAGAGCGCCGACCACTCTTACAGAGGACCCGGGTTCGATCCCCAGCACCCACATGGTGGCTGAGAACCGTCTGAAACTCCAATTCCAGGAGAACTTCAGTTCCAGGGGAATCCGACACCCTCTTCTGACCTCCGCGGCATTGCACTACACGGGTGCACAAACTTGTATGCAGACAGTACATTCATACACATATAGAAATAAATAAAAATAAAAAAAAATTTTTAAAAAGGCCAAAAATAACTGGTTCCTCTTTACAATTCCCCCATTCCTGTGGGTACTCTAGAGACCAATCTTAGTCTCTTTAATACATTTAGTCCATTTGAATGGCATCATCATATGGCTTCCTGTCTGAATAATTATTATTTATACCGTTTTGGTTGAGTCTGATGTGGTCCGACCTGAGAGCCATCAGTTGCATGGCTCCTTATCATTCTTTCATGAAGACCACCAGTCAGTTTAGGATGCAAGGACCTGCTGGTCAATAAAACCGACAAGTGAGTTAAGGACGTATGAGCCAAGAGTCAGAGGAACCAGAAGGATAAGTCCACTGGCAGATCCAGGAAGTCCTCAGCTCTCAGCTGAGAAAGAAACTGGCTCTTTGGGGTGGGGTATTGACCCTAAACTATCTAGCCAATCTTTTAGCTCCTACTTTTAACAATTACCCTCTGAGGAGGTTACCCCAATTGCCAAGAGGGAATCGGGGCACTGACCACTCTGACTTCTTCCATGCTGAAAAGGGTTGTAGAAGGTGGCAACTGGGGTACTTCTGCTCAGTGGATCTATCTAAAAGACCCCAAGAAGTATAGTTACAGAGAGAACAAAATTTTTGGCCAGTGCCTGTGAAGGCAAGAGTAGCTAGGTACATTTTCTAGGCAGGGAACCAAGAGAGGAACAGGGCGAGTTAAATGTTCAACTTAAAAGTCCATTGGAATCTTTCAGTGAGAGGTTCCATTATTTATCTTTGATTCTGATTATTTGTCCATGGCGTCTGGACTCAGCATCTGCTTTCCAGGAATTTTCGATAGTCACAGTGTGAGTTTTCCCTTAGGTAACAAGTCCATCCAAACTGTCTTCTTTTGGACTGCATGCAGTTGGTTCAAGAAGATAGAATCTAGCTTTTTTGAGCCAAATTATCTTGAAGTTCTGGGTGCATTAGCAATTGGAGGATCCCTGTCTAGGGTCTGCAGAAGGAGAGAGGACTTGTACCCTGGTTTGAGGAATTGGAAAAGAGTTTTAGTACACAGAGCTCTAGAATGAGGGCCAGCTTTAATACACAGGGCTCCAGAATGAGAGCCATAACCATGAGAATATAAAAGGTGGTATTTTCTGGCATGGTGCATTAAATCTGTCATCTATCTCTGAGATATTTTCTAACATGACACAGTAGATTCCTAACTTGGCACAGTAGGTCTCTCATCTATCTCTCTGGTAATAAGCTATTTCATTTTCTCTTCTTTAGATCACAGTTTCCTGTTGGGGTGTTTAAAACCACACAGTTAGCTCAGATAAATGAAGTCTGTTTTGGTGTTAAGGTCAGTTGAGGTTCTGGTCCTTAGCAGGTCACTCAGGCCTTGTGCTTGGCTCTCTTCATCAGTTCCATCTATGTGAGGACAAAGTCAGGTCTTGCTTGACCTGAGCTTCCCTTTGAAGCTTGAGGAGCCTCTCCTCTGTATGGACTTTCCTCCCTTGACTGGACACTGGCCAGATGAAGTCCTTTGTTTTGTTTTTGGGATTTTTTGGTTGTTTGGTTTTTGTTTTTGTTTTTTTGTNATACATATTTACATGCAGTAAGTGTGCTAGTTTGAATGACAATGTCCTCCATTGGTACCAAATATTTGAACATTTTGTCCCCTGTTGGTGGCTCAGTTTTTGGAGGATTTTGGAACTGTGGTCATGTTGGAGGAAGCACATCACTGGGGGGGGGGGTGACAATTCTTAAGTGTTGCTGAATTTCCAGTTGCTCTCTGCTACCTGTGCCTGCTTGGAGATGTGAGTGGTTGGCTTTCTGCTCTAGCCACCTTTGCTGCCAGGCCTCGTGCCATGAGGGACTCTTATCCCCCCCCCAGAACTGTACCCACATAAACTCTTCCTTCTATGAGTTGTCTTGGTCATGGGGTTCTATCCCACCAACAGAAAAGTAACTAATACAGTAAGAAATTACATTTGTCTAGCTATCTATATTTGGCTATGTATACAGTACTGCACATGAATTCGTCCCGCTGAGCAGGCTTTAAGACCAATAAGATAGGTATTGATTACCCCAAGATAAAAGTGCCACCACTGTACCAATATGTATAGTTTGCTGTGCCAGTTCATTGTTGTGGCTATTGGGCTTTATAGCTGGGCCTGGACCATTGATGGATTTTCTCCCTTAATAGATTGCATAGTATCGTCTGATACTGTGAAAGCTGGTCTTCAGGGAGGACGGTTCCAGCTCCACTGCTCCATGCTCTGTGTCTGAATTCATGTCCTGTCTTCAGCACTGGGGGCTCATCTTCAAGCTCTGGGAGACAATCAAGGGCTGTGCATTATTTTAGGTGTCTCGTGTACTGCCTGTAGCAGGGCTTCTCCTGTCCGGCACTGGAATTCTTGTCATATGGCCTTCAGCTATACACAGGTACTCATATATAGTCTATATGTGTATTTTTCAGGAGATTTCTGAACTAATACATTTCCCTGTGGTTTTTCACACCACCTAAGCATGATGTTTCTCCTCTCTCCATCCCAGCCTAACTCTCCATCCTCCCATTATGTCCCCACATTTCCTCCACTGTCACCTTGCTAATACCTGTCTCCTACTATCCCCCTCTCTCATGCACCTTCTGTCCCTTCGCCTCCATGCTTACTGTCCATTTTCCTGGTTCCTGTGGTTAAAGCAGAATCTATACATACATGGAAGGACTTGGTGCTAAGATCCACAAATGCGAGAGAACATATGTCTCTTGTTTTTCTGAGTCTGGTTACTTCACTTGGTATAATAGTTTCTATCTCCAAATCCATTTCCCTATGAATTTCACAACTGTTTTTCCATTATCACTGAGTAGAACTCCACTGTGTACATGTACATTTTCATTATCCATTCATCGCTGAGGGACATTTAGTTTTTTTTCCCCATTTCTTAGCAATTGTGGGAAGAAAAGCAACAAACATGGTGAGGCGAGTGTCTCTGCAGTAGGAGCAGTCCTCTGGGGATATGGCAAGGAATGCATATACCAGATCATATGGTAGATTTATTTTTAGATATGCGAGGGTTCTGCACACTACTTTCCATAGTGCTTCATCACCAGTTTGGTAATCCACACCGAAGCAGCGCAACTATGAGCATGCCCCCTGTGCCAACAGTCCATACTTCCTATCACTTTTAATTTCTCCCCTTCTGGCTCGTCAAATAGCGATTAAAAGGAAACTGTGCCGCAAATACCCTATTCTATTGTATTGTCACTAGAGTTGGCTGGTTGTATGTTCTGTCAAATTATGGGTTCTCAAGACACAGGGGAGGAATAGAAGCCGGGATTGAAAGTATAAGCTGCGAGAAGCCTCATAACAGATCTTGCTTGTCCTTAGTGGTCCAGCTTTGAATATCAAAGATGCCCAGCCGAGAAGAGAGAAAATGTGGTCGAGAACTCCGGTCCTGTAATAGATAAGAGAATTTAAGAAAGAAGAAGCCAGATGTGTGGTGCGTACAGCTTTATAATCGCGCTAGCATTTGGCCTTGCCTGGAAAGATTACGGGAGCAGAGGAGCAGGCAGATTCTTGTGTGAGTTCAGGGCCAGCCGATGGTCGTGAAGACAGAATGAGGTTCCAGGATATTGCTGGGGCTACATGAGACCCCACCTGGAGCGGTTCCTCCGAAAAGAACCAATTAACATAAACATACAAATAAAGTGACAAATCAAAGTAAATAATAATAATATCAATGTACTAGGCAGAACAAAGCAGATGTGTAACTATATCAAAACACGGAGAAGCCACGATTACCCCATCATGATGGTCGCATACGGGAGTCTTGAGGGAGAGAAGCCTTCCTCCATACCCTGAGGTGGCAGGCTTGCCTTCCATCGTGCCAGTGGACATGAGAACACTCTTGGGTGTTAATCGAAGTCCTCCTCAACAGCCCACTTGGGTGTTAAGATGAAGTCCGTGCCTCGACAGCACCCGACACACGCCTGAAAAGTAACGTTGGGGATCTCTGGAGTGCCCCCAAAGCCCATGTTTCAAAGGCACTAAATTGGAGCGCCTGCATGAGTGACTTTTAACCACGCGTGGATCTCTCCAAAGGAGGAAGGGTAGCTCATGTAATTGTTCGCATAGTATTTCCATCGACAGTGACAAATACCGAGCGAGAAATCAACTTATAGGGAGCACAGGTTGAAATTTGTGCGCTCACAGAGTGAGCCAGGAGAGAGCAGATCTACTTCCTGATGAGGGAACGGCGTGAGCAGAAAGAGCTGGCTGTGGTGAAACTCATACAATGCAGTGGTCTAGGAAGTCAGATGACAACGCCAGCCGCGTGGATGCTTGGGCATCGGCTTATAAACACTCACGTGGCCCACTCTCCAGGGACCCAATTCCCCTTAAGCAAGGAGCCCAGCTTCCAGTGGTCTGCAGCTCTCCCAATAGCAAGGGCAGCGCTGCAACATGAAATACTATGCATACTCTGCACACACAACCAAGAATTCAAAACCCAGAACCCACGGCTGTGGGGACAATCACTTTACCAGTCCAAAGGGCAAAACCAATCAAGCTCAGCCAGGTCACTGAGCAATGTGCCGCCTTTGAAGGAGAACTATCTGGGACACTGCTTCTGCGTGTCACTCCCTAGCCTTTTCATCCTTCCAATCGCGATGATCGCTGGCTGATGCCAGACAAACCCTAGTGCTCAACACACTTCCTGCTAAGTGGAGCGTACTGACTGCCACTGTAGGAACGAGGCAACAGCGGGCTGAGAGGCCTCTGAACCTAGACATATATGAGCCAGCTGATAATCTGATAAGAAGCCTTTACATACCTATGGCTGCCAGGTCCGCAGCCAGCAGCTATAGGCATCGCCTGTAAAAACTGTGGATGGCGTGAAGTGCAGCAAATAACCTTGAATAGAACACAGCTCCAATAATCAATAACGTACAAGTTAATCAGTATGAGTCATTGGCACTTATTCGATATAGATCATGAGTAGATGTTGACAGATCAGCGTACTCAAATAATTCAGCTCGGGATTATCCTTGTATGACATGACTGAGGTGCAGCTTGTCTGAGATCTCAACCAGTTGCGACTGGGAGTTCCATAATGTCTCCCCAGTCGCTCTGTCCTCATTATTTGCTTCTTCTGACTAGCGATTAAATCAGTTACGCGACCGAAATGATCTCTCTATTTTTATTAATATATTCTACACTAGACGACTTAAACTAGCGAAGGGTGTACAGGTTATGCAAGGCTAAGCTAATAATGAAAAAAAATAGCCACCGACTTGCCTCGTAAAATGTTGTTCAGGAAATTCACACCCTAATCGACTCTAATTCATTAACTGAACAATCGATGTACCAATACTTGTTGAGGATAGCATAGCACCCGATCGGAGATTTTTTTGCTGGTTGGGGTTTCCGACAATAAGGATTCTAGTCGAGGCGAGACCTCATCAATAGCTTAATGAAAGTTAAGCTCTATCGCTAAAGGAAAACGGATGCGATCACATCCACCGGAACATCATGCAGAGAGAAGATATTTGTGTAATTCAATAGGATTGGGACGTTAGCTATAAATCATCACTCATCTCGACTAGAAGGTATCATGGGCCACGGAAAGAGAGGAGTAGACTAAATGGGAGGGTCTTTGTCATACACACTAGGTCCATCCCAGCTACACCGCCATGGGTGTTTGGAGAGCAAAGAGCTGGGGAAATATACCCCATTGGCCATTAGTATATGGCATACCGAGGAGCATCGTTGAACCTAGAAGTTTTTCCTCACATCAGGCTAGACTATCTCCGACTCTCTTAATATCGATTTTAAATCTTATTCTTAATTCAATTCGTTTCTGTGATGAGGCAGAGGGAGCCACGGATGGTGCGTTGTAAAATGGCTCAACAACACGAACCAAAGGAACCACATGGATTTATTTTTGAATCTATGACCA
>VZQC01007611.1:7346738-7398345 GCA_009823505.1 Rhizomys pruinosus
TTTTTTTTGTCTTTTCGAGACAGGGTCTCCCTGTAGCCCCAGCTGTCCTGGAACTCACATTGTAGACCAGGCTGGCCTTGAACTCACAAAGATCCGCCTGCCTCTGCCTCCCAAGTGCTAGGATTAAAGGCGTGTGCCACCACGCCCGGCTCTGAAATAATATATTCTTAGTGGAGTGTGGTAGCATACAGTACCTTTAATCCCAGCAGTTTGGAGGCAGAGGCAGTTGGATCTCTGCGAGTTCGAGG
This sequence comes from Rhizomys pruinosus, assembly GCA_009823505.1. Taxonomy (NCBI): domain Eukaryota; kingdom Metazoa; phylum Chordata; class Mammalia; order Rodentia; family Spalacidae; genus Rhizomys; species Rhizomys pruinosus. The sequence goes on from VZQC01007611.1 coordinate 7,346,987, forward strand.
CAGTCTGGTCTACATAGCAAACTTCAATTCAGCTGCCTACATTGTGAGACTTTGTCTCAGAACAAAACAAACAAAATAATATATTCTTGATTTTCAAGTTTTAGAGTTTGATATCTTTCAATTCAGTCTACTTTGCTAATTAAGAAGTTTAAAATATTTCTTATTTTCTTTTCCTTTTCTTTTTTAATCTTTCTTTTTCTTCTTCTTCTTCTTCTTCTTCTTCTTCTTCTTCTTCTTCTTCTTCTTTTTTTTTTGTCTTTTTGAGACAGGGTCTTTCTGTAGCCCCAGCTGGCCTGGAACTCACTATGTAGACAAGGCTGGCCTTGAACTCACAGAGATCCTCCTTGTCTCTTGTCTCCCTAGTGCTGGGATTAAAGGCATGGGCCACCATGCCTGGCTTCTTTTATTTTCTGATTTGTCAATCAATCATGGCCTAAGAGTACTGAATTATAATTTTCTACTATTAATGGTATTTCTGTCCATTTCTCCATGTATTTCTTGTCAATGTTTTATTTTTATGAATTCTGATGCCATATTTTTTCATGCATAGATATTTTTGACAGAGCTTCATTGTAGCACTCAGCCTTTATCATGATAGTCTCCTTTTATGTGTGTGTGTGTGTGTGTGTGTGTGTGTGCGCGTGTGTACATGAAGTCAACCTTGTCTGATATTAATATTGCAACCCCTGTTTTCTTGTTACTTCTATTTTCATTGTAGCATTTGTTCTTCTTTGCTGTTTTCCTATCTGTTTAATTTTAGTCTTTCTGAGGAAGGCTGTTTTACATGTATCTCTTGCACAGGACAGTAGTTGGGTTTGGTTTTGTGACTCTTAGCAGTTTCTAAAGACTGAGATTACTAGGTCAAAGGTGCAGAAAGTTTTCCTAGCACTTGACTCCTGTGACCAAATAAACTGAGTTTCACAGCTTGCACCGCTTTATCCTGTCACCAGCCATTTAGAAGCAAACCATTTCCCCACCACTGCCAGCAGGGCCATTATTCTACGGACTGCTTAAATTTTTAATAGGTGAAAATGGCTCTTAATTGTTTTCTCATTTTTTTTCTTGGCTTTGTCAAATTCAACTTAAGTAAGTTAAGATGGAAGAAAGATGAAGTCAAAATGAAATATCTTATTTTAGGTATCTTCAATAAGATTGCTGGGTGGTAGTGTTTTCTTACTCCTGATTGCTGTGGCTGGATCAATAATTTTCATAGGCTTCTCAGCTTAGTCTTTGGGTTTTCCTGGGAGAAATGATCTCTGTCTTTCCCTCATCATCTGAGACTTTGCTTTCTTTCCTTCCATAATGAATGGGTAATATAACATAATGGGGAAGCATAGGCCTTCAGAAAGATAAAGTGGATTGCAATCCTAGTTCCCATTTATTACTTACAGAGATCCACCTGCCTCTGCCTCCTGAGTGCTAGGATTGAAATCTATCTTATGAATCAATAAGTACCCCATTTTTTTAAAGGACATTTATTTTATTTTATTTTCCATGTGTATGAATGTACTGTCTGCATGCAGGTTTGTGCACCTGTGTCGTGCAATGCTGTGGAGGTCAGAAGAGGGTGTTGGATTCCCCCGGAACTGGAGTTCTCCTGGAATTGGAGTTACAGACGGTTCTCAGCCACCATGTGGGTGCTGGGGATCGAACCTGGGTCCTCTGCAAGAGCAGTCGGTGCTCCCAACCACTAGGCCATCTCTCCAGCCCAAGTACCCCATTTTTCTTTCTTTTTTTTTTTTTTTATTAATTTTATTTATTTCTGTATGTGTATGAATGTACTGTCTGCATGCAAGTCTGTGCACCTGTGTCGTCAGAAGAGGGTCTCGGATTCCCCTGGAACTGGAGTTCTCCTGGAATTGGAGTTTCAGATGGCTCTCGGCCGCCATGTGGGTGCTGGGGATCGAACCCCAGTCCTCTGTAAGAGCGGTCGGTGCTCTTAACTGCTAGGCCATCTCTCCAGCCCCGCCCCCCCCCCCATTTTTCATAAGCCTCACTGATACAGAGTCTTTCAGTTGCAATTGAAAAATAGCTTTAGGGGCTGGAGATGGCTCAGCACTGGCTGCTCTTACAGAGGACCTGAATTGGGTTCCCAACATCTACATTGCAGCTAACAACCATCTGTAACTCCAGTTCCAGGAGATTGGAAGCCTTCTTTTGGCTTCCATAGGCATCACACACACACACCAGTGCACATGCAGGCAAAACATACAATAAAAATTTAAAAAAACTAAATGAGCTTTAATATATTTCCTAAGGTACCTTAGGACAGTATGGATTATAAGGTCTCCCATCTGGCTGGCCGCCACTCTGAATACTCCAAAGCTCTTGCATGCTCCCCCCACCAACACACACACACACACACACACCACACACACACACACACACACACACACACACACACAGAATGAGAGCAACTTGCATTCGGCTGGAGCAAGCTGTGGCTCCTTCCCTTCCGCTTCCCTTCTGCACACAACAGGGCAGCTGCCATACGGCCCAGGGCTCAGGATCTGCATTTGCTGCAGGATGTTATCCCAGAAATCTGCACCCTTCTCTGTACAACCATTGTCCTTTTCCCCCCTCTGCCCTATTCACAAATATATAACGAGCACCTGCCAAGAACCGTGTAGGCTCAGAGGCCCCAGGAGAGGCGGCAAACTGTCTCTGCTGTGAAGGAAGCTACGGGCTTGTGGGACTGTCAGGCTGTCAAAAGACAGCTCTGAGGGAGACGGTGGGATGTGTTGAACGGATGGTTCCCCAAGTGCTGCAGAGGCTCGGCCATCTTCACTTGTTGCCTGGGACAGTTGTCCGGCTGGTTTGCCCGCTCCAGATTCTCCCAGCCCAGCCTGCCCCACGTGCTCTGTCAGAATGGCTTCCTGAACACAGCTGTGCCAGTCTCTCTCTCTCTCTCTCTCTCTCTCTCTCTCTCTCTCTCTCTCTCTGCAGGCGGAAGACTCTCTCAAAATCTCAATTCAGATAATTTCTTACCCTCCTTTTTCAGGCACACCACCCACTGTTCACAAACCTGCCACAGGTCTAAGCAGCCCGCACACCTCCATCATCCACACCCAGCATTTCCCGCCATCGAACCTCTCTTCCCACTGTCCTTTCTGCTTCTTATTCCTGCCTGCCTCCATTGTATACCCCTCCCAAGGTGAGGCATGGCATATGGATTTCCATCTCATGTGATGTCTCATAGTCTGACAGGAAAGAGTAAAGGGATCCGTATGCAGAGTCTGCTGCAGGTATCAGATTGGGAGTGTGTGTGCTCTGACTGTAGCTCAGGCATAAGAGCACTTGCCTAGCACGAGTGAGACCCTGGGCTCCTCCAGCAGCACCCTAAAATGAGTAAGTAGATTCAAAAGAAAATAGGGGGCCAGCAAGATGGGTCAGTGGGTAAAGGCACGAACCACCGAGACTTGGATTCCAACCCTGAGGTAGGAGGAAAGAGCTGGCTCCCGCTTGCTTCGACATGGATGGCTGCAGCATCCAGGCTCACACTCATATGCACATACACATAATTAAATGCAATAAGGAATTTAAAAATAGTAAATAAGGGGCTGGAGAGATAGCCTAGTGGTTAAGAGCACCGACTGCTCTTGCAGAGGACTAGGGTTCGATCCCCAGCACCCACATGGCGGCTAAGAACCGTCTGTAACTCCAATTCCAGGAGAACTCCAGTTCCAGGGGAAACCGAGACCCTCTTCTGACCTCCACGGCATTGCACGACACAGGTGCACAAACCTACATGCAGACAGTACATTCATACACATACAAAAATAAATAAAATTTAAAAAAAAGAGCATCCTTGTTCCAAGCTGGGTCTAATGTCACCTTGTCCTCATGAAACCTCCTAACTCCTCCAAGTGAAATTAACCTCATCCGTTTCTAAACTTTCATATCTCAGTCTCTAGCCTCTGCTCCAGCACAGATGGTCCCTACTTCTTTATGGGTACATTTTTTTTTTTCTGTTTGAGAGACAGATGGTATCCTGTGGAGTGTAGAACAAGTTGTTTACTGTTGAGTTGGAGCCATGTGAAACCTCCTTTGTCCTTCAACAGGATGGCAACACAGCTGCACAGCTGCTTAGGTGCTTCAAGGTTTCTGTCACAGAGAGCTGGTTCACACACCCAAGCCTTTGCTTGGCACAGACTCCGAGGGTGATGTTACTGAGGGTGATGCCATATTTTCAGTGTGTGTGTGTGTGTGTGTGTGTGTGTGTGTGTGTCTGTGTATGTGTGTATGCATGTGTGTAGTTCAGAGGTTGTTGTTAGGTGTCTTCATCTATTCTTCAATTTATTTTCTGAGACCAGGCCTCTCACTGAGCCTGGAGCTTGCCATTTGGGCCAGACTAGCTGGGCAGGAAGCCCCAGGGGTCTTCCCGTCTCACCTTGCCCCGTCCAGCTCCGGCTTCTGGGCACACACCACTGTGTCCAGGTTTTATATAAGTGCTGGCAACTGGAACTCGGGCCTTCGTGCTTGTGAAGAAGCCACTTTATCCACTGAGCCATCTCTTCAGCCTTCGTTTTTCTTTCTTGGTGCTTCATTTTGGTTTTGATACAGCCTCATTAGCCTCCAACTCAAGCTCACCTCAGCTTCCCAAGTGTTGGGCTCATAGGCCTGTACCACCATGCTCCTGAAATGGTTCACTTCCTACCTGGTTACCGCTATCTGAGCTGCTTATTTACTATCTCGTGAATACGTGACCTCCAATGGCCAAGCCCAGTCCCTGCCTGCTTCATTTACTCCTTTCCTCAGGAAATCATTGCTGATGTCTCCTCAGTGGTTAGTTCTTTGGCCATCGTTAGGAACATGGGGATAATGTCCTACCTTCCAGCCAAACTCTGACTGATCAAGAACGAGAAACAGGTGGAAGAAAGTCTGAGACATGAGTAATAGATACAAAGGAAATGATGTGGGCCCTAAGAGAGGAGCGGGTGCCGAGGGGGTGCAGCGGAAGGCCTGGGGGGGGCACGGTGGAAGGCCCGGGGGTGTGGTGGAGGTTGTTGGCATACCCACACACATTCCTCAGCCCATCACACCTGGGCCTTCTGAGTGCCACAGCTGCTAGCTCTGACCTCCCAGGTTCTACACTAATAGGAAACACTTAAATAGTCTCTCTGTCCCACATGCACAAACAAGAGCTCAGCACGAATAGCTCTCCTATATCTGGGATCTGGATACTGGTCTCTCTTGACTCTCCTTGGCTGCAATTCATATTGAGGACTCTGGGCCCAGGTGATCACCCAGACCTCAAGGGAGCCCTGGTTTCCTGTCTCTAGGTCCTGTCACACCTTTGGCATCTGTGATGTCCTTAAATTATTACAGGGGCGCACTCGGGAGGCAGAAGCAGGATCTTTGTGAGTTCAAGGCCAGCCTGGTCTACAGAGTGAGTTCCAGGACAGCTGGGGCTACAGGGAGACCCTGTCTCGAAAAGACAGAAAAATAAATAAATAAATAAATAATTACAGGGGTTTGGGCTGGAGATATGGCTCAGTGGTTAAAAGCACTGACTGCTCTTGCAGAGGACCCAGGTTCGATTCCCAGCACCTACATGGTGGCTAAGAACCATCTTTAAGCCAGGCGTGGTAGTACACACCTTTAATCCCAGCACTCTGGAATCGGAGACAGGCAGATCTCTGTGAGTTCAAGACCAGCATGGTCTATGTAGTGAGCTTCAGGCCAGCTGGGGCTACAGGGAGACCCTGTCAAAGGGAGACTGTGTCTCAAAAAAAAAAATTATTCCAAGGGTTCTAGAATCATTGTCTGGTTCACTTAGGCTCCTCAGCCCCTCTCTCTTCAGCCGGAGCAGGGCCCCCACCCTCACTCCACACCTACAAAGCTGCTGCACTCAGCTGTAGAACTGGATATGCCTGTTGGCAGGAGACAGCTGGCTCCAGAGAGCTGGCTGAGACAAACGCAGCGGATCACTTTTCCTCCGCTCGTGCCAAATATTATTCAGACGTAGCTTTTCAGACAGACACAAATTGCTCAGCAAATAAACACAGAAGGGCTAATCCCAGGACATTTATCAAAGTGGAGAAAGACAGGAGAAAGGATGGTCGAGAGAGGCCTTTGAAACCTGGCCAGGTGGAGCTGGCCTGAAGGGAGGTGGGGAGTCCTCTTTGCACTCCTGGGTTTTAATGCACAGAGGCCCTGAAACCCAGCACCAGGGATCTGGGGCCTGCTATCAACACGCCATACAAAGCTAGCACTGGTCTATACACTTCCCAGGGATGAACAGCAATGAAGAAATCCACTTGGGCCAGCCTGCCTTTGTACAAAGATAGACCTTCCCCCTGGTGACAATGGTCAGGTGGGATAGCTGGCTGCAAGGATTTTGTAAGTCACCCCCACAAATACACAAAATCTGCTTATGCTTCTTGTAACTTCTCAGAATTCCCAGTCCCTCTTTAGGGATAGCCGCTACGGTAGGTGTGAAAGCCGGTTCAGGGATCAGGTCAGCAGATAAGGTTTCAAGGGCAGAGACATGAGGTCTCCGTCCATGCCAGAGGACTGGACAGGCAGCTCAAGTCCCTTCCCCCTCCCTTCCTGCTAGGTTCTAACCTGTGCCAGGAGCTTTCTCCTCCAGGGACACCGAGCCCAGAAACAAGAGAAACCAGGCGCTGCTCTCCCGTCCGACGTCAGTAGTCAGAGAGAACAAGATTAGGTGAGGTCTCTGGAGACAGCCCGAGTCCTCACTGCACCTTGAACGTAGCAGACAGAGAGGCCCCATGGGGGGAGAGGCACCGAGGAGAGCAAGACCAGGGCATGGAAATAATCGCTGACTTTTCTATTAACTCTTTAACCTTAGTAACAACGAAGCAGGGGCCCTGTGGCCCCCAGGTCTGGAGGGGAGGAAGGGGCCCCCTGACACAGCTGGTCCTAACCCAATCAGAAAGGCTAGGAAGAATTCCCAGACAGTATTTCCTTAACACCAGTGTGGGCATGTAATTCTTGTTATTACTTTTCCGATAAGGTACTGAGGGTAAAGCTCAGTGTGTGGCACACCTGCCCAGCATGTGGGGCCTTCGGCTCGAACTCCAACTTTACAAAACAGAAATAGACGCAGATAAGGTAAGATTCCGAGAAGTTAGATAACTTGGCTGAGGTCACTCAGTTATTGAGTAGGAGGCCTCAGAATCTAGCCTCCTTCTCTGGTCTTTCCTTCTTTTTTTTAAATTATAGGGTCTCATGTAGCCCAGGCTAGCCTTGAACTTCTTATGTAGCTGAGCACAGGAGAATCCCTGCTGCTCTTAACGGCCTCTACTATACCTGCTATAAGGGTACAAACTCACTGAGACGCGTGGTGGATTCAGATAAGTGTCAAAGAAATTCAGTTAGCCTGGTGGCAGAATATCTAGCTCACGCACAATTGAGTACCATAAAAGTACTCAAATCTGTTACAATTCTTAGGACAAGGGGTTTTAGAATTTTGGCGACCTTGGGCTGGGAATGATACTTTTAGGATATGATATTCAGGCATGCTTCCACTGAGGCCCTGAGAACTTGGTACCTGGTGTGATCATCTCAGTTTTCCTGAGTCCGAGAGGGTTCTTGGGATGTTAGACTTTCAGCCTTTAAAAATGAGGTGGTTCTGGGCAAACCAGGAGAAACTGGTCACCTGTTTGTAATGGAAAGGACTTGGACCTCAGGCTCGGGACCTGCGTGCAGTTCTCTGAGCCTCGCATCCCCAGTATGAGGACTCAGAAGGCGATTACAGAATGACAGGAAGAGCAACTGCCAGCTGGGAACAGCTCTTCCCAGATACTTGGGAGGGCCAGACTATGAGCACCCTGTGTGGTAGGGGTGCTGGGGGTAGGGGTGCTGGGGCCCAGTGCTTGATGAAAACCAGGTGCCTTCTGACACAGTTTTAACAGAATCAGAAAAGCTGAGAAGTGCCAGTGGGGATTGGTGACAGGAGGAAGCCCAGAAACTGGAGAGAGTCCTCTATCTACAGGAGGCAGCAGAGCTATGAAGTTTCTTTCCTGGTATCTGAAACTCCATTCCTATCAGGAGTGGCCTCCCACCTTGAGGGACACATCCTGACCTGTGTGTTTTTTTTTTTTTTTAGATTTTTATTTATTTATTTATTTTAATTTTATTTCTTTCTGTATGTGTATGAATGTACTGTCTGCATGCAAGTTTGTGCACCCGTGTTGTGCAATGCTGCGGAGGTCAGAAGAGGGTGTCAGATTCCCCTGGAACTGGAGTTCTCCTGGAATTGGAGTTTCAGATGGTCGGCTGCCATGTGGGTGCTGGGGATCAAACCCGGGTCCTCTGTAAGAGCGGTCGGCGCTCTTAACCGCTAGGCCATCTCTCCAGCCCCCCTGACCTGTGTTCTTAGGCCTGATCTTCTCCACTCCACTTGTGCGAATTTATCACTCTCTTTAAGATTTGAAGAACTGCCCGGCAGGCAGTGGTAGCACACACCTGTAATCCCAGTACTCCTGAGGCAGACACAGGCGGATCTCTGTGAGTTCAAGGCCAGCCTGGTCTATAGAGTGAGTTCCAGGCCAGCTAGGACTACAGGGAGACCCTGTCTCAAAAAGAACAACAACAACAACAAAAAGATTTGAAGAGCTGAAACTCACTGGTACATCTCCTCTGTACAAGGGGAGGATATTATATTGTGCACGCTGCCGGGAATCCAGCCCAGAGCCTTGCACCTGCTAGGCAAGCACTCTACCACTGAGCTCCATCCTCAGCCAGGAGACTGGATTCTGAGGCACAGAATCCATGAGCAGAAATGTTACTAGGTCTCAGAAAGGAATGGGCGCAAAGAAGTTTCTGGAACGTGGGCATTGTCCTCACTTCCTTCCTGTGGCCACTTGAGTTCTCTTTGTGTTTCTCTCAGCTTTCTTTTGCTTCTCTGTGCACTGGCAAAAGGGGGTAATGTTTTTATCACCTCTAGTATAATCAGCTGTAGTTGGTGAGGTGAAGCAGTTAAAAAGAAATATAAAAGAGAAAGGGCAAGCTTCAGAGGAAGGAAGCATCTTGGGTTTGTTAGATATATACCTTATCATATTTCCTAGACCTGACCTAGAACTGCTTCCAATTCTGAGAATGTTTTTCATTTTTCTCTTCAGTGTTTATGACTGAACTCAGCGGGGCCTCACGTGTGGTAAATGTTCTACTTCTGAGCTACATACAGCTATGGCTCTGTTGCCCCAGAAATTATAAAATTTCTTTGTGTCTCCCTCAGTGCTTGGAATGGTTTATAAATTAATCTGGGGAATTATGGTAAGCTCTTCAACAATCCAGTTCTTAAGCCCTGTGGCCTCTTACCTCCAAAACACCCTGTAATTTTCTTTCTGCACTATGATAGAGGGCCTTGATACTTTAAAAAATTTTTTTATTTTATGTGTATGAACGTATTGCCTACATGTATGTATGTGTGGCCATGTCATGCAATGTCCAAGGCATTGAATCCCCTGAAACTGGAGTTATGGATAATCGTTAGCCACTATGTGGGTGCTGGGAATCAAACTTGGGTCTTCAGCAAGAGCAGCTAGTGCTCTTAACTACTGAGCCATCTCTCCAGTCCAAGGCTTTTTTAGAACTGCAGAATTTAAGCCTGTAATTCCAGAATTTGTGAGGCTGAGGCAGGAGGATCTCAAATTTGAACCAGCCTGGGCTACCAAATAAATTCTAGGCTAGCCTGGGACACACAACGAGATCCTATCTCAAAAAAAGCAAATAAATCAAAATAATGCAAGAAAATTAAAAGATGCTGCAGAATTCCTCTTTCACCTAGTGAACCAATACCGCCATTAAAACTTTTTATTATGCCGGGTGTGGTGGTACACACCTTTAATCCTAGCACTCGGGAGGCAGAGGCAGGCGGATCTTTGTGAGTTCAAGGCCGCCTGGTCCATGGAGTGGAGCTCAGGTATAGTGCATTTTTTTTTGGTCTTTTTGAGACAGGGTCTCTCTGGAGCCCAGCTGGCCTGGAACTCACTCTGTAGACCAGACTGACCTCTAACTCACAGAGATCTGCCTGCTTCTGCCTCCCAAGTGCTGGGATTAAAGGAGTGCACCACTACACCTGGCAGTGCTATGCACCTTTAATCCCAGCATTCAGAAGGTGGTGGATCTCTGTGAGTGGGAGGCCAGCCTGGTCTACAGAGTGAGTTCCAGGCCAGACAGGGGCAATGTAGAGTGACCCTGTCTCAAAAAACCAACCCCCCCAAAACAAACAAAAAACCCACAAAAAATGAGCTGGAGAGATGGCTCAATGGTTAAGAACACTGGCTACTAAGAGGATCCAGGGTCAGTTACCAGCACCCACATGAGACTAACAACTATGTGTAATTCCAGTTCCGGGGGATCCAACACCCTCTTCGGGCCTCCACAGGTATTGTGTACATGGGTATACTTACATACAGGTAGGCAAAACACTCATATTTGTAAAATAAAAATAAATTGCCAGGTGTGGTGGTGCATGCATTTAATCCCAGCACTCAGGAGGCAGAGGCAGGTGGATCTCTGTGAGTTGGAGGTTAGCCTGGTCCACGGAGTGAGTTCCAGGTCAGATGTGGCTATAGAGAGACCCTGTCTCACTCACACACACACACACACACACACACACACACACACACACGCAAACACATATAAAATGAAAAAAATGAATTTAAAAATTAGTTATTAACAGGCTGACCCTCTAGAAGTCAGACATGGTAAAGCAGTGTATAGTCCATCATCCTCTGTTGGCTTTACTCTCAGGCAGGCTCCTTCCACACGATGGCTGCAGTTGGTTAAATGGTGAATTTCCAAAATGTTTGTCTATTCAAAACTTTAGAACTGAACTTATTTGGACACAGTCTTTGCAGATGCAGCTAGTTAAATGAAGAGGGTGTCATACTGTGCTAGTGGTGTTCTTATAGAAAAGGTGAAGCTGGGCATGTAGTGGACATCGTTAATGCCAGAGCTCGGGAGCAAGACAGGAGGATCTGGGTACAAGGCCAGTTGGGCTATGTACCAAGACCCTGTCTTAAAAAGCACGAGAGCACCATGCGTGGTATTGTACACCTTTAATTCCAGCACTCTGGAGGCAGAGGCAGGTGGATTTACAGGGGGACCCTGTCTCAAAAAAAAAAAAAGGCATGAACGTAGGCAAGAAAGCAAGAACAAAAAAATTTATTTAAGAGGGGATTAGAGGGGGAGCAATGTTGAAGATACGTGAACAGAGAACTGTTAGGATTCACATGTGTTTGAGTGTTGAGAAGGGGCGGACCTGCGCTGGTTAATCTTGTCAACTTAGTTGGATTTAGAATTCCCATGAAAACACAATATCTGAGCCTCAGAGTATAAGAAGGAGATAGCAAGCTGAGCACCACCACCCTCCCTTTCTGCTTCCTGTATGCTGCAGTGTGATGAGTGGCCTCTGATGAACGGAACCCTCAAACTGTGAGCCAAAATAAAGTCTTCCTTCTTATCAGATATGTTGTCATAGCAGTGAGGAAAGCACCCAGGGCAAGAACCATGCAGAGAGAAGTCTGTATGAAGACAGTGGCAGAGACTAGTGAGGTGGTGATTCAAATCAAGGGTTGCCGAGGACTACAGAGAGAGCCCCTAGAAGCCACACCCTCCCTAGAGGGAGGCTTTAAAGGTTTCAAAAGGACTAAGGTCCTGATGACATCTTGATTTCTGAGTCAAACTCCAGCATTGTGGAATAATACAAGTCCGTGGCAGTTTGTTCATGGAATCGTAGAAAGCTAATACAACACTCACTCCAGGCTAACAACACTGGTAGCATACATTCTAAGGAAAGAGCGGGCATTGCAAATCAGTTGTCTGTGGGCCATGTGCGGCTCACTGAATTGGTCACTATTACCAGAGGAATACAGTACTCTAATTTAACTTATGTGGTCCATTCAGAAACCCATGGTTAGCCTGTCCCAACCACATGGAAAAAGGGAAAGTCTCTTATTAGAAGGAATAATGAATACAAGGCAGACAAAACCAATACCTGTGCATTCCAGAGAACATATTAGATTCTGTGCTTTGAGACAGTGTTTCATGTAACCTAGGCTGCCCTTGAATTCGCCATGTAGCTGAAGATATTAAACTCATGATTCTCCCTCTACCTCAACCTCGAAAGGCTGGGATCACACGTGCGAACCACTCTCAGCTCTCAGTCCCTGATGGACTGGGCTTGTGGCAAGGCAGCGAATCATGGCAGAAGAGCGTGACGGAGCGAACCCACTTGCCATATGGCCAGGAGTGAAAGAGAGGAAGAAGGGACCTGAAGACTTCTCAGTAGGTCCTGCCTTCCTCTCAGGTTCCCCACCCCCACCCCAAGGGCACCACCCCGGGGATCAAGACTTAAACGCATGGGCCTTTTGGGGATCCAGCTATAGCAGGAAGAAAAAGCTGATTCTGCAAACTGTATGAGACTAGATTTTGAAAGATATAAAAGAAATGGAGCATTCTCAGAACAAGCCAGGACAAAGACAAATTTCTTCTCTTGACAGGTCCCTCAACTGATAGATCACAGAGCTGCTTATGTTAGTCTGTTTGTAAACTGGGTCTTGGCAAGACTTTTAATCTCTAGCCTGATAGTTTTATGCTTAAAATGTTAAAATATGAATTGGACAGTACTATAATTAAGAGGAAAGACAGGCTTGGTGATGGAAGCCTCCAATCTCAGCACTTGGGAAGCAGAGACAAAGGCTCATTCTCAGTTACGTAGCCAGCGTGAGGACAGCCTGGGTTATAGGAGCCCTTATCTAAAAAACTGACAGAGAAGCCAATCATAGTGGCACACACCTTTAATCCCTGCACTCTGGAGGCAGAGGCAGGGGGATTCTGTGAGATCAAGGCCAGCCTAGTCTACCTAGTGAGTTCTAGGCCAGCTGGGGCTACAGAGAGACCCTGTCTCAAAAAGACAAAAAAAAAAAAAAAACAGAGGGGAGAAAGAGAGAGAGAGAGAGAGAGAGAGAGAGAGAGAGAGAGAACTAAATGACTGTATTGATCCTTTGTCATATTTGTCTGTTTATTGTTTAATCCTATTTATTTATTTATTTATTTATTTATTTATTTATTTATTTGTCTTTTCAAGACAGGGTCTCTCTGTAGCCCCAGCTGGCCTGGAACTCGCTCTGTATACCGGGCTGGCCTTGAACTCACAAAGATCTGCCTGCCTCTGCCTCCTGAGTGCTAGGATTAAAGGTGTGCATGTTGTATGTCTATGTCTGTGTATGTGGGTGTGGCCTTTAGAGGCCAGAAGACTGCACTGGATCTTCCAAAGTTGGAGCTGCAGGTGGTTGTAAACTGCCTGATGTGGATGCTGAGAACTAAACTTGGGTCTTTTGCAAGAACAGCAAATGCTCTTAACCCCTGAGCCATCTCTCTAGCTCCAAAAATCCCTGTGATGGCTAATCCTGGATATCAACTTGACTGGATCTGGGATTAACTAAAATGAGAAAGAGACCTTTGGATTGGATCCTTTGAAGCTGGAAGACCCGCCCTAAATGTAGACGCCACCTCCTGATGGCAGCCGGTGTTAAAGGTCACGGCAGAGGAACTAGCTCTTTCCTTTTGCCGCTTGCTTTCCCTCTCACTGGTGAGTTCATCTTGCTGCTGTGATAAACTCCTCAGGTTTCAGCATAGACTGAAGACTAGCAGCTGTCCAGAAATCCATCAGGCATTCAGAGCCAGACTGGGACTACTGAGACATCCAGCCTCACGGACTGAGCAACACCTGGATTCTCAGCCTCTCCAGTGTGGTGCAGCCATTGTTGGACTCTCTCTCTCTCTCTCTCTCTCTCTTTCTATATATATATATATTTTTTTTTTTTTCATTTCACCAATTCTGTTTCTTTAGAAAACTTTGATTAATACAATCCCCCATCTTATTTGGAAGAATTTTCTAGTGTGTACAGTACTTGAAGGCTGCAGTGCCCTCGATCGTATCATGGATACTGAAAGGAAATGATTTTCTATCTGGCATGTGGGTCCAAGCATGTGAATTGGGCTCAGCCACACCCACTGAGGGCTTGAATTCTTAGGAAGTGATGCCATGAGGCAGGCATGGTGTTGAAATTATTCATGGCGGCAGCAGCACAAATAGTCTGTGAGTGGTGGTGTTGAGTAATCACTCCCAATAGTGGCCGGGGCAGACTAGTTTTGTAGTCAAAGCCCTTACCGGCACATGATTTTATTTCAAAGATTCAAGTCAACTTACAGTAGTGTTTCCACTGCTCTAGGTCTCTGCCTTCCATCCCTGTTTTTCAGTTTAACAAGAACATCAAGAAGTAAATATGGGCCAATGAGGTGGCTCAGTGGATAAAGGCCTGTTGTCAAGTCTTCCTGAATTCAATCCCTGTGACCCACATGGTCAATGTTCTCAAGAAAATTCACTCCCACAAGTTGTCTTCTGATTTCCATATGCGTTTTATTCTCCACCCCACCCCCACAATAAATACATGTGGGGTTTTGGGTTTTTTTTGTTGTTGGTGGTGGTTTTTTTTTTTTGTTTTGTTTTTGCAGTGAGCCAGAGTTTATAAGGTGGAGCCTTAGTTGGGATGCAGATTTTTTTTTTTATGCGTATGAGTGTACTGTCTGCATGTAGGTTGGTGCACCCATGTCATGCAATGCTGCAGAGGTCAGAAGAGGGTGTTGGATTCCCCTGGAACTGGAGTAAAAGATAGTTCTTAGCCACCATGTGGGTGCTTGAATTGAACCTGGGTCCTCTGCAAGAGCAGTTGGTGCTCTTAACTGCTGAGCCATCTCTCCAGCCCCAGGGGACACAGATTTTATTCAGACTTTGTGGATGGAAAAAGCAAGTAACAAAAAAGGAGAGATTAAGGCAGAGTTAGGAGCAGGCAAGTCACCAAGAAAAGCTCTTACCTACAGTGATCAAAATCTGAGAAAAGTCTCCCATTGCTTCAGTTGAGACTTGGGAGAGCCAGAATTGGAGAGACGTTTGGGTTTCCAACTGTCTGAGAAAACAGCATCCCAGGCCATTCCCATCCTAGCTCATCCTAGAGAAGGACAGAGAACTGTTTCTTCTATTTCCAAAATCCTGACGAAGATTGAGCACTTTCCTGTGACAAGCTTTGCCAAACTAGTTTTGTTTCTTATCGAGGTGTATGTGTGTGGTTACACACATGCCGTGGTATAGAGGTGGAGGTCAGAACACAACTTTTGGGAGTTTATTCTCTCCTTTTTTTTTTTTTCTTTTTGTATGTGTATGAATGTACTGTCTGCATGCAGGTCTGTGCACCCATGTGCAATGCCGTGGAGGTCAGAAGAGGGTCTCGGATTCCCCTGGAGCTGGAGTTCTCCTGGAATTGGAGTTACAGACGGTTCTTAGCCACCATGTGGGTGCTGGGGATCAAACCCGGGTCCTCTGCAAGAGCAGTCGATGCTCTTAACCGCTAGGCCATCTCTCTAGCCCTATTCTCTCCTTCTACAATGTGAGATCTGGCCATGGAACTCAGGTCCTCAGATTTGGCAGTAACCATCCTAACTGGATGAGCCATCTTGCCAATCCTGCCAAACTTTTGTTTCTAAATCTTTCTTGGGAGGCCAGGCATGGTGGATACCTTTAATTCTAGCATTTGGGAGGCAGAGATGGGCAGATCTCTGAGTTCAAGGCTAATCTATCTGGTCTACCTATCAAGTTCCAGCCAGAGCAATACAGTGAGGCTGTCTCAAAACAACAGCAATGACAACAGCAACAACAAAAACTTCACTGGGGAGCTGAGGACATAACTCAGTTGGCAGAGTGTGCTTGCCTAGTATGCATACGCCTCCAGGTTTATGGTAGTCAAGGTTCACTAAAGAAACAGAATCGGGCTGGAGAGATGGCTCAGCGGTTAAGAGCACCAACTGCTCTTGCAGAGGACCCAGGTTTGATTTCCAGCACCCACATGGAAGCTAAGAACAGTCTTTAACTCCAGTTCCAGGGGAATCCAACATCCTCTTCTGACCTCTGTGGCATTGCACGACAAGGGTGCACCAACCTACGTGCAGACAGTACACTCATACACACAAAAAATAATAAATAAAAAAAAAGGCTTTTTTTCCTCCTGCCTTCTCTCTCACTGGAGAGTTCATCTTGCTGCTGTGACCAACTCCTTCGAGTCCAATGTAGACTGAAGACTGGCAGATCTCCAGGAATCCATCAGGGCTTCAGCAGCAGATTAGGACTACTGAGAATCCAGCCTCATGGACTGAGCAACAATTACATAGATTCATTCTACTGATTCTGTTTATTTAAAAATTTTTTTTTAATTTATTATTTATTTTTTATTTTTAAATTTTTATTTATTTATTTTTAAATTTTATTTATTTCTTTTTTATGTGTATGAATGTATTGTCTTCATGTAGGTCTGTGCACCCGTGTTGTGCAATGCCGCAGAGGTCAGAAGAGGGTGTCGGCGCTCTTAACTGCTAGGCCATCTCTCCAGCCCCAATTTTATTTATTTATTATGTGTATGAATGTACTGTCTGCATGTAGGTTTGTGCACCCGTGTCGTGCAATGCCGCTGAGGTCAGAAGAGGGTGTTGGATTCCCCTGGAACTGGAATCCTCTTGGAATTGGAGTTTCAGATGGTTCTCAGCCACCATGTGGGTGCTGGGGATCGAACCCCAGTCCTCTGCAAGAGCAGACAGCGCTCTTACCTGCTAGGCCATCTCTCCAGCCCCCTTAAGTATTTTTTAAATTGTATTTATTATTTTATGTGTATGAGTGTACTGTCTGCATGTAAGTAGGTGCACCCATGTCATGCAATGCTGCGGAGGTCAGAAGAGGGTGTCGGATTCCCCTGAAACTGGAGTTAAAGACAGTTCTTAGCCTCCATCTGGGTGCTGGGACTCGAACCTGGGTCCTCTGCAAGAGCAGTTGGCGCTCTTAACCACTGAGCCATCTCTCCAGCCCCTTGTTTTGTTGTTTTTTTTAAGTGACTATTAGCCAGGCGGGCCCATGCCTGTAATCCCAGTATACAGGAAGCAGAATTAGGAAGAAACAGAGTTTTTTATTTTTATATATATTTTTTAACATTTGTATTAAAGTTTTGTGCATTTCATACATCATTTCTCATTCCAATCTAGAGTCATCTCCCCTTCTGTGCCCCCCACCCCACCCGAGTTCATGCACCCTACCATTCCTGCCCTTTATCTTTTTCTGATTCTTTTCAAAGCAGAGGATTATTGTTCTTGAGGGAACTTTACTGTTTCAGTCCATTCCTTGTCCCAGTTCCTCTGCTGCTGTGGAAGATACAGAGTTTAAGGCAAGCCTAGGCTAATACAAGTAGTGAGTTTCAGGCCAACCTGGACTATAGTGTGTGACCCTGTCTCAAAAACAAACAAACAAACAAACAAAAACAAAAAAATTAAAGCAAACCAAAGCCCTGCGTATAAGCAGAGGAACAACCAAACAAAAGACAAACAGAATAAAAACCAAGGGAGTTAGTCTGGGGCAGACAGCCTGGGTTCCATGGTAAGATCCTGTTTCAAGAAAACAAAGTGAACAAGAGAAGGGAAGGTTGTGCGCACAATAAAGCTGGGGGTCAATTCAGGGGCTGAATGCGTACCTAGCATATAAGAGGCTCTGGGTTGGAGTCCTAGACCATAAACAAAACCCTAAAACAAAAACACCTCAGGGCGTCCCATATAGCAGGCAAATGCTCTACCAACTGGGTTACATCCCAGCCCTTGAATACTCCTTTTTTTTTTGCTTTTTGAAACAGGGTCTCCCTTTAGTCCCAGCTGGCCTGGAGCTCGCTCTGTAGACCAGGCTAGCCTTGAACTCACAGAGATCCACCTGCCTCTGCCTACCGAGTGCTGGGATTAAAGGTGTGTGCCACCATGCCCAAATGCCCCTTCTTATAACCCAGCTGCCATTCTGTCTTTGCTTTTATTTTTTGGAGTGGTGTGTGTGTGTGTGTGTGTGTGTGTGTGTGTGTGTGTGTGGTGTATATGTGGATGTTTACATGGATATGTTTGCCTCTTTGTGTATATGTTGTCGAAGCCGGGGGTCATCTCTCTCCATCATATTTTTTGAGACAGGGTCTCTTGCTGAATCTGAAGCTAACCAAGTGGCCAGTGAGCCCTGTCTCTACCCCCTTAGACACAAGGTGTGCTACACTTGGCTTTCATTGGTCCTTGGGTTTGCATAGCAAGTACTTTACCCACTGAACCATCTCCCCAGGACCTTAGCTGCCATTCTGTGAAGAAGCTCAAGCAGCCATGTGGAGGCCGACGTGAGGGACAGGGGAAAGATGCCAAGCTAACAGTTTCAGTAGAGGTACCAACTAGCAAACAGCACAAATTTTCACCATGTGAGTGAGGCCATTTGTATCTTCCAGACAACACTATATAAAACAGACCAACAGGTGGTTAATGTTCAGAATCATAGGAAATCATATAATGTTATTGTATTTTTTTAAATTTTTATTTATTTTCGTCATGTGTATTGTATTAGTCAGGGTTCTCTAAAGAAACAGAAGCAACAGGATGAGTATATATAACTATATACAATTTATTGATTTGCTTACGTGATGGAGCTCAACAGTAGTGCCGAACTGGAGAGGCCGGGAATCCAGGGAACTGCTCAATCCCTAACCGGGAATCCAGGGAACTGCTCAGTCCGCAAGGCTGGATGTCTCAGGTGTCCCAGTCTAGTGCTGAAGGCCCGAATGGATTCCAGGAGATCTGCCAGTCTCAGTACACGCTGGGATCCGAAAGGTTGATCACAGCAGCAAGACAAACTCACCAGATGAGAGAAGCAAGCCGCAGGAGGAAAAAAGGGACCAGCTCCCAGTGCCGTGGCCTTAAATACTGCCTGCCGGCAGAAGGTAACACCCACATTTGGGGTGGGCCATCCGGGTTGAGGTGGTCCAATCAGAAGACCCTTTTCTCTTATTTGTTCCTTAGTCCAGTCAAGTTGACACCCAGGATTAACCATCACATGTATGAACGTACTGTCTGCATGCAGGTTTGTGCACCTGTGTTGTGCAATGCCACTGAGGTCAGAAGAGGGTGTCTAATTCCCCTGGAACTGGAGTTTCAGATGGTTCTTGGCCGCCATGTGGGTGCTAGGGATCAAACCCAGGTCCTCTGCAAGAGCAGTCGGTGCTCTTAACCGCTAGGCCATCTCTCCAGCCCCCAATGTTATTGTTTTTATTTTATTTTATTTTTTTGATTTTTTCGAGACAGGGTGTCCATGTAGCCCCAGCTGTCCTGGAACTCAATCTATAGACCAGGTTGGCCTTGAACTCACAAAGATCCGCCTGCCTCTGCCTCCCAAGTGCTAGGATTAAAGGTGTGCGCCACCACGCCCGGCCCCCAATGTTATTGTTTTTAAAACTCACTTTGGGGGGCTGGAGAGATGGCCTAGTGGTTAAGAGCGCTGACCGCTCTTACACCCACCATGTGGGTGCTGGGTTCGATCCCCAGCACCCACATGGTGGCCAAGAACCGTCTGAAACTCCAATTCCAGGAGAACTCCAGTTCCAGGGTAATCCGACACCCTCTTCTGACCTCCGAGGCATTGCACGACATGGGTGGGTGCACACACCTGCATGCAGACAGTACATTCATACACATACATAAATAAATAAAATTAAAAAATAAAAACTCACTTTGGGACCAAATATGGTGGTAGGAGTCCTGTAATCCCAGCATTTGTGATGAGGCAGAAAGATCAAGAGTTTTAAAGCCAGTCTGGGCCACATGGAGAATTCAAGGCCAACAGTGTAGGGGATGGGGGTCATTTGGGGGCACGTTTTTGTTTGTTTGGTTTTGTTTTTCATACAAACAAATAAAAGGTTGGCAAACCCTTCTCTGCAGAAGATCAGCTACAATAAATATTTTAGGCTTTGTAGGCATATGTTCTTTGTTACAACTACTTAACTCTACCACTGAAGCTTCAAAGTAACCATAGGCAACATACAAACAAAAGAACATGGCTGAGTTCCAATACATTTTCATTTACAAAAATAGATGGTGGGCCAGATTTAGTAGATGGACCTAATGTGCCAAGCCCTCCAGTAGATGGTGGATACAGAAATTGTGCCGCAAAGGGCCAGGCTTCTATAATGAAAACTTAAAGTAAAACACTTGACTTTCAGACCAGGAAGCCTTCAGAGTTCTGAAGATTATCCAGGAGGCTCAAAGCCCAGTGAGGAAATGGTTATTATGAGAAATATCAAAGCCTGTGAGGAAACTGTTGCTTGAGGTTATTCCCACCTAAGTTATACATTGGTAACGTGTATTAAGTGGAGAGCACATATCAACTGAATACGTGGCCTTGGCAATGAAAGTTCTCAGTATAATATTCCAAGTTCCAACTGACTTCTTTCAGTAGCCTATGTAAAGCCTGCTGATCTCAGGCTATGCCCAACTCTAAGTTATTGTATAAAACTATAGAGTTTTTTTCCTTTTCCTTTTTTTTTTTTAGGTTGAACATGGGTCTAAGATATTCCATTTAGAAATTTTTTCCTTTTTTTTAATTGTGTATGAGTGTACTGTCTGCATGTAGGTTGGTGCATCCGTGTCATGCAATGCAATGCTGTGGAGGTCAGAAGAGGGTGTTGGATTCCCCTGGAACTGGATAAAGACGGTTCTTAGCCACCATGTGGGTGCTGGGAATGGAACCCAGGTCCTCTGCAAGAGCAGTTGGCACTCTTAACCACTGAGCCATCTCTCCAGCCCTGAGATTCCATTTTATAAAAAAAAATTTTTTATTATTATTTATCTTTGTATGTGTATGAATGTACTGTCTGCATGTAGGTCTGTGCACCTGTGTCGTGCAATGCCGCGGAGGTCAGAAGAGGGTCTCGGATTCCCCTGGAACTGGAGTTCTCCTGGAATTGGAGTTACAGACGGTTCTTAGCCGCCATGTGGGTGCTGGGGATCAAACCCGGGTCATCTGCAAGAGCAGTCGGTACTCTTAACCACTGAGCCATCTCTCCAGCCCTGAGATTCCATTTTATAAAGCAGCTTTGGACTCCATTTTGAGGGTGACCTCAGCCCTTGGCTAGGTCTGCACCGTCAGACATCACCCGTTCAACACAAACTGATAAATGACTTATTCCTGGAATCAGAAAGAAAGCCATTGTATAAGTTTGCTGAGGAGAATTGAAACTGTGGCGGCATATGGCCCATTTTTTTTTTTTTTTTTTTTTTTTTGGTCTTTTCGAGGACAGGGTCTCCCTGTAGTCCCAGCTGTCCTGGAACTCACTTTGTAGACCAGGCTGGCCTTGAACTCACAAAGATCCACCTGCCTCTGCCTCCCGAGTACTAGGATTAAAGGCGTGCGCCACCACGCCCGGCCGGCGAATATGGCCTATTAAAATCATATCAAGGAAACAAGGACCAAGAACTTACTACATATAGACAAAGGGTGTAACTCCCTGGCCTGGACCCTATGGAGTGATGGACACCTAACATACAATGACATGGCCACATACCAACCTATCAACTCAACTGCCTGCCAGTCCACCTATCTGTCTATCTGGACTTGGACCTGATTTGCTGTTTCCTGCTCTAGACTCAATTCAGTTCCTGCTTTTTTTTTTTTTTTTTGACACCCAAATCAATTTTTTTTATTGGGGGGAATGGGTCTCGGGTTGGGCCTGGGGCCCTGCCTGCACTGATTGTTCATTGGCGCCCCGCCTCCAGAACCCTGTGGCTTCATCACATCTGGAAACTCTGGAGGGCTGGAGAAGGGCTTGATGAGCAGAGCTGGAAAGGCCAGGCCCAGTGTGGCCGGGGCTTGTGGTTGTGCTGTTTGACGATGAAGCCGCACTCCAAAGTTTTTCCGTCATCAAGGAGCCGGTCATCCTTGCACAGCCGCTGCTGGTTGGGCGGCCACTTGAGGACGCTCTCGAGGCTCGAACAGGGTGCTGGACTCCTGGATGTCAAGGCCAGCCTGGACCGGGCCTAGCCCCATCACCCCCACTGCCTCCGGGCCTGCCTCAGTTCCTACTTTTACTTTGCAGATAAATTCTGAAGCTTTGCTCTCAAACCTGATTTGAGCAGCTGTAGCAGCAGCTTCCTCCTGAAACTTGGCTGGATCATTATTTTATCTATACAGACGGTTTGTCAGTCTACTCTAGAAACCTGAACTCTGGGGCAGTCTCTTTAACTTGTATTCATTCTGTAAACATATATATATATATATATATATATATATATATATATATATATGTTTGTATAGACATAACACACAGGGACAACAGATTATTTCTTCGTGTTGTGTGATATGAGAGTTAATATTGCCTTGGCCAGCCTACTAAGGTATAAAAAATTGTGGTCATTGAAATTGATAAACCTTGTGAATTGAATATGATTCAATAAATTCTGATATTTGGAAAGACAAAAACATGTCCATCTATGTCTCTGGAATAGCAAGTTCATGACAACAGGAAGAAGAAACATGCTTTTCAGCAAAATTTAGAGGAACTACAGAGGGCCCAACCAGGACAGTCTCCAGAGACAGGGTAAATAAATAAATAAATAAATAAATCTCAAAGTAACTTAAAACTCAAGAGGGAACAGAATGTGGTAGCAGCAGATTACAAGAGATCTCTGTGAAGGCTGGGGCAGAAGGATCAATAATTCCTAGATAGCCAAGCTACATAAAAGACCTTGTCTCAAAAAGCCAAAAAAGAATCCTAAGGGAAGCAGGGGATGTAGCTTGGTAGGCACGTCCTTGCCTGCCATGCACAATGCCGTGTTCAGCCCCCAGCATCACATAAAACTAGGTGTGGTGCGGGCTGGAGAGATGACTCAGCGGTCCAGAGGTCTCCCGTTCAGTTCCCAGCACCTATGTCATGTGGCTTACAGTCACCTGAACCTCCAGTTCCATGGGGCCCAACACCCTCTTTTGGTCTCTCCAGGTACATGAAATACACAGATACATACACATTAATAAAATAAATCTTTTTTTTTTTTTTTCTTTCAAGGCAGGGTCTCCCTTTAGTCCAGCTGGCCTGGAGCTCACTATGTAGACCAGGCTGGCCTTGAACTCACAGGAATCTGCCTGCCTCTGCCTCCTTAGTGCTGGGATTAAAAACATATGCCACCACACTCGGCTAAATATATTTGTTTTCTGCTCTTTTTTTTTTTTTTTTCTTTTTGTCTTTTGAGACAGTGTCTCCCTTTAGTCCCAGCTGTACCTGGAACTCACTGTGTTAGACCAGGTGGCCTTGACTCACAAAAGTCCGCCTGCTCCCTGCCTTCCCGAGTGCTAGGATTAAAGGCGTGCCGCCACCACACCCAGCTGTTCTGCTCTTTTTTTTTTTTTTGTCATAAAATCTTTTTTTTAAAAAAAATATTTTATTTTTTTACACTTTTAAAAATATTTTTATTTATTTTTATGTGTATGAACGTATTGTCTGCATTGAGGTTTGTGCACCCATGTTGTGCAATGCTTGAGAGGTCAGAAGAGGGTGTCGGACTCCCCTGGAATAGCCGCCATGTGGGTGCTGGGGATCAAACCCGGGTCCTCTGCAAGAGCAGTCGGCGCTCTTACAGTTGGCGCTCTTAACCTCTAGGCCATCTCTCCAGCCCCATAAAATAAAACAAAAAAATTTTAGCGAAAAAAAAAGGATGGTGGTGCCACACCTTGTAATCCTAACATTCAGGAGGGTAAAGGCAAGAGAAGATGAAAGGTTTTTTTTTTTTTTTTGGTCTTTTCGAGACAGGGTCTCCCTGTAGCCCCAGCTGTACTGGAACTCACATTGTAGACCAGGCTGGCCTTGAACTCACAAAGATCCGCCTGCCTCTGCCTCCCAAGTGCTAGGATTAAAGGCGTGCGCCACCACGCCCGGCGAGAAGATGAAAAGTTTAAGGTCATCTTTAGTATGCAGCCAGTTCCAGGCCAGCTTCGGATCCATGAGACCTTGTCTCAAAAACAAAACCAAAAACCTTAAGGGTTTGTTCTCGACTCGCAGCCCAATTTAAAGGAAGGAATGACTTCTCTTGAGATTTTGGACTGTGGTTTTTTATCTAATGGAGTGAAATGCAGTAAAATTCATAGAAAATACCCCCTCCCCCTTCACACACACCAGGAAATAAACAAAGAGGGCTCCAGATGAAAACATTGGACACCCTGTGGATCATCTTGAGCGAGTTACTGGCTGCAGACAAGAACTACTCAGGAAAAGGAGAAATGACTCAATGGAGCAACTGTACTCTCTGAGCCAAGAGCTTTCGGGGAGTAGAAAGGCTAGAGGTGAGCGCCCCAGAGAACCACATTTGCTGCCCCAGGAGTCGGAGCTGGGGAATTGTCCACAAGAACATGATTGGTTTTCAGATTTACTAATGGCCGTAATGTGCCCCTTAACAACCCCCTTTCTAAATGGGAGTCTATGTTGTGGTTTGCCTATTGTCTGCTTCCTAGCATATGCTGGATGGGGGGGGGCAGATAAATTGCTGAGGAGTTGTAAATTAAATACTATTTTTTGGACTATTTGAAAGTTAGTTTCTTTCTTTCTTTTTTTTTTTTTTTTGAGACATGTCTCCCTGTAGTCCCAGCTGTCCTGGAACTTTCTACACAGACCAGGCTGGCCTTGAACTCGCAGAGATTTGACTGCCTCTGCCTCCCAAGTGCTGAGATTAAAGGTGTGTGCCACATGCGTGGCCCCCCAAATTTTTTTTATGTGTATGAATGTACTGTCTGCATGTAGCTTGGCGCACCCGTGTGGTGCAATGCCTTGGCAGTCAGAAGAGGGCATCAGATTCCCCTGGAACTGGAGTTAAAGACGGTTCTTAGCCGCCATGTGGGTGCTGGGGATCAAACCTGGGTCCTCTGCAAGAGCAGTTGGCACTCTTAACCACTAAGCCATCTCTCCAGCCCCTCCCCCAAATCTTTTTAAATAAAAAATTCTTCATACATTTCATACATGTATATAATGTATTGGGGTCATTTTCACTCCTCACTGCCCTCTGTCATCCCCCTCCTCTTCCCACTGAATCTCTTCTTTTTTCCAAGCTCCCTACTTTCATATCTTTTTGGTGGTGATTTTTTTTCTTTTTCTTTTCTTTTTTTTATGTGTATGAATGTACTGTCTGCATGCAGGTTTGTGCACCCGTGTCGTGCAACGCCGCGGAGGTCAGAAGAGGGCGTCGGATTCCCCTGGAACTGGAGTTCTCCTGGAATTGGAGTTACAGATGGTTCTCATCCGCTATGTGGGTGCTGGGGATCGAACCCCGGACTTCCGCAAGAGCAGTCGGTGCTCTTAACCGCTAGGCTATCTCTCCAGCCCTGGTGGTGCTTTTGTAACTTCTGAGTTTAATTAGAGTTGCCCCCCATGAGCAGGGATGCATGTGTGTTTTTATTGAAGCATTGGTAACTTACTCACTGGAGCCTGGGTAACCCACTAAGAGTCACATCCTTGAAAGAAACTAACTCTCCTCCTCCCAGCAGTCATGTTTCTGTACCTTCTTCTACGATGATCCCTGAGCCCTGGGAGGCAGAGGTTTGATGCAGGCGTCCTCTTCAGGGATGAGGGTCTGCAGCCTCTTGTTCTCTGCACGTTGGCCAGTTGTGAGTTTTTGTGTTAAGTGCATTTTTAATTTTTTTTGCAGTTCTTAGCCTCAGCCTTTAACGGCTGCGCTATCCCCACAGCCCATTAAGTGCATATTTTTAACTTAACCATAATAAAGTGATAAAAAAATCAAAAAATTAACATTAATACATGACTACCACTCAGTTTTTCCAGTGTCCCAGTAGTATACTTTAGCAGAGGACTCACCTAGAGTCAGGTGTTGAACTTAGTTGTCATTTTCCTTTATTTTTCTTCAGTTAGAATAAGAATAGTTTCCAGTTTTTCCTTGACTGTCATGGTGCTGACATTTTGGAAGACTTGATGACACTTCTTTTCCTTTTTAAAGATTAAAAAATTATGTATATGACTATTTTGCCTGCATGTATGTAAGTGTACCATGTGGAAGTGGAGTTATAGATGGTCATGAGCTGCCATATGGGTGCAAGGAACCAAATCCGGATCCTCTGAAAGAAGAGCAAATGTTCGTAACTGCTGAGTCATCTCTCCAGCCCTAGGAAATGGTTATAAAATATACAACCATTTGGACTGCTTTTATGTTTCCCATAGGAATTAGTACTTTATAAAGCAGTATTTTGAAATTCCATAAATGTCCTTTATCGAAATCTCATTTATTTATGTCATTATGGGCTCATGATTTCTACTTTCCAACTGATCACAAATTGTTTCTGTCAATATTTCTCTTCATGCTTAGCCCAGCCGGTCCAGAATGTACTGTGTAGACCAGGCTGGGGTGCCCCAGCACACTTGTCTCTCAGAACCCTTTGAACTGGCTTCTGAACCTTTATATGTAGCTTCATCTTTACAAACACCCTTACTTTTTGGCTTAAGATTTCACAGGCTTAGTTTGTAATTTCTCTGATCCATCCAGGGAGCTAACCTTTTCTCTTAAAATATATAACTTTTTAAATTGTAGAATGGGGTTTAGAAACCAAGACTTGGGTGATAAATGTGCTCATTGCTTTGGTAAATTTCTGTTCCTAGACATCATATTCCCTTCTGATTCCCCTGCCTCCACCTTCCCAGTACTGGGATTATATTCAAATACTACCATGCCCAATTTACAAAATACATTTGCTGTCATCTGTATCAATTTCATTATCAATCTCTAAGCTGGGGGGTGGGCAGGTGTAGCTGCCATCTGCCTCACCCAGCCCCACCCTCCTCTTCATCCTGGTTGGATTTTGACATCCTGTCCAGGCCACGTGGAATACCTACTTGTGGCTTCTGGGCTGAATTGCTCAGGAAGGCAGAGAAGAGGAAGAGGAAGAAGGCAATTTGTTTCATATTTTATAGGTTCCAGAAACTGAGGGACTATACCTAGAACTGGCTTAGATGATGAAATTCTGTACCTGAACAGGATGGGCTTTTGGCGTATAGGGGCTGGAGGAGGGGAGTCTTAGGACTATAAAAAAATGCTACGTTTTGCATGTGAGATTATTCTAGACAATTTGTGGCTATTGGGAAAACCATAGTCTGCTAATTCCTCAACCTTCCTACTATCACGAAGTCAACTTTTTAAAACTCCCACTTGAGTCTAGACTTCCCCAATAACTTTTTGTTGTTTGTTTTGAGGCAGGGTCTTCTGTAGCCTAAGCTGGTCTCCAACCTGCTATTTATCCAAGAATTATCTTCATGCTTTTTTCTCCAAAATTATGAGATTACAGATGTCTACCATGTCTGGCTTAAAAAAATATTTTTTAAATTTCATTTGAGACAGAGTTTTACTGTGTAGCTCAATCTAGCCTCAAACTCAAAAGACTCCTGTCTTCACCTTCCTTCTTAACCTTCTGAGTGTTTCTGAGATTGCAGGCCTGTGTGACCACACCTAGCTCTGAAACTTGTTTTAACCAGAAGAATGCACTAAAAGAATGCTCTAAGACTTGATGTTCTGGGACCAGCAAGATGACTCACCAGGTAAAAGTGCTTTCCACAAAAAAACCTGATGACTCGAATTTAATCCTCAGATCCCATGGTAGGAGTAAAAAACTGACTTCTGAAAGTTGTCTTCTGACCTTCACATACTTGTTATGCTGTGTACACAGAGGTGCAGATTTCATAAGTTGCAGATTTCATAAGCCCAGCTGTAAGCATCTCTCTTACTTACACACATTAAATAAAAATTTTAAAAGAAGTGGTGCTGGGGCTGGAGAGATGGCCTAGTGATTAAGAGCACTGACTGCTCTTATAGAGGACCCAGGTTCAATCCCCAGCACCCACATGGCGGCTAAGAACTGTCTGAAACTCCAGTTCCAGGTGAATCCGACACCCTCTTCTGACCTCCGCGGCATTGCACAACACGGGTGCACAGACCTGCATGCAGACAGTACATTCATTAAAAAAAAAAAAAAAAGAAGTGGTGCTTATGGCTAGGTCTTATGAAATCATCTTCTTACCTTGTTCTTGAAATGCTCCTTTGGGGAATGTGTCCTCCAGTCTGTGAGGAAACCTAAATGGTTATCAACTTAAGCAGTTATGTGAAAAGGCTTTTGGGGAGGGTTCAACATGAAGGCCCTGTGACTCACAACCCATCTTGAGCTCCCAGCCCCCAGCAAACACCAACCATGGGAGTAGGCAGGAGCACTGTGTAAAACTGTTTTGGAACTTCCAACTGTGGGTGACACCACATGAGTCAGACCTGCCCAGTCTACTACATAACTGTGAAAAACTGCTATCAAACTGTTGGGGGGGGGGTTGTATTAGTTGTATTATACTGAAGTAAACCTGTGAAATAATTTCCTTTTGTGTACCAAGTACTAGTCTACCCTCTTCTGAGCTACTGGGGTGAAGCAGAACCGGAAACTGGCAGGTGTACTAGAGGTTTAGGTATCAATGAATACTCTATTTTCCCAAGTGGCAGATAATTAGCAAGTGTTCTTTATCCTTGATTTTTGGCCCAGAGGTTCCTGAGGCTAGCCATCATTTGTATCTATGGAAAATTCATGTCCATTTTCCTCTGTTCATTTTCTTTTCTTTTTCTTTTTTTGTTTTGTTTATTTTATTTTATTTTTTCCCTTTTGAGACAGGGTCTCCATATAGCCCCAGCTGGTCTGGAACTCGGTATGTAGACCAGGCTGGCCTTGGAACTCACAGAGATCCTCCTGCCTCTGCCTCCCAAGTGTTGGGATTAAAGGTGTGCGCCACCACCCCAGGCAACCTCGGCTCATTTTCTAATCTGCCTTAGCCTGGCTCATTGGTCAACTAGAATTTTCCCACTAGCCTGGGCTTATGGGGTTACCCTCACCCTAACCAACTCCCCAGAAGATAATCTTGACTTTGTGTTCAAAATAACTCAGAAACGATGTTTTCAGTTTCCTTTTCCTATGTTAAAATGGTTATCTCTGGAAGCCAGGAGTTGGGATTAAGAGATTATTAGGGCCACAGATCTAGTCCAGGAACCTCTGGGCCAAAATCACTGGAGACAATAACAATGCCTATGTCATGGCACATACTAGTGAAGAGTAAACTTCCCAACTAACTAGAGCTAGTTAATGTCTGGTCTTGGAGTCTTCCTTCAGAACCCTCACCTTCTCCCCACACATAAATCACAGAACCACCACTCCTTTATGGTGAGGTCATTCAAGTACTGGGTGAGTCAGAGGCCTTCTAGTTAACGTTTCAGGGGCTTGTCTTTTACACTTGTGTTCTTGAACTTTTACCTTCATGTTTAACTTCAAATCAAGGTAAAAGAGTGTGTGGTAAGTGAGGGTTTGGGAGCTAGAATTCGGTCTCTCGTTACTTGTGGGATCTTGGCAAGTTTCTTAACTTCCCTAGGCCTTGAACTCTTTTTTGCTATGTAGCCCAGGCTGGCCCCAAACTCTGAATCCTCCTACCTTTGCCACCAGAGTGCTGAGATTTACAGGGGTGCTTGACCATTCTCGGATTCCCGAACTGACAGTAAAATGGGGACAGTTCTGGGACTGTGTTCCAGCCCAGTATAGGATGTAAAATGGGTTGCTCTCCTCCACGTCGGCGTGGAGACACTGCAAATTTTTGCCACTCTCCGAGCCTCAAAGCATGTGTCCCTGCGCCGGGTCATGCTCTGAAGGCACGCTTTGCACCCAGAACCAAGCTGGGCTGGCCCGGCAGGGCACCAACACAGATCGCAGTGCTCGGAAGTAGCCCAAGGCAACGCGGCACGTCCTCATGGCGGGGCTCCCTCGTGCCAGCCCTTTGGAACGCCTCAGAGGATCGGTCCGCTGCCCTCGCGGAGCACTGAAGCCTGTTTCCTGCGTTTCTCACCACCATGCACGGCTGTCTGGGTCCACCCCCTTGAACTCTGCTGCCGTTCTAAGCCCGCGCCCCACTCTTTGAGTACCCCAGGAAGTCAAGGGGCCGCCTGAGAGCAGCTCGCTGGTGGAGGAAGCCCAGTTTGGAGAGACCTAAGCCCGACGGTCACGCCGGGAGAACGGCAGTGCGTGCTGGGTGTCAGATCCGGGTTCCAGCCCCGGCTGCACGCCGAGTTGGCCCGACGCCTGGCGAAGACCCCTCGAAGCAGCCAGCTTGCTCCACCCTCCCATGACCCGCCCTCCCCTCGCTCTCAGTGTCCGACAGCGCCCCGCCCCCTCCCGCGCTCCTCAGGTCCCGCCCTCCTCCCGGTCCGAAAACCCGGCGCGCGGCCCCGCCCCTCGCGCGGCCCCGCCCCCCGCCCGCCCGCGCCCGAGGCGCCCCCGAGCGCCTGGAGTCCCACGGCTCCGAGAGTCGGCTTTCCGCCGCCCGCTGCGGGCGCTGCGCCGCCTCGCCCCCCCCCCTCGGCCCCTCCCCGGCCACCGTGGTCCGGCAGCGCCTGGCGGGCGGCCTGCGGGCGGGCCGCCCTTCTCGCCGGCAGCCCACCCCCTCTTAAAGCCGCGGCGGGAAGATGAGGTTTCGGGAGCCGCTCCTGGGCGGCAGCGCCGCGATGCCGGGCGCGACCCTGCAGCGGGCCTGCCGCCTGCTCGTGGCCGTGTGCGCGCTGCACCTCGTAGCCACGCTGGTTTACTACCTCTCCGGCCGCGACCTGAGCCGCCTGCCCCAGCTGGTGGGCGTCCCCTCGCCGCTGCAGGGCGGCACGAGCGGCGCCGCGGGCGAGCAGTCCTCCGGGGAACTTCGGCCTCAGGGCCGCCGGCCGCTGCCGCAGCCTTCTGTCGGAGTCTCCGCGAAGCCTCGCCCGGGTCTCGACTCCAGTCCCGGCGCGGCCTCTGGCCCCCGCCCCGCGAGCAACGCGACTGCGGTCGCCGTGTCCCCCGCGCTGCCCGCTTGCCCCGAGGAGTCCCCGCTGCTCGGTAAGACTTGGACCGAGGGCAGGAGCTCCCCCTACTCTTCCCGCGCGGGGTCCCGGGGACGTTCCCCGCGTCCTCGTTCAGGACTGATGGCCCCCCTGTTTCGGATCAGAGTACTTAATTCCTGAGACTGGATTGTGGCGGTGGGGAGGGGTGGTCCGTATGCGCTGGGAATGGCCTCAGAGGCTGGGGCCCGATGGGGAACCCCGTAGGCTCTTCCCATCCCAGCACCACGGAAGGCCCTGGAGTCACCCTGCTCCGGCCTAAAGCCCAGGAAGTTTTGCAGTTTGGGTCCGCTTTGAGTTGAGGGCCAACTCAAAGGCTGCTTGGAATATCCTTGCTGTTAATAACACTGGTAGAACTTTAGATGGCGCAGACTTCCCCCTTGCATTTGGGGAGCAAATGTTCCACCGCCCCCGCCCCCACACACCCCGCCTTTGCGCAAGTGACTTCTCTTTGAGGTTCCATTTTGGTAAAAGGAGATAATTAACTATCTATTTAGAGAGTTGTTTTGAAAGAGTAAATGAAACATGATTAAGGATTTAATGACTAATAATAAACTTTTCATAAGTTAGAATTGTGATGTTTCCTCCTGTGTGTGTAGACCCCTGACCTGAGGCCTTCCATCTCTCCTGAAAGTTCCGGCAAACCACGGTGACCAGGGCCCTCCCCAAGAGGGAAAGGGCTTGAGGATATAGAGGGCTGCTGGATGGCTAAAGTGCAGCCAGTTTGGGGGTAGAGCACACTTCTTGCCTAGCCGCCTTGAGCCCTGGACTTTTGACATTCTTTCCATTTAGACTGGGAGCTCTGGTAGGTGGCTTTGCGTTGCTGATGGTAACAGTGGGCACTGGCCCCTTGACCTATAGACCACCAGACAGCCTGGTATTCCTCATACCAGGTTTGAGCGAATGCTCTGAGAGGGGGCCCCCAGCCGGAAGGCAGGTAGCCTGCCACAATAGTTCTCTCAGTCCAGGAGAGCCCTGTGGAGCAGGCCTTCCTCCCCGTTCTTGCTCAATTTCGACAATAACTACTTAAATATTTTCGTATCAAGTTTGGGAAGAACCTCTTGGAACTGGTCAAACATAAGCAGAAAATTGAGTTCCTTTGGATTTGGTAGTTAATCTAGGAAGTGGAATAGTTCTGTAAAACATGAAGTAGAATCTTTGTTCTGCCAAATGTCTGACTTCAGGCATATTATAGATTTCCTTCCTCATTTGTAAACGGGCTTGTCCATGCTCACCTCACAAGATTATTTTTAGGACTAATTGAGATTGTTACAGAGTAGGGTCTCAGTACTTGGTTTGAAGTTATCTTCTTTGACTCCCACTGATATGGTTCTGAACAACATAGAGAAAAGGAGGAAGAGAGGAAGACCCCTGACCAGTGTCCAGGCTTTTTGCTTTTGTTTTGGGTTGTTGCCTGGGCATTATGTAGAAAGAACGGCAAATTAATTAGTAAATTAAAGTTCTCCAGGGCCAGGATATAACAATGGGTAGAGTGCTTGCCTAGCATGTTTGAAGCCTTGAGTTTGATACCTAGCCACATATAAAACTTAGTATGGTGCTAGTGTACTCCTAAACCCCAGCAGCAATTAGGACATGGAGACACCAGGATCAGAAGTTCAAGGTCATCCTGAGCTAGGTAGTAGGCTGGAGGCTAGCTTGTCTCAAAAACTAATACCTAAGTTGATAGGGTTTGGAGCATAGGGTCTTCCTGTTAAAACTCTGAGAGACATAGTGGTGACTATAGTTTTGCTTGGTTTGGTTTGGTTTGGTAATGTGGTGTTGCTGGTGATTAGCTTGTCACCCGTTCCTGGTGGTGTTAATAAAATTGATTCTGAAATTGGTGGTTCAGAAGAACTTCCTGAGAGAGAACATTTTGGAAGGTGAGATGAGAGGCCTGCACCTTTTCCACCCTGCCAGCCTTCATGTGACTTGAGTGATGTTTAGGCTGCTGTTAAAGCCACAACCCCAGAAACAAGGGTAGAGTAGAAGTCTTTTCTTTTTTAATCAAGCCCTTAGGTTTGAATAGTTGGATTCAGCTTTTTGGAGGGCAGTTTCTGGCCAAAAGGAATCTTAAGAAAGCTGCAAGTCTGCCAGGGAGTGTGTGGGTGGGAGGGAGTTGAGCTCGTCTGTTCTCCTGGGCAGGTGTATTAGCCTTGGCGGTGGTTTTGAGGTTGGTGGGAGAAAGCATCTGTGGGGGTTAGAGCGGTGGCCTTTTCACTACTTGCAGTTCCTTTCCCTAACTTGGCTCTAATTCTGGTTTCCAGAGGTCTAAGCCAGATGCTTGGATCCCTTTCAGCTGATAGCTGGTAGCATTTAGTAAGGCAGTAGATCTGGCTGCTGGAGAGTCACTGTTTGACCTGTCTCTAGGCTGTCAGAGCATTTGAATAGACTTTTGGTAGGTGAGAGTCAGAGTCCTGGCTATGCTGTATGTATGTGTGATTGGAGGCCAGCTGCAGCGTTTGAAGGCCTAGTGTGGGGGGGACCTCCTTCCTTCTGTGGGCTACTTCAAACCCCTCTCCCCTTCCCCTAGGGATGGGTTGCATGGGTTAGTTTGCCGTTCCTGAGTGAGGAGCCATGCAACTTGCCCAGAGAGTTTTTTAGCCTTGTTGCAGGTCCTCAGGTGACTGGGCACTGTTTGCCTACTGACCCTGGTAACGAGGCTCTTTTCTGACCTGGATGTTTGCCCAACATGGGAGGAGCAGCAGCCTTGCGGTTTTCCCAGAATGTCTTTTCCCAGAATGTTTGTCTGCTCAGATTTGGCACAGCTCATCATGATTTGACTTGCTGTGGCACAGACATTCCAGGGTGTGATGTTGGCATGGTTGACCGGTATCACATCAAGCTGGACTGGTGGGAAGAGGCAGGTCTGGCTGTGGGGCTTGGCTGGGGCCTGGTACAGATAGATAGTACGTACAGCTCCTTCTAGGAGTCAGGGAGTGAGTTCTGGGCTGCTTAAACCTCAGCAGCTCCTCTTGCCCAGATGTGCTTTCAGGAGATCTTCATTTGTTTAAAAGGGAGGATAGGGCTGGAGAGATGGCCTAGCAATTAAGAGCGCCGACTGCTCTTTCTTGCAGAGGACCCGGGATCGATTCCCAGCACCCACATGGGGGCTGAGGACCGTTTTTATCTCCAGTTCCAGGGGAATCCGACACCCTCTTCTGACCTCCTAGGCATTGCATGACACAGGTGCACAGACCTGCATGCAGACAATACACTCATACACATAAAAAAATAAAAAAATAAATAAAAGGGAGGATTATTTTTCTTTTCTTTTACATTTATTTATTTATTTGTGAGTGGATGCATGTGTACTACCGTGTGTGTGTGTGTGTGTGTAAGCCAGGGACATGTCTCTGGTAACTAAGGCATCTGTTAATTTCATTGTTATAGTGATGTATACTGTGTTGAGCACTAGAGCCACAAAGAAAGCAAAATGTAGGGGCTGGAGAGGTGGCTCAGAGGTTAAGGGCACTTGGGTGCTTTTCCAGAGGATCCAGGTTCAGTTCTCAACACCTATGTAGTGGCTAAAAACATACATAACTCCTGCCCTCAGCGGGCATTGGACATACCTGGTGCATTTACATGCAAGCAAAATATTTATACACATAAAATAAAAATAAATAAAATAAAAAGAAAGCATAATATCTCCTTTGTAGCAACTTGGAATTTAGATAAGAGAGTCCTAATAAAGCTATACCAATGTCTGGGAAACCTGTGTGTGTATGTGTGTGTGTGTGTATGTGTGTGTGTGTGGTGTGTGTGTCGCTTATTTTTTTCCCTAACAGCCCCTCCTCCCTTCCTCTCTTTCAGAAATGCAGAGTTGACATCAGGGTTCTTCCTCCTGTTTTGATTGTGTGAAAATTTTCCTCTCTTTCTGAAGAGTCCATTAGCTCTGCTGGGTAATCCTAACTTGCTGCTTTATAATGGTTATAATGAGACATCAA
The DNA here is from genome assembly GCA_009823505.1 of Rhizomys pruinosus. NCBI lineage: Eukaryota > Metazoa > Chordata > Mammalia > Rodentia > Spalacidae > Rhizomys > Rhizomys pruinosus. The sequence goes on from VZQC01007611.1 coordinate 7,381,717, forward strand.
CTGCCATCTGCCTGGGTATTATGGTCTTTGGGTAGCAGCAGGGTAGGGATTTCCAGGCTAATTTAGGGGTTGAGAATGATGGTGCAGTTAATGCCAAGGCCTCCCACAGATTCCACCCTGGGGACAGTTCAGACTTTGGGAGGTCAGCTGGGCTGTGTATCTCTATGAAAGAAGCCTAGTTATTCTTCAGTCGAACCTGGTCATTTTTTCCGCTCTGCTTACCTGCTGTCCCTCTCTACCTTGTTTCCATTCTTTGTTCCCTGTCTGTTCCTACAAAGAGAAAGAGACTGAAATTCTGCTTGAATCAATGTCCACTAGGAAATTCCAGTTCTTTTTTCTTATTTAGTGGAGTAGTAGGTTTTTGTTGTTGTTGTTGTTTTGTTTGTTTGTTTGTTTGTTTTTCTTTTTGAGACAGGGTCTCCCTTTTAGTCTCAGCTAGCCTGGAGCTTGCTTTGTAGACCAGGCTGGCCTTGAACTCACAGAGATCCACCTGCCTCTGCCTCCTGAGTGCTGGGATTAAAGGCATGCACCACCATGTACGGTGTAATTTTTTTTAGTTGCATGTTGAGAGAGAGAATATATGTGTGTGTGTGTGTGTGTGTGTGTGTGTGTGTGTGTATTCCTGTGTGTTGGAGGGACCTTGTAGAGGTCAGAGGACAACTTTGGGTATCATTCCTTGCCTTCCACCTTGTTTGAGACAAGGTCTTTCTTCTGTTGTTTGCAACTGCTTATACCATGGTAGCTGTCCCTTGAGCTTCTGGGTAATCTCTTTTCTTCACCTATTATCTCACTGTAAGAGCACTGAGACTACAGAAACGGTACTGGGTCTAGCTTTTACAGGCCCTCAAGATTACACAGCAGGGCTTTACCCCCTGAGCCATCACCCCAGACCTGGATTAGTGATCTTGTCTCTCTTTTGGCTCAAATCCCCCAGGTACCCTGATGATTGTCCATTTGGTTCCAGCATAGCTGGTATGTTAGGGTTTGGACTCCATGATCTTCATAGAGCCAGCTTTCCTGTCCCAAAGCTGGGTGAGATCTCTTGAAAGCCAGCTGCAGCAGTGAATGGAAAGACCTCAGTTTCGAAGCTTTGTTTGGCCTTCTTTATCTGGGTGTGTGCAGGGTGAGGGGCGGCTGCCTCTGGCCTGAGGAAAACTCTCAAGGAACTGTTCTAAAAGTCAGAGGCCTCCAGGTTCGAGGGTGGTTGTAGCTTGAGGGTGAGGAATAAGGTTTTTTAGCTGGAGCTGATTCTGGGTGAACGTGGCCTAAAGGGATTCGTCCTTAGAAGACGGTGAGTCACACACTCTTGTTTCAGGTTCCACCTTTTAGCTTGGCCTGGGCCCGCCCCTTCCTATACAAATGGAGTCCAGGGACTATGTCATTGGCTGCTGCTGAATCTTTTCCAGTGATTTTAAGTCTGTTCTGGGTGTGTTTGCATAGCTGTTTTTCTAGCTCCCCTGCCACCCGCCTCTCCAAATCCCAGAGGGAGGAAAATGCTTTACCAAGAAGTCAGGGGTAGGCTCTTTGCCCTTTTTTTGAAGGTGGGAGTAACCTTTTTTTTTGTGGAAAGTAATGCCGGTGGTAAGGCGTTTGCATAGTATGTGTGAGGTCCTGGGCTTGATTCCATAACTCTAAGAAGAAAAATAGGCACATTGAAAATAATTTGCAAAGTTGAGAGAGAAAAGCACACCTATGTTCTTTTTTAAAATTTTGTATGCTCATTGATTTTTATTTAATTAATTAATTAATTTATTTATTTATTTATAGACAGGGTCTACCTATAGCCCCAGGTGGCCTGGAGTTCACTCTCTAGACCAGGCTGGCCCTGAACTCACAGAGATCTGCCTTCCTCTGCCTCCTGAGTGGTGGGATTAAAGGCATGCCCTACCACCCCTGGCTTAAAGGTGGTTCTTAGCCGCCATGTGGGTGCTGGGAATCGAACCCAGGTCCTCTGCAAGAAGAGTCGACTCTCTTAACCACTGAGCCATCTCTCTAGCCCCCACTTATGTTCTTATCACTTAAGATAAGCATGTTGTCCTATTTTCTGCTTGTGTTTAAGAATATTGCTGGAGGGAGCTGGAGAGATGGCTCAGCGGTTAAGAGCACTGACTGCTCTTGCAGAGGACCCAGGTTTGATTCTCAGTGGCACCACACGCCTTTAATCCCAGGACTTGGGAGGCAGAGGCAGGTGGATCTCTGTGAGTTCAAGGCCAGCCTGGTCTACAGAGTGAGCTCCAGGCCAGCTGGGACTTAAAGGGAGACCCTGTCTCAAAAAAAAAAAAAAAAAAAAAAGACCAAAAAAAAATATTGGTGATACTTTTTAGACCATGTCTTGCTAGGTGACCCAGGTTTGGAACTCCTGCCTCGGCCTCCCAAGTCCTGGGATTGCTGGTGTCTTGGAGACACACCTAGTATGGCTGTAATCTTTATCAGAGGAAGAATAGACTGATATAAATTTCCTGTAGATAGCCTGATGTTTATCCTTTTTCACTTAAGATTGTATTAGTCTTGGAGTCCTGCATCTTTCAAAAAGTCACAGAGGTGGACTAGGGATGTTAGTTTAGTGGTACTCTACCACTAAGTTGCTAGTGTGATTGCTAGCATGGGTAAGGCCCTGGGCTTGATAACCCAGCATTGCAAGAAAGTTAAAATAAAAATGACCAACAAATCACAAAAGCAGCATTATTTTTGCCAACTGATTATGCCACACAACTTTCTTATCACTCTGTTATGGTTGAACACATACGTAGTTTTTGTTTTTCTGGTGGTGTGGTGAGTCTTGTGCTTAAAACTACACTTTTTTTTCCTTCTCTGTGGGACAGTTCTCAAAAAAAGAAAAAAGATGAATGTTTTTTGAAAAGTTCTAGGTTTTAAGCCTTCTTACAAAGGCCCATCAGAAATTACAGGTTTGCACAGTGCTGGCAAGTGAATATCACTTTATTGCAGAATCATGTGTCTAGAACTCTGATTAAGAAGGTCCAGGAAGTGCCTGAGGCAGGGCAAAGGGCCAGGCTGCAGCCCAGACCTTGGGATCTGGCTGAGCAGAAAACTGCTGCGAACAGAATCCAGGGGGTGGTGCTTTCTCAGTAACTTCTCCATTTATTTCCTTAGTTGCCCATTCCCTCGGTAGGCTTACATAGCCCAATACAGCTTCAGGGCTGGGTGCTGGATGAGAATCTGTGGGCTAACTCAGTGCTGTTGACATCATTGAGATGTGATATAATAGAGATGGGAACTCGGGAGGCAGAGGCAGGCGGATCTCTGTGAGTTCAAGGCCAGCTGGTCTACAGAGAGAGTTCCAGGACAGCTGGGGCTACAGGGAGACTCTGTCTCAAAAAGACCCCCCCCCCAAAAAAAAAAAAATAGAGATGGGAACGAGCTGGCAAATCAGATTCTGAGAAATAAAACACACCTTTTTCATTTCCATGTGTTCCTGAGTTCCGGGGAGGAGCTCTAGAGTGAGAATCCTTCAGGTTTCTGGGAATTTTCAAGGAGACTGGCTTTCAGTGGAGACTTGGATTAAGCCGATAAAGCCTTAGTTTGTTGTGCCCGGCTGTTCCCAAGTATAGTTTGAAGTTACTGCGTTTTGAATGCCCTCAGTAGAACTAGATTATCTTCTGAGGGAGTGTTTGGTGTCGAGAATCTGCCAGGGGTTATTTGGCACCAAGCCTTGAGAGTTAGGGCAAGGCTGCGTTGAAGGAAGGAGCAGGGTTCTGTCGTAGCCGCTTGACCCATCCAGTGTGTGAGGTCAGGCTCCTTCCGGTCCTGTCGTAAGGGCCTGGTCCCAGGGAGGGCCTGACCAGGGCTTCAGTAATAGTTTTGCTCCAAGACCCTGTGCCTTCTAAAAATGCCTTAAACATGTTCTTTAAAAGTTCCTTCCTGTTTTGCATAATGGCCTTTTGCCTTTGACATCCTGAAACCACAGAGCTGCCATTGGTGGATACCACACCGCTAGCTTGAAAAAAAACAGGAAAGGACTCTAAGATAAGGGGGACTCAGAGAAGCTGGTAATTGTGTTATAGGAGCCCGGGGAGTTGTTGGTCTGGTAGCTGCTAATGTGCAGATACGTCTTCCCGGCAGCTTGAATAGAAGTGGTGACTGGCCAGGGCAGAATCAGCAGGGGCCCAAGGATGAGGATAGATATGGACTCATTTGTTATTCAGCTGACTTTTTTTTTTTGTTTGTTTGTTTTTTTGAGACAGGGTCTCCCTTTAGACCCAACTGTAGACCAGGCTGGCCTTGAACTCACAGAGGATCTGCCCTCCTCTGCCTCCCAAATGCTGGGATTAAAGGCGTGTGCCTGGCTCAGCTGACTTTTATAGGTAATTACACTATATGAAGCCCAGGAGGTAGACCACGAACAAGCTCCTGCCTGTTCTTGAAAAGCCCCTTTACAGTGGACAGATTTGGAAACCTTGGTTTTCAGAGGCACTGAGAGGGAGGGAATGAAATGGGTGGTCTTGGCCAAGGCCCGTGTCAGAAATGATGGGCTCTTCCTCATACTGATTTGGGCAACCTTGCCTCAGCATGTTTGAACAGTCTTCCTTAGTTCCAGCTGTTGCACACCCATTTACCAACAGGGTAGGGGAGGAATGGAAATGAAGGCTGAGCAGGCTGAAGATGCAGAGAGAGGTGGTATGGATGGGAACTCTTGTAGGCAGCAGAAGGCAGTGCAAGGACAGTTTCATGGTTTGCAAAGGCCAGGGACAATCCCAGAACTCTGAATACAACAGAGTTGTATTGTATTTCCTTGGGCTTGTAATTCATGACACTATTTTAGTCAAGCCTAGACTTTTTTGTTTCATGTTGCCTTCTTTGTTTTTATGTTTGGTGGGATTTTATTTATTTATTTACTTATTTTTTGGTCTTTTTGAGACATGGTCTCAGCTGGTCTGGAACTTGCTGTGTAGACCAGGCTGGCCTTGAGCTCACAGAGATCCACCTGTCTCTGCCTCCTGAGTGATGGGATTAAAGGTGTGTGCCAGTATGCCCGGCACGTTGTCATTCTTACTGATGTTCAAGTGAACTGAATTTCTTTTTCTGCTTTCTAAATTCCACCGTGGGATATGTGCAGAAATATTAGCTATGTTTGCAGTATGAAAGGCCCCAAATATTCTGTGAAGCTCGTCACCCACTACTTCTGCTTAGCATTTGTTGTCTGTGTCTAAGCAGCTGTGAATGTTTTACAGGAAACAACCTTCAAAATGGAGCAAGGAATGTCTCTTTTATCCTAGCCAACTGTGAGATTTGAGGAGGTTGTTACTGTCTGTACTTCACTGTTCCACCTGGTAAAATGGTAAAAAGAATAGCGTCTGCCTCAGAGATGAGAAGTTTAGGCAGTGGTCATGAAATGACCTAAAATAGTGCACAATAAACACTTGAGTGTTATTTACCATTGGTAATAGTATCTACCCTTTGAGGCTACCTGGGATCACATAGTACCAAACCCTATATGTATTGTTTCTTCCTATGAACATTTTTTCCTATACATACATGTCTATGACAAAGCTGAATTTCTAAATCAGGGACAGTAAGGGACAGTAATAAAAACAACAACAAAACAACCATTATAACTCTGCTGTAATAAAAGTTATTGAAGACTTGTGAATTGTTCATTTCTGGAATTTTCCATATAGTATTTTCACACAGTGGATAACTGAAATGGGACGATAACTGCAATTGTGGGATGTGCTCTTCCCTTTGGTACCAAGAATTGAACTTTGAACCTTGAGTATGCTAGACAAGTACTCTACCACTGAGCTACACCCCCACTCCAGCATCTTTTTTTGTGTGTTTATGTGTTTGTAATATGGTTATGTGCACACATGGGTCCTGTACGTGTTGAGTCCAGAGGTCAGCATCTGGTGTCTACTTTTTTTTTTTTGTCTTTTTGAGACAGGGTCTCCCTGTAGCTCCAGCTGTCCTGGAACTCACTCTGTAGACCAGGCTGGCCTTGAACTCACAGAGATCCGCCTGCCTCTGCCTCCCAAGTGCTAGGATTAAAGGCGTGCACAACCACGCCCAGCCCATATTTTTTGAGGCAGGTTTCTCACTGAACCTGGAGCTCACTAATTGGCTAGGTTGGCTGGCTGGTGAATTCTGGGGATCCAGACATGCCACCATGAGCAGCTTTTACATGGATTCTGGGGATGTGAACTCAGACCCCCTGCTTGTATGCATAGCAAGCACTTTGTCCGCCGAGCTCTCCTTCTCTCCTACCTTGCTTGTGATGCCTTTGACTTTCGATTTATAAAATCTTTTTTGTTGAAAGTACAAAGTTACCACATTAAATGTTAAAAAAATTTCCCCACCAGCCAGGCATGGTGGCAAATGCCTTTAATCCTAGCACTCGGGAGGCCCGCGGATCTTTGTGAGTTCAAGGCCAGCCTGGTCTACAGAGTGAGTTCCAGGACAGCTGGGGCTACAGGGAGACCCTGTCTCAAAAAGACCAAAAAAAAAAAAAAAAAAATTTCCCCACCAAACTAACAAAACTTACCATTTCTAAATTCATACATTATTTTACTGCATTACAATCATAATCATTATGTGAGACCGTTTGTATCCAATTATTTTTGTCTTAACATTTTGTCCTTCCAAACTGTAATTTTTCCTCTAATTAATCTAATTATCTTTTTTTGCAGTTGTCTAATATCTTCTCTTCCCTCCCCTCCTGTCTGCTCCCCTCCCCTCCCCTCCTCTTTTTTCTCTTTTTGAAACAGGGTTTCACTGTTTACTTTCGGCCAGCCTGGCACACAGTAGTCCTGCTTGTCCACCACCCTTATGATAACCCCTTAGTAGTCTTCATTCCAGTTTTCATTATCATAAATAATCTTGAACACTTTTTTGGGCATAGCTCTTTGTTTCACTGGATAGATTCCTGGAAGGAATCTGTAGGTTATAGATGGTCATCTTGACAACACAGGTTCACATTGCCACACTGCTTTCCAAGAGGTTTGGAATCATTCATAGGCTCTAAATGAGAAATTCCTGGCTTTCAAATAATGCGGATTCCAAGAGAGTCTGTCTTGAGCCTCTCTAGAGAGAGAATGAATGAGTTTCCCAAGTGGGACACTGTGACTTCTATAGCTGTTATAACTTTTTCTGAAGGTGATTGCCTCTGGGCAGTCCCTGCTGGGGCAGAACTACTCCTATCCTCAGTGTCCTGGAAAGGGGGCTGATTGCTCTTTTGATATGATACTCTGTAAGCAGAGTTAATTTATGTTAATTAAGGACTTTCTTTCCTTCTTCCTTTATATGTAATGTACAAACAAATTTATAGAATGGCTTTGGATGTTGGCTATAAAAACCTGACTTAAAAATGGTATTGAGGGGCTGGAGAGATGCATCACTCATCAGTTAAGAGCACTGGTGGTCTTCCAGAGGACCCAGGCTTTGTTTCCAGCACCCACGTGGCTAACAACTGTTCGGAACTCCAGTTCCGGGGGATCCAACACCCTCTTTTGGTTTCTGGGCATTGAATACACTTAGTGCCCTGGCATATGTGCAGGCAAAACACTCATACACATAGAATAAAATAAATTTTAACAGGTGGTGTTGATCTAAGCCTTTCTGAGTTGGTTACTGGAAACAACTGCATGCAGCCAGCCATACAAAGAATAATAATTTCTGATGGGGTAGCCTGGGTTGCTTGGTCATTTAACCTGAGTGGATGAACTCCTTTTTTTTTTTTTTTTTTTTTGTCTTTTCGAGACAGGGTCTCCCTGTAGCCCCAGCTGTCCTGGAACTCGCCTTGTAGACCAGGCTGGCCTTGAACTCATAAAGATCGGCCTGTCTCGGCCTCCCAAGTGCTAGGATTAAAGGCGTGGGCCACCACGCCTGGCTGGATGAACTCCTTTTTCTGACACCTCAGGTTTACAGAATCCAGTAACTGGGCCCAAATCAAAAAGATGCTCTAAATTATATTAATGAAATAAGTTGATCCAATACCCTAAAATCCGCAAATATGAAGAGTTAGAATTTCATTATATAACCATCTCTCACACACATTCCTCTCTCCAGGTCCATGTATATGCCAGTGCAGTTCTCTTGACTAATATAAACTTGCTTAACTGAATAAATGATAAAAGTGATTTTGAATCCTTTGATTTCAGTGATCACAAGTTTACAGATCCAGCAGATGGGGTCACATTCAATTTGTAACACACAGTACCTTCATCTTGAATGAGGTCAGAGCTGCTATTCATCATATTGTTCTGGGGAACTTGGAAATTTTTTTTCCTATGTAAAAAAAATGAGATAATTTCTTATCTTGAGGTGAGGTAAGAGGGGTTGATAAAAGGATTAAATTTCATGAGTCATATGTGATATATTTGATTGATATTGTTCCCTTGGGCACCGAAGACATACATTCAGTCCCTTGGGCTGACAGTTAAATTTCTTCTAAACACAGTTTTATTTTATCTGCCCTGGGGCAGACTCAGGAGGAGAAAAATGGAGAAGTATGAGGCTATGACCTGCTGAGCTTAGGTGGAGATTATGGCTTGTCCCATGTGGACAGATATGCTTTAGGACAAAAGGAGAAAGGCTTCATCTTGTTGAATCCACCCTAGGAACTTGGAGTATGTGTTTCTCTGTGTCAGGTGTGCCAGGGATTTGTGGCTGCCCACAGACTGCCTTTCTCCAGGTGGACACAATCTTTCAGTATTCAGACTACAGACAGCCGAATGGTTAGCAAGAGGAGCTAGAAGGGATGTTTGATGGAGTCTCTGGAGATGAGAAGGTGTGTTGTTAAAGTATAAAAAATGGGGCCAGGTAATCTCAGCACTTGGAAAGCAGAGGTAGACCTGGTTTACAAAGCAAGTTCCAGGGCACCTGGAGTTATAGCTGGGATTTTGTTTCAGAAAACAAACTAAATAAAAAATTATATCTATATAGATATAGATATAGATGTAGATATAGATATAGATATAGAATGGGGCGAGATGTAGGCTTTAGTTGTATACTTGGAATGTTGGTACAAAGCCTAAGGCATAGGCCTATAGCTAGCCTCCTGTATTCTACGTAGGGGCTAGTGTTGGAATCCAGGATGCCCCATCAGGAGGTTCTGTTTTGTCAACAACTTAGTAATATCTGGGCCTTGGTTTATCATGAAATGAAGTAGAAGTTTGGCTTTAATGCTTCTTGAAGCATCTTCCTGTTTGAGAGTACTGGTGTAAACTTGGATAGCTAAAAGGCTTTAGGAGGACACTGGAGTGCTTTCTGCCTCTAATGGTCCTGGCCTTGTAAAGCTGGGGGAGTTGTCAGAGGGCCCTGGGAACCAAGACTGAGTCTTTTTTTAATGTTTTTTAATTTTTTTTTTTATTTTTGAGACAGGGTCTCTCTTTAGTCCCAGCTGGCCTGGAGTTCACTCTGTAGACCAGGCTGGCTTTGAACTCACAGAGATCCGCCTGCCTCTGCCAAGACTGAGTCTTAACTAAACAAGTCACACCTGACCTGTGCTCATATTGTGACATGATGTTGTCATCTACAGAGTTCATACTGGAGACATTCAATCGAGTTACCAAAAAAGATCAATTTCTGTCTGTCTATCTGTCTGTCTGTCTGTCTGTCTGTCTGTCTCTCTCTCTCTCTCTCTCTCTCACACACACACACACACACACACACACACACACACATACACACACTATTGTAAGTAGATTTACGACTTGTGCTGGGCCTGCATCCATAGCTATTCAGGGCCACTTTCAGCAGACATGCCCACCTGGCACCTCCAGTGCCTGAAGAGGAAGGCAGAAGCCAGGGATCTATAGATTGGTTGGTATGAAAAATCAGTCAGTAGGAGCCACTGTGAATACAGAGTCCTAGGCTCCAGCCATAATGACATCAACTACCCACAACCACGTTTGTTCAGCATTAACTGCATGCCAGGCATGGGGCAAGTTCTCCATTAACCCTCATAAGCAGCTCTTTTTCTTGCTTAATTGCCCTGGTTAGATCCTCCATTACAGTGCTGAATACATATAGTAAAAGAGGACATCCTTACCAGTTTTTCACTGTATAACAATGGTGTTGGCGGCCAGCAAGAAAGCTCAGTAGGTAAAGGTACTTGCTACCCAGGAGGATGACCAGAGTTCAATTCCTAAGCCCTACATGGAGAGAACCAGCTCCCTCATACACATGGACACCTATGTACACACACCAAAATAAATGTTAAAATAATAAAAGAATGGTGTTAGCATTGGCACTTTCCCCAGTATTCTTTGTCAGACTAAGGAAGTTCCTTTCCTAGTCTGTTAAATGCTTTTATCTTTAAACTTTAAAAGGTTATAGGTTTGGCAGATGCTTTTCATTACCTGTTGAGCTAATCATGTGGGAGGTTTTCTTTCTGGGTTTTTAATTTTTTTGTTATTCTATTCATATGATTGCATTATATGTTGAACAACTTTTAGATATTAATCAGTTTTACGTACCCAGGATACATATTTACTTGGTCATGATATTTATTTTTTTGATCTTTTTGAGACAGAATCTCCCTGTAGCCCCAGCTGGCCTAGAACTCGCTATGTAGACCATGCTGTCATTCAACTCATAGAGATCCACTGGCCTCTGCCTCCCGAGTGCTAGGACTAAAGGCGTGGGCCCCCATGCCTGGCTGATATTTAACGTTTTATTTGTTGCTTGATTTTTGCTAGTATGTTTTTTTTTTTTTTTAATTTTTTAATTTTATTTATTTCTGTATGTGCATGAATGTACTGTCCGCATGCAGATCTGTGCACCCGTGTCGTGCAATGCCGCGGAGGTCAGAAGAGGGTCTCGGATTCCCCTGGAACTGGAGTTCTCCTGGAATTGGAGTCTCAGACGGTTCTCGGCCGCCATGTGGGTGCTGGGGATCGAACCCGGGTCCTCTGTAAGAGCGGTCGGCGCTCTTAACCGCTAGGCCATCTCTCCAGCCCAGTATGTTGTTAATTGTCAGAGATTTGACTGTATTTTTCTTTCCTTGAGCTAACCTTTTCCTGGTTTTTATATAAAGATAACTTGCCTCAAAGCCTAAGAGTGGAAATATCCCCTCCTCTTCTATGTTTTGGAAGACCTTGTAGTAGATTTGGCTTCGTTCTTCAAGTGTCTGGTAGAATTCACCAGTGAAGCCATCTGAGCCTAGCTTTTTACACATATATAAAAACTGTCACTCTAAAATATACTTTAAAAAATAAAAAAAAGGGCTGGAGAGATGGCTTAGCGGTTAAGAGCACTGACTGCTCTTGCAGAGGACCCGGGTTCAATTCCTAGCACCCACATGGCGGCTAAGACCCATTTTTAATTCCAGTTCCAGGGTAATCTGACACCCTCTTCTGACCTCCGCCGCATTGTACAACACAGGTGCACCAACCTACATCCAGACAGTACACCCATACACATAAAAAATAATAAAGAAATACTTAAAAAAAACTGTCACTAGTCTTTCAGTTTTATCAGTATCTTCAACTGCACAAAAGTTGGAATTTTCGTATTTAAACTGTGTCTTTTCCTCATGGCTCTGTGACTCCTGGTTATTTTCATTCATAATTGGAAAGGTCTTCATCATTCTTCAAATGGTTCTTTAACATTTTAGTATTTGCCCCAGGCAATAAGTGATGAACAGAACCATTAGGTACTGTGATATCCTTATGTCATATACTTGGGGTCCTCTGAGGTACCAGATTCTTCTTCTAAATCTGTCACAGATGCTAGTGGATCAAAATTGAGCTGTGAACTTTTATATACTTGGGTTGATAGGACTGCATTTACCTGCAGTCTTTGAAGTTGTGGGGAATCCAGGGATAAGGAAAACTAATATTTATTGAATACCTATAAGTGCCAAGCATTGTAATAAGAATGTATGTTATCTCACCACTTGAAAGGAAGGCATAATTATTCCCCACCCTTAAAGAAGGAAATTAGAGCTGGTTGTATTTAAAATGGTTCTGATATTTGAGCATTGCTCGGAATTCATGGTTGGCTGACTGCCCAGATGGCCCATGGGGATTATAGGCTTTCTACGGTTAGATTCTAGATGGAGAGAGAAGGTTGTGTTTGTTATTAGCATTGCAGGACCAGAAGTTGTATCAGGGCTCCAGAATTGAGCAAAAGACTGACTCGGTACTACAACTTCCCATATTTACATGATGTTCCTGTTTTACCTGAAGAGTAAAATTGTTATCAAGGGGCTTAGAATGCTGTGGTTGCTGTGAAGCCTACACAAAAGGCCTCAGTGTACTCAAGGAGCTGATGAGTTAAAAGCGGAATAGGGAAGAAAGTTTGCTCTAAGGTCAGGTGTTATCAGGCTATCTAGGCTGGCAAAATCCATCCCCACCCTATCACAGATCAGCCTCAGGGACTTGTGGGTCTAGGGGTTAAGGCGCCTTCCTTCTTCCTCTTCTGTCTAGCCCTCTTGGACACATCCTCCTTTTTATTTCTTCTTTTCCATTCACTTACCAAACTGTCAAACTTTTTTTTTTTTTGTCTTTTTGAGACAGGGTCTCCCTTTAGCCCCAGCTAGTCTGGAACTTGCTATGTAGACCAGGCTAGCCTTGAATTCACAAATATCTGCCTGCCTCTTCCTCTGCTGGGATTAGAAGTATGTGCCACCATACCTGGCTCATCAAACTTCTTTTTGTGCCTCATTATCATCATTGGTCATCATGGATTCTCTTGCTTTATTATTATTATTTTTTAGACAGAGTCTCCCTGTAAGCCCCAGGTGGCCTGGATCTCACTATGTAAACTAGGTTGGCTGGCCTTGAACTCACAGAGATCCTTCTGCCTCTCCCACCTGGGATTAAAGGCATACGCCACTATGCCCAGCTATTTGTTGTATTTTGTCTTCATTATTATATCCATCACCCAGCTCTACCATAGGGAACCATTCTCCAGTGTTTATAACATATATGTATCTATTTCCCACATTTAAACTACATGCATGCATGTATATTTTTTAGCCTAATTATTTATTTTTTTAGATTAATATGCAGTAAAATTAGCTTATTTGATATATAATTATGTGGATGTAAACATGTTTATATTTGTGTAACACCGCCATAATCAGAATATAGAACAATTTAGTTGCCTCTAAAGTCCCCCTTATTAGTCACATTTCCCTCCCACCTGTGACCCCAGACAACCGTCTGTCCTACTTTGTTTTATTTTGTTTTGAGACAGCTCCTTTTGTAGTCTAGCCTGTCTCGAAGTTCACTATTTAGGCCAGGCTGGCCTCAAATTCAGCATAGTTATCCTGCTTCAGCCTCTAGAGTGCTGGTATTATAGGCATTCACCACCACATCTAGCTCCTTATGAAGATTGTGTTAGTTGTACCAGAATATCCTTTTTGGAAATAGAAAATGAAAGTCATTTGTTATATTCAGCTGTCATGTTTCTCAGTTTGGATCGATTTCCCATATTCCCTTTGTATTTCATGATAGGACATTGTTGAAGAGTGCAAGCCAGTTATTTTGTAGAAGATCCCCTTAGGTTTTGTTTTGTTTCATTGAGACAGGGTCTTACTATATAGTCCAGGACAGCCTTAAACTTATGCGCCTCCTGAGCTAAGCCCATTTTTTGGTATTATGTAAATATTCTGTAATTCCTCAAATATCTGGATTCTGGTCCCTAACTGGTCTCAGACTTTGTAGATCTGTTTGTTTTGTCCATGCTGGTTATATCTGAACATAGGCACTCCCCCCCCCCACTACCTTTGTGTAATATTTTGGATGTGTTCCCATTTTTCTGTAACTGAATAAGCTTTGTTCTTCCATGTTGTTTTCATTTGTTTTGTTCTGGAGTTTTGTTTGTTTGTTGTTGAGATAGGATCTTACTATGTAGTCTTGGCTGGCCTAGAACTCATTATGTAGACCAGGATGGCCCAGAACTCACAGATATCTTCCTGCCTCTACCTCCTGAGTCTGTGCCACCAGGCCCGACTTATGCCACGTTTTAGGTGTGCTGGTATAGCAAAACTCTGCTAACTCCTTGGCACATGGTCTACTTTTATGATACTGTAGTCTATTGAATTCTATTAAGAATGACTCATCTGGGGGCTGGAGAGATAGCCTAGCGGTTAAGAGCACCGACTGCTCTTGCAGAGGACCCGGGTTCAATCCCCAGCACCCACATGGCGGTTAAGAACCGTCTGTAGCCGGGCATGGTGGTACACGCCTTTAATCCTAGCACTTGGGAGGCAGAGGCAGGAGGATCTTTGTGAGTTCAAGGCCAGCCTGGTCTACAGAGTGAGTTCCAGGACAGCTGGGGCTACAGGGAGACCCTGTCTCGAAAAGACAAAAAAAAAAAAAAAAAAAAAAAAAAAAAGAACCGTCTGTAACTCCAGTTCCAGGGGAATCCGAGACCCTCTTCTGACCTCCACGGCATTGCACGACACGGGTGCACAAACCTGCATGCAGACAGTACCCTCATACACATACCAAAATAAATAAAAATTTTAAAAAATATTAAAAAAAAGAATGACTCATCTGCTTCTTGGAGCATGAGGCTTGCCAGTAAATGGTATCCATGTGTTCTTTTAGCAAATATATGCATTTAGTGCTGTGCTATTGCTAACAGGTCAGAGAAGTTCTGCCTGTTGCTTTGGAGGGGGAAACAACTATTTGAACCCAGGTCTATGACATTTTCTTACCATGCTGCTTGCTTTCCTTGGAATTTGTGCTTGCTTTCTGTCGACTGTACCTTTTTTCCTTCTAATGAGAGGGCCAAGAGGGTACAGAACAAAGCCTCCATCCTCCCCAAAAGCCTTAGTTAGCATTGAAATATGGGTCTCTGGAAGGTCCAAGTATGTGAGTTCCCAGGGAGCAGGCCCTGGACTACTGCTGGTGACCAGCTCAAGGCTGAGAGGGGTTGGGGAGGTGAAGGTCTTAAAATTAAGATGCCTATACGGGTCTCATCTTTTCTGAGAAGTATAAGCTGTCCCTCTGGCCAACTCTGTCTGGTTCTAGGAGGAGAGAGCTGATGTTCCTGGGATTACCCTAGGGTCCCCTCCCTGTCTCCTGCCACCTTTTCTCTTTCATTTTAAATTTTATTTATTATTATTGTATGTATATATGATGGGGCACGTGTGCTGTGGCACTTGCTTAGAGCTCAGAGGACAGCTCTGTGGAGTTGGTTCTCCTTCTACCTAACACAGGTTCCAGCGGTCAAACACAGGTCATCAGGGCACAGGACTTCTCTTTTGTTGTTGTTGTTGTTGTTGTTGCTGTTGTTTAAGATCTATAAATTTATTTTATTTTATGTGTGTAAAGGTTTTGCTTGCATGCGTGTAAGTGCCACATGCATACGATGCCCATGGAGCGCAGAATAGGAATTAGGTCCCCTGGAACCATAGCTTCCATGTGGGTGCTTGGAGCTGTGCCTGGAGCTGTCCTCTGCAAGAGCCGCCAGTATTCTCAACTACTGAACCATCTCTCTAGCCCCTTTTGATTTTTAAAACAATCTTGCTATGTAATGCTAGCTGGCCTGGAACTCACTATGCAGATTAGCTTGGCCTCCAGCTTGCAGAGATCCTCCTCCCTCTGCCATCTGAGTATTGAGATTATAGATAGGCATGTGCCACCATGCTCTGCCTGTGGCACCTGTCCGTCTGTGTTTCTGTGTGTGTAACTGTGTATGTATGCATGCCACAGCGTGGTGTGGAGATCAGAGGACAATCTCAGGCATCAGTCCTCACCTTCCAGCTTCTACTTTGTTTGAAACAGGGTTCCTCTTTGTTGTTTGCTAGCAGGCTCTGGAGCTGCCGGGGATTTGTCCAGCCCTGCTCTTATTTCCCCACAGGAGCACTGGGATTACAGATGTGTAGTACCAAGTCCTCTTACTTCCCCACAGGAGCACTGGGATTACAGATGTGTAGTACCAAGTCCAGCTTTATATGGGCTCTGGAGATTTGAACTTAGGCCTCATGATTGTGCAGCAAGCAGTTTACCTACTGAGCCATCTCCCCAGCCTGGCATGGTGTTTCTAGGAGCCTTTTTTTCTGAGATTGACAGTACAGGGAGGTGCACAAATTCCAGCTAAGGAGGTAAGAGAAGGAATCTGCCTTTGGACCTGGACCAAACAAAGCAGAAATTCCCTAGGACTTTTTCCCCAGAGGTGAAAAACCAACTGATGTTATTAATTGGGCCGTAAAAGCTCTTGATCCCTGCCTAGCCACTGGTTCTTGATGCCAGGGCTTTTCAGTTCCTTCCTCACTATTGGCAAAAATGTTACCTTAGGACAGAAGTGAACTGTCACACCTCCAGTTCCTAGAACTTTCTCTTTACTTCTACTGCTCCACTGAATTCAAGAGCCATATGCAGCTGATACTTTTTTTTTTTAATATTATTTATTTCGGTATGTGTATGAATGTTCTGTCTGCGTGCAGGTGTGTGCACCCGTGTCGTGCAATGCCGTGGAGGTCAGAAGATACATTTAAGAACCGTTTAGGGGCTGGAGAGATGGCCTAGCGGTTAAGAGTGCTGACTGCTCTTGCAGAGGACCCAGGTTCAATCCCAAGCACCCACATGGCGGCTGAGAACCGTCTTTAAAAAAAAAAAAAAAAAGCTGAGTGTGGGTCTGGAAAGATGGCTCAGTGCTTAAAGTACTACCTGCTCTTGCAGAGGATCCAGGTTCAGTTCCCAGCACCCACATGACAGC
>VZQC01007611.1:7400672-7440672 GCA_009823505.1 Rhizomys pruinosus
GGAGGAGCTGAGCAGACAGGTAGTGCCCACACTAATGGAGGAGTTGAGCAGACAGGTGGTACCCACACTAATGGAGGAGTTGAGCAGACAGGTAGTGCCCACACTAATGGAGGAGTTGAGCAGACAGGTAGTACCCACACTAATGGAGGAGTTGAGCAGACAGGTAGTACCCACAGTAATGGAGGAGTTGAGCGGATATGTGGTACCCACACTAATGGAGGAGTTGAACAGACAGGTAGTACCCACACTAATGGAGGAGAGCCGTCTTTAACTCCAGTTCCAGGGGAATCCGACACCCTCTTCTGACCTCTGCAGCACTGCATGACACGGGTGCACAAACCTACATGCAGATAGTACATTCATACATATGAAAATAAATAAAAAATTTTTTTAAATTAAAAAAAAAAAGAACAAGTAGGATAAAAAGACCAACATAAATAAGGTAACATTAGAAAGAGAAAATGGAACTTAGAAACTTTAAGACTAAAGAAGAATTAAAATGTAGAGAATCTGGGGCCTGGAGAGATGGCCTAGTGGTTAAGAGCGCCGACTGCTCTTACAGAGGACCCGGGTTCGATCCCCAGCACCCACATGGTGGCTGAGAACCGTCTGAAACTCCAATTCCAGGAGAACTCCAGTTCCAGGGGAGTCCGAGACCCTCTTCTGACCTCCGCGGCATTGCACGACACGGGTGCACAGACCTGCATGCAGACAGTACATTCATACACATACAGAAATTTAAAAAAAAATAATGTAGAGAATCCGATCATTGGTCCCAGCGTGGTCATTACATAGACCCTTTGAAGAATCCAAAGTGAGCTGTTGTTTTTCATAATATAATTGTCAGAGTGCAAGTTGTGTTTCTCGTCCTCTGGGGAGTCAACCCCACTGAGATGCACCTCTAGCCCCTGCTTGTTTTTCTGATATCTATATTTTAAAAGCCCTGTGGGGGCAGAAGGGAGGCAATAGGTAAACCAGCGATTCTTAAGGTCCAGAGGTGGCCTGTATTAAAATTTACTCAGAGTCGGGGCTGGAGAGATGGCTCAGTAATTAAGAGCACTGACTGCTATTGCAGAGGACCTGGGTTCAATTCCCAGCACACACATGGCAGCTAAGACCTGTCTTGGGCTTGGCGTGGTAGTGCACACCTTTAATCTCAACACTCAGGAGGCAGGGAAAAAAAAGAATAGAAACCAAGGTCTCATGCATGCTTAGCCACCAATGAACTTTACCTCTAGCCCTAGCACTCTCGAGTAATTTGATTGATTGATTGATTGATTGATTGATTGATTGATTGAGACAGGGTCTCCATGTAGCACCAGCTGTCCTAGTACTCACTTTGTAGACCAGGCTGGCCTTGAACTCACAAAGATCCTCTTGCCTCTGCCTCCCCGGTGCTAGGATTACAGGTGTGCTCCACCATACCAGCAGTTTCTATTCTTAACATAAAACAAACCAAAAGAAGCCAGGTATGGTGGCACACCCCTTTAAATCCCAGCACTTGGGAGGCAGAGGCTGGAGGATCTCTGTGATTTCAAGGCCAGCCTGGTCTACAGAGTGAGTTCCAGGACAGCTGGGGGTACAGGGAGACCCTGTCTCAAAAAAGACTAAAACAAAACAAAAAAAGGAACTTGTTTTGGAGGTAAAGGAAGGGGGAACAGAAGTTCATGGTTATCCTTGACTACATACCTAGTTTGAGGCCAGCCTGGGCTGTGAGACCCTGTCTCAAAACAAAGCAAAACCCAGCCAGACAAGCAAATAAACAAAAAACAATCCTTCAGTGCTTATTAAAATACAGTGTCTTAGCCTTGGGCTACTCAGAATCTCTGTGTGAAGAAGCCTGTAGTTTTACACATGCTTCCCAATAGGATTCTTTATTCCACAGCTTGAGTGTAGGAGATTTGGGACTTGGTGGCACATTCCTTTAATCCTAGCACTTGGGAGGCAGAGGCAGGCGGATCTCTATGAGTTAAAGGCCAGCTTGGTCTACAGAGTGAGTTCCAGGCCAGCTGGGGTTACAGGCCGGCCTGGTCTACAGAGTGAGCTCCAGGACACCTGGTACTAAAAGGGAGACCCTGTCTCAAAAATACCAAAAAAGAAGTGTAAAACCAAAAAGACAGGCCTTTGAAGGTTGCGTAGGTCTTTAATGACAGCCAAGTGTCAGAGGTGTGTTCCACAGGGCTGGTAGCTTGCTGCTGGGCATGTGGCAGGGCTGCCTTGAGCATAGACATGGTTGCAGAAGCAACTGGCTTCAGTATGTTACAGATTTCTGTTTGGTTACTTCGCCTTGACCTATAGATTTGTTCCAGCAGCCTTTTTTTTTTTTTTTTTTTTTNAGACACAGCTCAACAGATGGAGTAGAGTGGAATCTCAAAAATTAGAAGCCATGAGGAATTAGGTAACTTGTCTTTTTTCTTGGTGGGGGGGGTCTTTTTGAGACAGGGTCTCCTTGTAACCAGATGGCCTGGAACTCACTGTGTAGACCAGGCTGGCATGGAACTCACAGAGATCTGCCTGCCTCTGCCTCTCTTTGCCACCACTACACCTGGCATCTTTTTTTTTTTTTTAAACAAATACTTTGTTTTTCTTTGTCTTCAAGTATAGGCTTCTGACACAGCAGATATGTTCTGTTTCCTGTAAAAAATGTGGTTCTTTTCCTGGGGTGTAACAGTGGCTTGGGTGGTAAGTTGGTAGAAAGAACAGTGGGTGCGAACTTGTGTTTTGCATGTATGCCCTAGACATCATATCGGCAGTAGAAAAAGATAGCTCTTGGTTTTTGGTAAGAGGTGTAGAGACAAGAAGAGGCTTAGGAGTTCAAGGTTATCCTTAGCCACTTAGTGAGTTTGAGCCCAGTTTGGGCTATATGAAAGTGTCTTAAAACAAAACAAAAGGAATGTGATTTGAATCTTTAAAAAAAACACCTTTTTTTCATTTATTTATTTGTGTGTGTATGTGTTTGCATGTGTGTACGTGTGTGTATGCCATGGCACACTTGTGGAGGTCACAGGACAGCTTGTAGAACACTCGGTTTTCTCCCTCCCCCATGTTGGTTCTGAAGATTGCATTGCTAGACAACAACTAATTACCTTCACTCCTGAGCCATCTCAACAGCTCCCTGGTTTGAAACCTTTACATTAGAAGATACTTCCTTTTAGGGGATGGAACTAAAGAGAGGGCCACCTTTCCTTGTGTTATAGTTTAAATTATTTTTAGTTCAACTTTAAAGACATGCCCAAAGTTACAATAAAATGCCGTGAGCATATGATTTAAAAAGTAAATCGTGGGCTGGAGAGATGGTTCAGTGGTTAAGAGCGCCAACTGATCTATCAGAGGACCCGGGTTCAATTCCCAGCACACACATGGCGGCTAAGAACTGTCTTTAGGCTGGGCGTGATGGCACACGCCTTTGGTCCTAGCACTCTGGCAGAACTCTGAGTTCAAGGCCAGCCTGGTCTACAGAGTGAGTTCCAGGCCAGATGGGGCTATAAGGAGACCCTGTCTCAAAAAGGGAAAAAAAATAATAATAAAAATAAATAAATAGTAAATCATTTTTAGTGGCTTAGAAACGTTTATGAGTCAGAGTTTATTGTTTTTAATTAAAAATTTTTCAATTACATTTTTATTTATTTTTTGTGGGGTATTTGTGTGCGGTGGCATATGTGTGGGCGTTAGGGAACAATTTACCAGCGTTAGTTCTCTCCTTCCACCCCGTGGGTCCCAGGACTTGGCTTGGCAGCAAGTATCTTTACTCTGTGACCCATCTTACGGATCCTAAGTTAGATTTTGAACCCCCAGTGAGGACCATTTAACATGGGAATTGAGAGTCTACTCTGATATTCTTTATCCCATGTTCTATCAAATTCTCTTTGTTGGTTGTATCAGTGGCAGAGAAGCAGGGACACTAGTGTACAGGTTCAGTAGGGCAAGATTTTTTTTTTTTTTTTTTTTTTGTATTTTTGAGACCAGGTCTCCCTTTAGTCCCAGCTGGCCTGGAACTCACTCTGTAGACCAGGCTGGCCAGGCTGGCCTTGAACTCAGAGATCCGCCTGCCTCTGCCTCCCAAGTGCTGCTAGGATTAAAGGCGTGCACCACCACACCTGACTTTTTTTTTTTTAAGTGTCTAGGTAGCCCAGGCCAGCTTCAGACTTGTTATGTGTTTGAGGCTGGCCTTGAACTCCTGCTCTTCCTCTCTCAGTCTTCATGTGCTGAGATTGCAGCTATAGGCTACTGCTTTCGGTTTGTGTTTGTTTGGGGGTTTTTCTGTTGTTTGGTGTACTATGTATCTGTGGCAGAATGGAGCTTACTGGGAAGTGGACACAAATCTCTGGATGAATCCTCCCCTAGAGGACTGGAGATCTACTTGAGGTAATTGCTTCTCTACAGAGCTTTTTTTTTTTTTTTTTACCACTCAGACTGTGCTCCCTCCCTCTGACTCTCCCAAAAAAGGAGAGCAGAACGATCATCAATGGCAAATAGCAATTGCAAAAGAGCAACACTAAGAGCCGGCTTCACGCTCAGGAAGGAGCACTATAACTCCTCCTCATAGTTTCTGGTACTCTACACAGTCAGAGAAACTTCTCTAGTTACAAACTATAGAAATGATCCTTGAAAGTATAGTCTTACAGAGCTTTTCTTAACTCTCTCCCCTGGCCCTGAAGTTCCATTTGCTTCTTTGGTGTCAGCTCACCACTGTCGCATTCATCACCACTCTCTGCTTTCCTGATCCTACTCTGTTCTGTCCCCCACTGACCTGCTAAAGGCAATGTCTACTTTACCCAGCTCTCACCCTTTGCATGCCTGGTACCAGCTGGCATGAGTGTATGTTCAAGTGAACGTGGTGCTATGAATATTTATGATAAGTGGTTGAAGCGTAAGAACCAACCTTGAGTCCCCTGGGAAGGCTTCCTAAGGAGGCGATGTTTGAGGCCCTCTTAGATTTGGTGATATCAGTCATTGTACACATCTAGAGAACATCCTTCCAGAGGACTAAAGGGGTTTTGGGTGAGCCAGTTAGTTCTCTTCTTTCTAGTCCAGTCTTTTTTTTTTTTCTTGACACAAGGTGTCATGTAGTCTAGGCTGATCTTGAACTTTTGATCTGCCTGCCTACAGCTCCAAGTGGTAGGTTTATAGGCTTACACCACCGGAGTGTCCTTCCCAAGCCTGTCCATCTGGAGGTAGTGCCTGCCTAGTTTGCAGTATATACCCACCCTTTGGGATCACAAAGGTACAGAGAGGAAAGGCCCACCCATGTGTGTGTGGAACAGCACTGTAATGGGCCAGACGGTTTAAAGAGGGACTGGCTATGCCATGCACTGTTGTATCTGAGACTTGGCACAGAAGGACATAGCAGAGCCTCAGCTCTTAGAACTCAGCATTCTTGGCTCTGTGTACTCTACATGTTCACCAGTCTTTCCTAAATGGTAACATTTCTTGCTCAGGAAATTGTCAGGAGAAATTTAGGATGACTTGACCCATGGCTACCAAAGAAAGATTTTTATTTTTATTCCAATTCATCCACTGGAAAGATTTTTTTTTTTTAGGTTAAAAATTTAAAAGTCAGCCGGGCATGGTGGCACATGCCTTTAATCCCAACAGTTGGGAGGCAGAGTTCTAGGATAGCTTGGTCTACATAGGGAGCTCCAGGCCAGCTGAGACTAAAGGGAGACTCTTGTCTCAAAAAGCCAAAAAGCCAAAAAAAAAAAAAAAAGTAATAATAAAAATAAAAAGATCAATCCAATATTATTTCACCATGATGATTTTCATAAGAAAAAGTGCACTTGAACGGAATTAGAAGCACTGAATTTTAGAGGAAAGAAGGTCCTTTACACATTTTGTTAACATGATATAGATGGTTTTAGTATTTCTTAGTCTGATGAAACATTGTTACAACCCAGTTTAGGGTTAAGGATTATGTCCTAAACCACTTACTGGCCTGTCAGTGTTTTGTAAAGCAGTGAACGAGATGTTCCAGCCTTTTTTTGCTGAGCCTAGAGGACTGAACCAGTGACCCAAACAACATGAAAACAAGGTTTGAGCTGATGCTGGGGTTGGCTTAGATTATCATGCCTTTTTTTTTTTTTTTTGCATGTTTTTTGATGCGAGGGCATGTGTGTGTTTAGGTTTGCTGTGCCCAGCAAGGGAGTAGTGGAATTTGTCTGAGTTGAGCTCACACATAGAAATTATTGAGTGACTTACACGCTAGGCCATGACCTGGACTCCCAGCTGAGAGGTCCACGTGGCAGGGCTTGAGCTAGTAGAGCTGAGGACAGATCACATCTGCTCATCTGCTTATGTAACCCTGCTTCCCAGCTTCTAGAGCCAAGAAAATACAAGTCTGCCCAGCAGGGCTGAGGGCCTGTGGTAGCATAAGCCATGCGCCACACAGCAAGGGTGTGATGGCCTAGTTTGAGGATTAGCATGAAGCCCTCAAGCCGCTGCTTCCCCACACTTCTCTTCCTGTGGCCTCAGGCAGTATCTCTGAGACCTGCTAGCCATCCGTGACTCTGAATGGTGTCAGTCCTTGCTCACCTGGAATCCAAACTCTCTGGATTTTCCCAGTGAGATGGTGTGCAGTGGAGGCTAGCCCCTACAGTGTAGCAGAAGGTATATAACCAACTGGCTGGCACTGGACCTAAGTAAGGCATTCACCTGTGGGCTGGTGCTGCCTTTAGAGTGGGCTTCCTTGTTAGAGGTGTGAAGGTGTCAGAGTGGGGAAAGAATTGCCATGTGAGGTAAGGAGAACGAATTGGGGGCGAGGCGCTCTCAATATGTTGGAGTCATGGTAAGGGTTGTAAGATTGGTGTGGCATCCAGCAGGACAGTGAGAAGAACAATAAAGTTCCGTGGAGCCTGTAGAAGAGCAAGTTCCTCAGGTAGCTGGAAACGGGCACAGTTTTCATGTAGATCATGTAGTAGCGGTTAGGCAGTTTTGTTTGTTTGTTTGTTTTTGTCTTTTTGAGACAGGGTCTCCCTGTAGCCCAAGCTGGCCTGGAACTCACTCTGTAGACCAGGCTGGCCTTGAACTCAACAGATATCTGCCTGCCTCTGCCTCTGCCTCTGCCTCTACCTCTGCCTCCACTTCTGCCTCCCGAGTGCTGGGATTAAAGGCGTGCACCACCATGCCCAGTTTAAAATATTTTTTAAAAAAGATTCTACTGCTGGGCGTGGTGGCACATGCCTTTAATCCTAGCACTCGGGAGGCAGAGGCAGGCAGATCTTTGTGAGTTCAAGGCCAGCCTGGTCTACAGAGTGAGTTCCAGGACAGCTGGGACTACAGGGAGACCCTGTCTCGAAAAGACAAAAAAAAAAAAAAAAAAAAAGATTCTATTATGCCAGGCATGGTGGCCCAGGCCTTTAATCCCAGCACTCCAAAACCAGAGGCAGGTGGATCTTTCTGAGTTCAAGATCAGCTTGGTCTACATAGAGAGTTCCAGGCCAGTTGAGACTACAAAGAATCTACAAGGTTACTGACACATTACATAATGTAAGCTCCTCCCCCAAAGTCTCCAACTTGGCAGATCTTGGAAGGGACCTAAATGGATAATTAGGTGTTATGCTTTTTTTTTTTTTTTGGTCTTTTCGAGACAGTGTCTCCCTGTAGCCCCACCTGTCCTGGAACTCACTCTGTAGACCAGGCTGGCCTTGAACTCACAAAGATCCGCCTGCCTCTGCCTCCCAAGTGCTAGGATTAAAGGTGTGTGCCACCACGCCTGGCCTAGGTGTTATGCTTTTTTTAAGTATTCTGCATGTGGTGTACATACATGTTCCAACGGGTGTGTGCATGTGGACAGCAGAGGTCAACACTGGGTGTCTTCCTTGATTGGTCTCCATCTTATTTTTTGAGACAGGGTCTCTCACAGAGCCAGGAGCTCATGGGGGCTTTCAGGGATCTGCCTGTCTTCTTTCCTGCTCCCTGCTCCCAGTGGGTTACAGATGTGTGCTGCCATGCCTGGGTGCTGGAGACCCAAACCTCAGAATTGGTGCTTACATGTCGGACACTCTATGACTAAGCCAACTCTCTCAGGTCATTCTTACTGGACAAGACAGGCAACAGAGAGCAGGTTGGCTCATCTTCAAAGCCTCGAAGTTTTGAGCAATGAAGGTCCTTAGGAATTCCCATCCTGCCCCACAAGATCCACCAGGTTTAGGGCTCAACCCCCCAACCCTAGGCAAAGACATCTGGAAGATCTGGAGGTACAGTGAAGTCATGACCCATCACTTCTCCCTTCAGAGAGCCCCATATCATCTGCATCCAACCCTACCTTTGGTTCTAAAGATACTGCTAAACAATTAAGAGGCACCTGGGCTGCTAATACTATGGACTTGCTCATACTTTCTGAATCCAACCCAGAATACAGGAATTCACATGTGGTCTGCCAGACTTCCCCAGAGCATACACCTGCAGGTTAGAAAGTGCCTAGAAAGCTCCTGCAGCGGCTGCAGAGAGACACTAAGGTAAAAAGCCCCAGACAGAAAAAGGGATGCCTGGGCTCTAAGTCTAACTGTACCAGTGACTTGCTGAATGATCCTTATACAAGTTCTGTCTGCTCTCAGGATACCAGCTTCCCTATTCATAAATCAGGGCTACTGAACGAGATAAACTCTAAGGTCTCATAAAGACCTGACAGGCAGGGTCTGAAGAGATGGATCAGTGGTTAAGGGCACTGGCTGTTATTGCAGAGGATCCTGGTTCAGTTCCCAGCACCCACATAGTGACTAACAACCACCTGTAACTCCAGTTTCAGGGGATACAATGCCTTCTTCTGATCTCACAGGTGCAGGTATACATGCAGGCAAAACACCCATATACATAAAAGAAAAAGAAAAAAATGTTAGAGGGGCTGGAGAGATAGCCTAGCGGTTAAGAGCGCCAACTGCTCTTGCAGAGGACCCGGGTTCGATCCCCAGCACCCACATGGCAGCTGAGAACCGTCTTTAACTCCAGTTCCAGGGGAATCCGACACCCTCTTCTGACCTCTGCGGCATTGCACGACACGGGTGCACAAACCTACATGCAAACAATACATTCATACACATAAAAAATAATGTTAGAAAGATCTGACAGGCCCAGAGTACTGGTTAAACTAGGAAAGAGAATAGGACCCAAACTAAAACCTAAAGATCCTTACCTTCACCTTCTCTGTCCCCAAGGGGCACAAAGGACCATGTAGACAGAAAAAAATGCCATGGACAGAAGCAGAAAGAAGCCCTGATTACAAGCAGCACATCCACTCAAGTCCCCTCCTACCTCAACATCTGCGCTTTCCCAGCCTTTCCTTGATGACAGTCTACTTCCTTCTTTTCTCACTCTCTCTGGAAATTTGCCCTTCCTTCCTTCCTTTCTTGCTTTCTCTCTAGTTTCCGGCATTAGCAATGATATTTCCTAAAACTGCCTCTACCCCTTCTATCCCATGTCTTTCTCCTGGCCCAACAACCAATAAGATGTGGCTAGGTAGGTGCTGTGGATACTTTACACTCAACCTATTCACAAACTTTTTTTTTGAGACAGGGTCTCCCTGTAGCCCCAGCTGGTCTCGAACTCACTCTGTAGACCAGGCTGGCCTTGAACTCACAAAGATCCGCCTGCCTCTGCTTCCCAAGTGCTAGGATTAAAGGCGTGCGCCACCACGCCCGGCCCAACTTAATACTCTTTCTCTCTCACTTCCTCTCTGTCTCTCTCTTACACACACACACACACATACACACACACACACACACACACACATACACACACACACATGCTCTTGCACGCACGGTATCAAGAGCACATTGATTAAGTTCATGGGAATATTCCAACTATGCAACCAGAATCTTTATTTTGAACTGTTTATTCAACTCAAACCCTCCCTGTGGGATGCCAAGAATACTTTCCATTTGTGTCAGTCAGTACCCTGAAAGTACCAGTTTGTAGGCCAGCCCAAGAAGAGTAACTTGAGGGAACTAGGAGGGAGGCCAGCCAGATAAGAATGTTTCATGGTCTGGAGAGATGGCTCAGTGGTTAAGAGCACCGACTGCTCTTGCAGAGGACCCGGGTTCGATCCCCAGCACCTACATGGCAGCTGAGAACCATCTTTAACTCCAGTTCCAGGAGAATCCGACACCCTCTTCTGAACTCCGCGGCATTGCATGACACGGGTGCATAAACCCACATGCAGATAGTACATTCATACACATACAAAAATAAATAAATAAATATAAAATTTAAAAAATAAAAGAATGCTTCTACCTTGGGGCTGGAGAGATGGCTCAATAATTAAGACCATTGGCTGTTCTTGCAGAGGACTTGGATTTGGTTCCCAGCCCCTACCTGGAACAGGTTACCCCTAACAACCATCTGTAACTCCAGTTCCAGAGGATCCAGTGCCCTCTTCTGACTTTTGAGAGTACTGTATAACATGGGTGGACTTACATACATGAAGGCAGTACACCCACACACATTAAAAAATTTAAATAGGGCTGGAGAGATGGCCCAGCGGTTAAGAGTGCCGACCGCTCTTACAGAGGACCCTGGTTCGATCCCCAGCACCCACATGGTGGCTGAGAACTGTCTGTAACTCCAATTCCAGGAGAACTCCAGTTCCAGGGGAATCTGACACCCTCTTCTGACCTCCGCGGCATTGCACGGCATGGGTGCACAAACCTACATGCAGACAGTACATTCATACACATACAGAAAAAAAAATTTTTTTTAATTTTAAATAATAAACACAGCTGGGGGGCTGGAGAGATGGCTCAGTGGTTAAGAGCACTGGCTGTTCTTGCAGAAGACCCAGGTTTGAATCCCAGCACCCACATGGTGGCAAACAACTGTCTGTAGTTCCAGTTCCAGGGAATCTGATGCCCTCTTCTGACTTCAGGAGCACTGCATGACGCAAATGCACTTACACACACACACACACACACACACACACACACACACACCACACACATATAAAATAAATAGCCAGGCATGGTGGCTCATGCCTTTAATCCCAGCACTTGGGAGGCAGAGGCAGGTGGATCTTTGTGAGTTCAAGGCCAGCCTGATCTACAGAGTGCGTTCCAGGACAGCTGGGGCTATAGGGAGAACCTGTCTGGAAAAGACCAAAAAAATAAAAATAAAAATAAATAAATAGGGGCTAGAGAGATGGCTCAGCCGATAAGAGCACCAACTGCTCGACTGCTCTTGCAGAGGACCCAGGTTTGATTCCCAGCACCCACATGGCGGCTAAGAACAGTCTTTAACTCCAGTTCCAGGGGAATCCAACGCCCTCTTCTGACCTTCGAGGCATTGCACAACATGGGTGCACCAACCTACATGCAGACAATTCACTCATACATATGAAATAATAAATAAAACTAAAAAAAAACTAAAAAAAAAAAAAAAAAAAAAACAGGGTAGATTGTAGCCTGCACAGGACTAGGGCAGGAGCAGGTGACTCTCATTGGTACATTTCAGGTGACTTTAATCTGAGCTTGTGGTTTGCATGCCCACCTATTCTTTGGGTTCCTTCGTTTTGGCAGGTAGTTTGCTTCATAGGTAAAGCTGGTTACAATATAGTAACAGTTCCTCAAATGACAAAATTAGTTCAGTGATGAAGTTTCTTAGAGCCTTTGGTGCATAGCTCCCATCCTGACTTGACCACTGTGAGCATCTTGCCAAATCTCATGCTTCCAGAGGAAGTATGAAGTACAGTGAGTACTGAGCCTGGGGCTGAGTCTCAGCTCTCTACGTGATTCCCTGTTTGTGCCTGGACCACTCTTAAGGGCCCATTTCTCTGACCTGACTCCAGTACAGAAACTTTGGAGCTATCCTGAATCTCCCTTCTTCCCTCCCTCCCTCCTTTTCTCTCTCCTTTCTTTCCTTTTTCTTTCTTTCTCTTCCTCCTCTTCTTTCTCCTCTTCCTCCTCCTCCTATTTCTTTTTCCTTTTCTTTTGTCTTTTTGAGACAAGTCTTCCTCCCTGTAGCCCCAGCTGGCCAGGAACTCACTGTGTAGACCAAGCTGGTCTCGATCTCACAGAGATCCACCTGCCTCTGCCTCCCTAGGATTAAAGGTGTGCGCCACCACTCTTGGCTCTGACTTCCTTCTTCGTGCAGGTAGTTACTACTTAGCACTACTTTTCCTGTAACTTTTTTTTTTTTTTGGTATGTTTTTGTATTTTTGAGTCAGGGTCTTCCTTTATTTAGTCCCAGCTGGCCTGGAGCTCACTCTGTAGACCAAGCTGGCCTTGAACTCACAGAGATCCGCCTGCCTCAGCTTCCCAAGTGCTGGATTTAAAGGCGTGTGCCACCATGCCCGGCTCCTGTAAACATTTTTTGATGGTCTTTGCAGCTGTCGATTTTCTTCCTCCCTCCCTTTTCCTTTGCAGTCTCATTACCTCTGCCCTTCTCCATTGAATCCCTTCCACTGCCTTAGTTTTGAAGTGACTTCCCTCACAGTGACCTCCCTTTACAACCTGCCACCCTATATTCCTTTCTCTTGTTAGGATACATTTAAAGAGAGCTATGTCAATCCTTTTTTTTTTTTTTTTTTTTTTTTTTTTTTTTTTTCAAGACAGGGTCTCCCTGTAGCCCCCCAGCTGTCCTGGGACTCACTCTGTAGACCAGGCTGGCTTTGAACTCACGAAGATCCACCTGCCTCTGCCTCCTACGTGCTAGGATTAAAGGCATGCGCCACCACGCCCTGTGCTATGTCAATCCTTTATCCAAAACCACACAGCTGGGAGGTGTCAGAGGTACTTTTTTTTGTGTGTGTGTGTGTTTTTTTTTTTTTTTGTCTTTTTGAGACAGGGTCTCCCTTTAGTCCCAGTTGGCCTGGAACTCACAGAGATCCGCCTGCCTCTGCCTCCCAAATGCTGGGATTAAAGGCCCACACCCAGCTATCAGAAGTAGATCTTAAGATTTCTGAGAAAGTGCATTCTCAATTATGCCCAATTATCTTTACTGCAGTAGTCAAATGATCTGAGCAGGAATTGTTTCCATATTTACAGTATAGTTTGAAGGAGAGGGGCCTGGGCAGGGAGTATCCCACACAGAACCTGCCATCTAGGTTTGTCAGCACTGGAGCATTCTAACACAAGGGGTTTCTGGAGATGATTCGTCGGTCACCCTAGTGCCAGACACGGTACTTAGTCCTAGGCATGAATGTCCTTTCTGCAGCCACCCTCTCCTTCCTCCCCTGGGAGGAGATATGTCCTCTGTAGCTGTGGCCTGATCATCTGATGGAGTCCATGGAGTGGTGTACCCTGTGGCTGGCTAACTTCTTTTTCCTTCTACTTCTTTAGTTGGCCCCATGACGATTGAGTTTAATATTCCTGTGGATCTGGGACTTTTGGCAAAGATGAACCCAGAGCTAAAGATGGGAGGCCGCTATGTCCCCAAGGACTGCATCTCTCCTCACAAGGTGGCCATCATTATCCCATTCCGCAACCGGAAGGAGCACCTCAAGTACTGGCTTTATTACTTGCATCCAATCCTACAACGCCAGCAGCTGGACTACGGCATCTATGTTATCAACCAGGTGAAGCTCGGGACGATGGGGTGAGAGAGCGATCCCGCATGTGCACCGGCCTGCTCAGTGCATTCGGGGATGGAGCGACTTCATAGACACTGCTGCCATCCTTATCTAACAGTACAGATGACCTGGGTGCCAGTGGTATGCTTGTGTACTGGTATCAGCTCTGCTAGCCCAGGGAAGTTGTAGGAGTGTGTTTTGGGCTTTGGAAAGTGGACTTCCAGCAAAAGTGAAAGAAGAAAAGACAGCCCCAGCTATCCAAGGGATGATTATTTACTCTTTGGGTAGCTGTATATTTTTCTCAGTGTTCTAAAAAAGAAAAAGAAAAGCACAACCATTTTGTGTCAGACATGTAGGCAGCTTCAATTTTTTTAAAGATTTAGTTTTATTTAAAATTATGTGTGGCCAGGCGTGGTGGCTCACCTTTAATCCCAGCAGGGGAGGCAGAGGCAGGCAGAGGGAGGCAGATCTCTATGAGTTCAAGGCCAGCCTGGTATAGTGAATTCCAGGTCAGCTAGGAATACTGGGAGACCCTGTCTCAAAAAGACCAAAAAAAAAAAAAAAGTGTGGGCACGTGTGTGCAGTGCCTGCGGAGGCTGGAAGAGGGTATTGGATGTCCTGGAGTTACAGCCCAGAGCGCCTGGCTTGGGTGGTGGGAACCTTACTTTGGTCCTCTGTTAAGAGCAGTACATCCACTTAACCCCTGAGCTATCTCTCCAGCCCCAGCAACTTCAAATTTGATTCAGCCAGAGAGTGTCCTTCTGAAACACCCACAGTCGACTCTACCCCAAGTTGAGGCTATACACGCATCTGCAGCCAGCCAGCCCTGGGTAAAAAGTCTGGGAATGTCCTATTTAGGAGCCATTTAGAGCCCCACAGACTAGTCGGAGTTTCCCACTGCACATCAGATCTGTCTGTGCCAGGCTCTTGTCCTTCTTAGGAAACTAAAACCAATTCTGAAGACTTACAAGCCTTCATCACCACAATCTGGAGACTGACCTAAAAGCCCTTGTCTTTGACCAGAATACCTTTGCTTATTTTAGTATACATAATGAGCATTATTATCTTTCTAAGAATATAACTTTGGTGTTTTTAATTTATCCCAAATACTTAAAATCATGTCATTTTCCCAGAATCTGCTAGGTACAGTGGTAAGTCTGCCTTGTCTGTGTGCCACATCTCACTGAACTTCATTTGAAGACATGGCCGCCATTTCATTTCAAGATAAACTCTGAGCAGTGAGTTTTTTGCCTCCATCCAAGTTGAGGGCTTTGTGTGGCTTCTGTTGGTCCACCAGGGAGGTTGGGGACAGCAGTCTGCACATCCAGCAGTGGGCTGCTGTGGCATGGTGCTGCCTCAGTTTCTGTGGGGATGCCCTAAAGGAGCGTTTAGCCCACTTGTGGCGGGTGGGTCTTTCCTATGCAGTTTGTTAACAGTTAAAATCAGCATAATGTGACTGGATGGTAGCTGTCCAATGCTTTGGAAGCTCAGAGGAGAGTCCACGGGGTTTAGGTACATTCTCGGAAGGCAGAGCTCGCTCCTGCAGAGCTCGCTCCTGCAGAACTTCAGTGCACCTCCGGAAGTGCTTCCTGAACTTGTCTAGGCAGAGAACAGAGAACTGTTTTCCAAGAATCATGTGAGGCGTGCTGTGTGAGTCACATTTTAAGGAAAGCAAGACCAAAGAAGCCCGCCCTCCGCTTCCTCCTCACTGCCCTGCGTACCAGGAACTCCCCATTCTCTCCTCTTTCTCTTTCTCCCCTACTTACAACTTGTCAGCAGAAAAGAAATGCTTTTTTTTCCCTTTGTCTTTTTGAGACAGGGTCTCCCTGTAGCTCTGACTGTCCTGGAAATTGCTATGTAGACCAGGCTGGCCTTGAACTCACAGAGATCTGCCTGCCTCTGCCTCCTAAGTGCTAGGATTAAAGGCATGTGCCACCACGCCCAGCTCTAAAATTATTTTTAAGTTCTTCAAACATAAACACATTTGTCCATAATCGTGTGTCATCCCTGCATACATGTTGTTTCTGAGTTGTTGATAATGATGTTGTTGTTGCTTGTTCATCATCGTCGTCTTTGTCTTCTCTTTCAAGGGTTAACTTTCAACTTTAGGAGAATCTTGTTCTTCCTACCCCCTTCCTCCAGTTGATCTTACATCTTCCTTTCCATGGTTACCCTGATTTTGTCCTTTAGGGAAAATACAGTCAGAATCCAGATAAGAAGCAATTTGAAGTCTGCCCTACCTTTCTAGTATACTATATGATGGAATTTACACAATAAACTGGTAACAGGAACCTGCACCTTGAAAAGCGTCACCCCACATAGAGTGCACCTCATCTACAAAATAGGATCTTTTTGTGTTCCCTGTCTTATAGTCATATTCTAGAAGAGGAAGAAGGACAATTTTTTTAGCATTTTTGGTACATTTTTTGGTGATTAAATAATCCTATTAGGCCATTAGCCTTCCTTGAGCCTTCACTTCTGAGCCAGACATTTTGCATCATTTTGATTCTTCATTGCCTCCCTCCCCCATCTGAGATTAGAGAGAAAGAATGCTTGAAATTAGAGTGGCCTTTGAGATGTGGAGAGAGGTTCCCAGACAGGTTTTTTAGTATGGAACTATTTGGTGCCTTGTGGAAATGCTACACAATGGCCTATTGACAGGAGGTTATGGTGATATTGTTCTAGAAGCTTGAGATGGGGGTCATTCCTCCATCTTCACCTCTTTAGCTTCCCCTTTAGTGTCTGCTAGGACTTCCCCAGACCCTAGAGGCCAGAGGGTGGAAATTGCTGCTCTTTGTCACAGGTAGGGAAACGAAGGCTCAGAGAGAGGAAGCTACCAGTAGGGATGAATGCTATTCACAGACATAACAGTGGGCTGCAGCTAAACCCTAGCCTGGACTCCAAGGAAGCTACCAGTAGGGATGAATGCTATTCACAGACATAACAGTGGGCTGCGGCTAAACCCTAGCCTGGACTCCAAGGAAGCTACCAGTAGGGATAAATGCTATTCACAGACATAACAGTGGGCTGCGGCTAAACGCTAGCCTGGACTCCAAGTTGACTGCTCTCTCACTGTGTCAGACTGTCTCAGGTTGAGGCAATTTAGCCTCTCCCTGAACTTGAA
This sequence comes from Rhizomys pruinosus, assembly GCA_009823505.1. Taxonomy (NCBI): domain Eukaryota; kingdom Metazoa; phylum Chordata; class Mammalia; order Rodentia; family Spalacidae; genus Rhizomys; species Rhizomys pruinosus. Next base: position 7,417,289 of record VZQC01007611.1, read on the forward strand.
ACTCATGTTTAAACCATGGTCAGTTCTAGTTCTGTCATTTCTCAGTCAGTGACATTGGGCAGGTCATATAAGTTCTTGACAACTGAATTTCCTCCAAGAAAGGAAAAGAAGTTAATATTTACCTCACTATATTAACTGTTACTGCCATGGTTTATACGTCTTTCCTCTCTACCCTCCAGTCTTCTTGCCCATTGCCTCGGCCTGGTACTTTGGAATATATAAATATATATATTTTCTTTTTCTTTTTTTTTTTTTTTTCTTTTTGAGACAGGGTCTCCCTTTAGTCTCAGCTGACCTGGAGCTTGCTAAGTAGACCTCACAGAGGTCCACCCGCCTCTGCCTCCCAAGTGCTGGGATCAGAGGCGTGTGCCACCATGGCCGGCGGTAATAAATTCCTTATGGTTCTTCCTGTCTTCTACTTCACTCCAACTTAGTACTGGTATCAGGATCTTTCCTCCCATTTGTTGTGGTCTCTATGGCCCCAGAAGATAATGAGTTACTATGAGTCAGGTGACAGGCTCTGCTCTGTAAGGATTCTGGGGACTATGCTGTACCTTAAAAGCTTCTTCAGCGGAGGGCTTTGTCTTAGGACTCCACCCCCAGAAGTGAGCTCTGACAGGCTTGTATGGTTCATATCGCTGTCTGTAAGAACTTGCTAACCTTGCTCAGTGTAGGCCCCTCCAGCTACCCTAACAACTTCAATCTCAGGAGGTCTTGCCAGTTGTGGCGAGCAGTGTGGCTTTTGTCCCTGGTCCCTGTCTCTCCTCATGATGTATGGTAACGTTAGCATTCCAGCACACCCCACTTGAGGCCATGGGTCCTTCTCTGAGATAGTTCCCCTCTAGGTCCAGCACTAGAACTTTGGTGCACAGGTGTCAAGGTGTCATTTAGCAAACAGAATGCATGCCATTCCTCAGACTTGAGTCAGGAAAGGCAACCACACAGCCAGGGGACAAGAAGGCACTGCCACCTGTTAGTACCAGCTTTAAATGGGGGTGGAGAGCTGAGGGGAAAGCAAGATGCATCATAAAAATTATCGAATGGGTGAGGCATGCAGACTCAGCTGACTGTCACATGTGTCATAACCAGGGCAGTCCTTTGGCCCAGAGCCAGCAACCAGGAATGATTTCTCCAGCTGTTTCCTCACTACAGCTGTACAAGATCCTTCTGGTAGTGACTCTGTCACCCCCTCTTTTAAACCCTCCAGCACATCCCTATTACCATAGGCAAGGATCTAAATGGTCTGAAACCCTGAACTTAGTGTGTGCTGCCACTGGAGGTCTGGTCCTGGCATAGCTCTAGGCACTCCTTCCCCCTTTACCTGCCATCCTAACCCGGACCCCTGTTCTTTCCTCCTGGTGCCCTGGCTTATGGTGGTCTTTCTGTTAGTGGCTCTTTCTGGACATCTTTTAAGCTTCTTCCCTCTACCTCATTGACTCTTTGGAGCCCCTGGAGTAGACTTTCTCCTCCTCATTATTTCCAGCCTACTGGGTACAAGAGAGTTATCTGGTTTGGCTTCATCTTGGCCCCTGTGACTTCCTGGATCTCCCCCCTCCCCCAGGCCAAACTCACTCCCACATCCCTGACCATGCATCCCCTTCACGGTCAAGTACAGATTCGGTGGGATTTAGAACAGAGTATCTTTCCGTGACTCCTGCCGTCACTTCACACCCACACCCAGGACCCCTTGCTCTTGGTCCAGGCTGGGTCCATGCCTGTTAGAAGCAAAATCTCCTTTCCTAGCTTAGGCAGATTGTGACCCTTGTGAAATCTGCACAGTCCTTCCCCAAGGCAAAGTTCTGTAAAATGCTAAACAGATCATAGCTGCCTCCGACATAGCCCTCAGAGTAACCAGCCTTTTTAGGAAAAACGCAGACAACCTATTTTATTTTATCTTATTGTTTGGTTATTTATTTATTTATTTATTTATTTATTTATTTATTTATTTATTTATTTTTAGACAAGGTCTCCCTGTAGCCCAGCTATACTGAATAGACCAGGCTGGCCTCAATTTCACAGAGATCATGTGCCTGCCCCTGCCTTCCAACTGCTGGGATTAAAGGCATGTTCCACCATGCCCAGGTCAGACAGAGTTTACCTGAGCCCTGTATTTACTCATGTTTCGAAAACTCATGTTTGAGCCAGGCCTGGTGAGTCACACCTGTAGTCAGAACTCAGAAGGCTGAAGTAGGGCTGCAGACGCCTCAGCGCTTAAGAGCGCCGGCTGCTCTCGCTCAGTTCAGCTGCCCCACGCTCAGTTCCCAGCACCCCAAGGAGGTTAGCAACCATCTATTAACTCCAGTTCCAGGGGTCCAGTGCCGTCTTCTGGCCTCTGTGAGCATTGCATACATGCGTTATACTTATGTACGTGCAGGGAAAAGCTCATATAAGTAAAAGTAGGAGGATTTTAAGTTTGAGACTACATAGTGAGTTCAAGGCTAGCTTGGGCTGTATAGCAAGACCAAATACAAAACCAAAAGCAAAGTCTCATTTGTGGCACTTTGAGTTTTGACCTCCATAGCCCTCCAGTGAGGGCTTCTCACTGTGCCTGCAGAGAGAAGACTACAAAGATAAGCATGTCATGGCCCAAGAAATGTCCACTTGCCATATGTATTCCCGGAGTGGCGTACAGACACCTGCCATGCTGTGACTGTTAGAGGGGCAGCAGCTTTTGAGTAAGGAACCTTTTTGACTTGTTCTAGCCTGACCCAGGCTGAACAGGCTGTGGGAAGCAGAGGGGAGCGCAGCCTGCACTAGGGTAGCTCTTTGGCTGGCTTTGACACACACACCCCTTTTTTTAAAGTTTTTGTTTGGTTTCAAAGGTTTTTTGGGTTTTTTTTTGGGGGGGGTCATTTTTTTGAGACGGTCTTCCTGTACCACCAGTTATCCTGGAACTCGATATGTAGACCAGGCTGGCCTTGAATTCACAGAGATCTGCCTGCCTCTCCCTCCCAAGTGCTGGGATTAAAGGTGTGTGCCACCATGCCTGGCTTGCTTTTTTAAAAATTGTGTGTATGTGGGGGGATATGTACATTTGACCATAGATGCCCATGGAAGCCAGAAGAGGGCGTTGGATCCTGTGGAACCGGAGTTATCTGGCCCCCTCTCCTTTCCATCTGCACACTGCTTCAGAGTAGTGGATGATAGTTCTGTTGGACAGGGGGGCACTCACTTGTGCTTAGGAGGCAGAAGCAGGTAGATCTCTGAGATTGAGGCCAGCCTGGTGTACAAAGTGATTAGTTAGAGCTAGGCCTCAGTGGGCAAGGACTACTGCTAGCACACCTTTCAAGGGCTGTGGTCCAAGCAGTGGGGTTCCTCCAAGAGGTCAGAATCAGTTGGAGCAAGGCAGACCCATGGCACTACCTCATTAGTGTGGGCAGCTGCTGGCCTTGTGTCTCCTACTGGTTTGGCTTCTGTCTCCTACTGGTTTGGCTTCTGTCTTGATCATCCTTCTCTGTGTCTCACCCTCACCTCTCACCTCTGCCTTCCATTTCCTCTTTGAGTTGCTAGTGGGTGTTTGGGGGGAATGGACCTCTGAAAGGGGAGGGTTCATCTGTCCACTTTGCCCTTCTTGGGGCATGTGGACCTCTCGGAGTTTGCTGGCTTGGGAGTAACATAGGAAGGTTGGGAATGTGTGCCCAGCGTCTCTGAGTACCACCCTGTGCTCTGCTCTCTCCGTCTCTGACCGTGACTGTCTCTTGGGAGTGTGGCAGAGCACTTACTGGTACTCAGTTGCTGCTGAACCTCCTCTCAGACGCTGTTCTGGGACATGCCATTTTCTCTTCTCCGCATACCTTTGGTTTCATGAAAAGAGAATGACAGCTTATTTGGCCTTTGCCTTTGCCTTTGCCTAGAACAAGGGTGGTCAGAATGGGGCCCTTTCCCTGCCGCTGCCTGGATGTTTACTTCCTCCTTTGCATATATTCCTCTCTTTCTTTTTTTCTCCCCCCTTCCCAGCAGGGCCTTTTGCCTTTATTTGTTAATCCTGTTTGTAGTAAAGCAAGCTGAAGGAAGAGCTGCTAGCTGGTCCACTTCTTGCTCTTCACCTACCTTCTCTTCTGTCCTCTCCACCTCCTCTAAGAAAGAGAGAAAAGCCGACTTACCTACTGATGCCACCTTAACTACCACCACCACTGCTGCCATCGCTGCTGCCACTGCCGCCTGGTAATGTCTTCACATCCAACACAGTGCCAGGCAAGAACAGGGTTGCTGTGGGCTTGCTGGGAAAATACCAAGATGACTGGAAGCCAGCTTATGGTGCAGAACGGAGGGACTGCCGTCTTAGATTAAACCCCAGTAGAACTGTATGTAAATTAATGTTTGTATCCTGCTTTTTGCCCAAGTTCCGCGTCATTAGCATCTTCCCATACTATTCTATAGTCTTCATATCCATTACTTTCCATGCCTTCATAGTAGTTGATCACTGAGTTCTACCTCTGTTAGAAGACTATACAGTAGTTTGAAGTTGGTTCGGTTCCTACATTTGGGAATTTCCCCGGGGTAGATTTTCAGACATGGGATTATGGGTTAAGGAAATGTTTTGTACATTTTTTTATAGTTCTTGATATAAATTGGCAGGTTGCTTTTTGAGATGCTTTTATTTCTAATATGTCTAACCATATCCTGGAGTACTGAGTGCTGCCCTCTTGCAGTGTTCTGCAGAGGCAGAAAGGTCTGAAGCTCAGGGAGAAAGGCAAGCCTTCTGTCTGCTCTGGCCCCTGTGCAACTGGAGTTTAAAGCTGCCCTCTGGGGGCTGGAGAGATGGCCTAGTGGTTGGGAGCACCGACCGCTCTTGCAGAGGACCTAGATTCGATCCCCAGCACCCATACAGCGGCTGAGAACCGTCTTTAACTCCAGTTCCAGGGGAATCTGACACCCTCTTCTGACCCCTGCGGCATTGCACGACACAGTGCACAAACCTACATGCAGACAGTACATTCATACACATTAAAAAAAAATAAAGCTATGCCGGGCGTGGTGGCGCACGCCTTTAATCCTAGCACTTGGGAGGCAGAGGCAGGTGGATCTTTGTGAATTCAAAGCCAGCCTGGTCTACAGAGTGAGTTCCAGGACAGCTGGGGCTGCACGGAGACCCTGTCTCAAAAAGACCAAAAAAAAAAAATAAAATAAATAAATAAATAAATAAATAAATAAATAAATAAAGCTGCCCTCTGTATACCTCACCCAATATTTCTGCAGCTGTTCCTCGAATCTGTGTTCCTGGGAAGCACATGTGCTAACCCTCTGAGTGACTACTTTGCCCAGCAGAGAGCTGTCTACTCTGTATGGGCCTCATCCTGAAGGGCATGTGTCTTTCATGCACTGAGTAAAAAACTCATCTCAGATTCAAGTTTTGTTTGGTCTCTGTCTAAGCCCAGGGATACCATCTTACTATGGTTAAAAGCCAGACCCTAACTGTTAGGAACTCAGACAAGAGTGGACATTAGTAGCACTCCACAAATCCAGCATTTGTGTAATACTAGACTCTTCCCAGGGCCTGTCTGGATATCACCTCCAGCCTGTCTAGTGCTGTGTGCTACAGGGTTAGGCTGAGGAATGCCCAGCCAGAACTGCCTCCGCCCTGGTCTGTCCAGGCCTTCTCACAACCCACTCAGCCAAGCTCTTTCTTCCTGGTATCTGAGGGGGCACAGAAGAATATGCAGGGGATGTTCAGCAAACATTGCTATTGGCTGCAGACCCATATCTGGATCTGTGGTATTGTGATGCTAGGGGACAGGTAGAGGTGTCTTTGCAATTGGGTCACAGCAAATTTGGTCTCCCATCGCAGAAATTCTTATTCACAGATTCTCAGGACCAACTTCATTGTTGCTGTATCTTTTGCTACAAGAGAGGTGTGTCCCCAAGCCGTGCTGGTCTGGGGATGTATCTGCTTGTGACACTTGTAGACCTGCATTTCAGGAAGACAGAATGCCTGGTCAGAACAAATCTAGAGGCTGTTGGGACCTGGACAAGGTGGACACGGTTTTCTGTCCCTTGTTGCAGCCAGGGGAAGGCCATTCTTGCCCTCCTTAACTGCCTTCAGGATTTTCCTGGAGATTAGACGAGACCTTTCCTGACTAGTCTAACCCCACTTCCCAAAGGCTGCTTTCGAGAGTGTGTAGTCAGGGACCAGTGGGCACGTAGGAGGCTCTGCCTTGAGCCTGAGGGGAAGAATTCAGAAAGTACCCACCGCTACTACCTGGGCTTCCATGGCGTCCATGAATCATGCAACAGCTTCATAACTGAACTGGTCTTTCTGTCTTGTCCTGGATTGAGACACAAATCCCTCCTTGACATGCAAAACACAGTTTAAGACTCCCTATGACCTAAATAAGATAAAGCCTTTAAGTACCTCAGCAAGATCTTAGCCCACCTCTACTTCCATGTGTCATCTGGCTTAACCTATTCTGATTTTTTTTTTTTTGTAGTTTCTGGAATGTTCTCTCTCTTTTTTTTATTTTTTCGTAGCCTTTACAAATACTCCCAATGCTGGGGCTGGAGAGATGGCTCAGTGGTTAAGAGCACCGACTGCTCTTGCAGAGGACCCGGGTTCGATTCCCAGCACCTACATGGTGGCTAAGAACCGTCTTTCACTCCAGTTCCAGGGGAATCCGGACACCCTCTTCTGACCTCCGTGGCATTGCACGACCCGGGTACACCAATCTACATGCAGACAGTACACTCCATACACATAAAAAAATAACAATAGCCGGGCGTGGTGGTGCACGCCTTTAATCCTAGCACTTGGGAGGCAGAGGCAGGAGGATCTTTGTGAGTTCAAGGCCAGCCTGGTCTACAGAGTGAGTTCCAGGACAGCTGGGGCTACAGGGAGACCCTGTCTTGAAAAAAAAAAAAAAAAAAAAAAAAAGATAATAATAATAATAAATTAATAAAAAAAAAACTAATACTCCCAATGCACTGGCTTTCTTTGTATAGACTAAAACTGTTTCTACCACCAGCCCCATTCCCTTAGAGTTTGTCTGGTTCCATTTGCCCACAGCAGCCTCTGCACAGTCATTTCGGGATTTTTAGCTACTTTGGGTCTTTCTTCTTCCTGTTCTCTTTCTCTACAGCAGTTAGTTGCCATAGAAGGAAGGGATACTGTTAAGACTTGTCTTCCAGTGAGACTGAAAAGAAGCACAGCTTTAAAACCCGAGTTGTGCCTGGCACTCGGGAGGCTAAAACAGGAAGATTGTCAGGAGTTTGAGGCCAGCCTGTGATACATAGTAAATTCCAGACAAGTCCGAGGTATACAGCAAGACCCTTCTCAATGAAACAAAACAAGAAGGCTGGGGGGTTTTTTGTTGTTGTTGTTGTTGTTGTTGTTTTGGAGGTTTTTTGTTTTGTTTTTTTTTATTAATTTTTTTTTTTTTCTGTATGTGTATGAATGTACTGTCTGCATGCAAGTCTGTGCACCCGTGTCGTGCAATGCCGCGGAGTTCAGAAGAGGGTCTCGGATTCCCCTGGAGCTGTTCTCCTGGAACTGGAGTTTCAGACGGTTCTCTGCCGCCATGTGGGTGCTGGGGACCGAACCCGGGTCCTCTGTAAGAGCGGTCGGCGCTCTTAACCGCTAGGCCATCTCTCCAGCCCCTTGTTTTGTTTTTGAGACAGGGTCTCCCTGTAGACCCAGCTGGCCTGGAACTTGGTATGTAGACCAAGCTGGTCTTCATCTCACAGAAATCTCCTGAGTGCTGGAATTAAAGGCCTGCATCACCACACCAGGCTTCATCTTTAATGTTTTTTTATTTTTGTTTTTTGGTCTTTTTGAGCCAGGGTCTCTCTTTAGCCCCAGCTGGCCTGGAACTCACTCTATAGACCAGGCTGGCCTGCCTCTGCCTCCCAAGTGCTAGGATTAAAGGCATGCGCCACCATGCCCAGCTTCATGCACTCTTTTAATCAATATAACCAACCTGGAATCATCTCTGTGTAACAAAGTAGGAAACTGAGGCTGGAGCTACAATTTGTCTAAAGTCACTTAACTAGTAAGTGACGAAGCTGAAATGAAAATGTGTGTCTTGTCACACTTGTATATCTGACCTGGCACCAGGTGCTTGATAAGTGTGCATTTGAGTGAGTAAAGTAGCAGGTACCCTGGGTAAGGAGGAGTGGGAATGAGGCTGTCAGGTAGATAAAATGGAGGGAGTGGCGGGTGTGGTTCTTCTCTCCTCTGGGAAGGCCAAGTACCTCCTACAGAAAGGTTAACAGGGCCTGCCAGATTGTCTTTGTTACTAAGGAAAGTGAGTGGCCAAGCATTTCACCCAAAGGAGCCTAGAAAATGCTTTACTTTCCTGGAATCTCAAAGGAAGAAGACACATTTTGCTCATCTGCCCAACTTGGGTTCATAGGGGGTCCATGGTCCATCTGCTAACTTGTACCATATATTTATTCTTGGCTCAAATAGATGAGGTCAGTCTGAAAGGAGGCATTGGAGGAAGACTGTAGTTTGGGTTATTTGGAAAAACTGACCAGTTCTAAGTGTGGTCCAGACACTTTCTGACGTGGAGAAGCTGTTCAGCCACCCTTGGGGAAAGGGACTAAATCAGGGCTGCTTGGGTTTCCCCTCCCGCCTGCTATTGTTCATGGGCCTTGACCCCAAAGGCACTCATGGTTCCAAATTTCCAGCTCCTAGGAAGTGAACGGTGCTCAGTCTGGGGTGATCACTTAGCTCAACTAGTCATGGTCAGCATGGCTTATGGCACAGATGGTCAGACACCAAGATCCCCTGCCCCAGATCTTGGGAGTTATGGCAGGAGAAGGGCATAATTGCGAGCCTGGCAGATGCGCTTGGGATGTACTGTGGAGTGGTGGGCTTTGTGAATGTGTCCCTCTCACTAGAAAAGTGCTATTTTATGTTCCAAAGTGTCATTTGGGTTGGGATGGGGGCTGTTACAAGATTGTCAAGCTGACAGCCGGTGTGGTGGTGCATGCCTGTAATCACAGCGCTCAGGAGGCAGAGACAGGCAGATATCTCTGAGTTCAAGGCCAGCCTGGTCTACATAGTGAGTTCCAGGACACCTGGGGCTACAGGGAGACCCTGTCTCAAAAGGAAAAAAAAAAAAAAAAAAAAAAGATTGTCAAGCCTATGAAGAGATATAGCACCAGCATAGACACCCTAGGCCTGTACAGGATGCCTCCCACCCCCAGTGGATGGTAGGAGTATGTTGTTACAAGAACAATAGCTCCAATAATTTCTCAGTTTTCCTATTCAGTTTCTACTCCTTGAACACCCCCCCGCCCATAACTTACATGGAATTAGTTGAATACAGAATTCTAGATCAACTCTTAACTGGTGGAACAGCCAAAGAACCGAGTGTACCTTTGGGCACAGCCTTCTCCTTTGACCATGGATAGTTAGAAAGTTTTACTAAGGACTGAAGAAAGAAGCTCTTGTGTGCCAGGTGATTTCTTCATTCATTGTTCTTTGGCTGTGTTTTCTGACTTCCTGGTACCTTCCCTTCTTGAAATAGTTTGTTTTTGCACTGTTGTCCTGAGGCTGACAAGCAGTGCGTGGAGTGCCAGTTTCCAAGTTCTTTTCCAGGAATGTGCAGACAGGACTTTGCACCTCACACTTCTGAGATTCTGTATAGATTATAGGTTCCTGAGGAACAGTTGGGACAGGTGATACTCAATGCAGGGCACTATTGTCTTGATTTCAAGAGAAGTGGAGGAAAAAGCAAAAGCAGATACCCTCATATTGACTGCCAAGGAGCTGCTTTGTTTGGAGCTTCCCAGAAGGAGCTGCCATTTGCATTACACGTTAAATTTATCCATCATCCCATCCATCCACCCACTGACCCACCCATTCATCCATCATCCATCCATCCAGCTAGCCAGCAACTGTTAAGCTGTTATATTATGACAGGGGGACACTAGGTGAATGATGGGTGTGATGGTGCATGCCTTTAATCCCAGCACTTGGGAGGCAGAGGCAGGTAGATTTCTGTGAGTTCAAGGCCACCCTGGTCTACATAGAGAGCTCCAGGCCAGCTGGGACTAAAGAGAGACCCTGTCTCAAAAAAAAAAAAAAAAAAAAAAAAAAAAAAAGATGAAAGTGTTAGCCTTTATTATGCTTTTATTTTGATGGGGGGACTGAAAATAAACAAGTCATTGAATATGAAGGGTCTTTACAGCAGCAGACTTGGCGCTTTGGCCCCAGCACCCAGAAGCAGGTGCTTCTCCAACTGGTCCTGTGTGTCTGACTGCTTCCTACTGAACCCTCTGATGGCAGGGGTTGAGTCAGGTGTGCGCCACATTCTAGCATTTGGTTTATGGCGTGATAGATGTGTCCTACAGTATGCCTTCCAGCTGCATTAGAGAGTAGAAGTGAAAAGGCACCCAGCTGTCAACACTTCCTGTCTCCTTCCTGGACTAAGACAGGTGCTCTCCCTATGTCCCAAGCTACCTTGGAATTTTCTGTTAAGTCCTGCTGGCCCATAATCTACATGCTTGGGCCTTTCAGTGCTGGGATTACGGATGAGGTGTGGAGCATTATGCCTGGCCCTTACTTTTTAGAATACTTCCGTTCCAGTGTGTAGTTGTACATGACTTGTTTAACCAGTTCCCCAGTGATGTTTACGTAACTATTTGCAGTCTGATGCTGTGATGAACACTTCATAGTGACAACTTTGTTCATTGCCAACTCAGAGGGTTGATATTCAGGAGGGATTTGAGAAGTAAGGCTATAAAAATGAGGCCCAACTAATGACTGTGTGTAGTGGACAGGTCACCAGTCTCTGTGAATGTGCTACTCAAAGGCCTTAGGGAATCTGATACCATTTTTTATTTCTGCACCAGGCCGGAGAAGGCATGTTCAATCGTGCTAAACTCCTCAATATTGGCTTTCGAGAGGCCTTGAAGGACTATGACTACAACTGCTTTGTGTTTAGTGATGTGGACCTCATTCCGATGGATGACCACAATGCCTACAGGTGCTTCTCACAGCCACGGCACATTTCCGTTGCCATGGACAAGTTCGGGTTTCGGTAAGACATCCTCCACTACAGTGAGCAGTAGATGTGTTGCTTTTTCACATATGGATAGGAAATGTAATTCCTCCACCTAGGAAAGCCCATAGGCTCTACAACAGAATGCCACCTCTGAGAAGTGGCTGCTTTTTACTTTTTTTTTTTTTTTAACTTTGTATTTTATTTATTTACTTTTTTATTTTGAGACAGGGTCTCCCTATAGCCCCAGCTGGCCGGGAACTCACTCTGTAGACCAGGCTCGTCTTGAAATTACAGAGATCTGCCTGCCTCTGCTTCCCAAGTGAGAAGCAGAGGCAGGCAGGATCAAATGCATGCGCCACCATACCCAGCTTAAAGACGGTTCTTAGCCACTATGTGGGTACTGGGAATCGAACCTGGGTCCTCTGCAAGAGCCGTTGGCGCTCTTAACCACTGAGCCATTTCTCCAGCCCCAGTGGCTTTTTTTTTTTTTTTTTTTTTTTCGTATGTGTATGAATGTACTGTCTGCATGTAGGTCTGTGGCACCCGTGTCGTGCAGTGCCGTGGAGGTCAGAAGAGGGCATTGGATTCCCCTGGAACTGGAGTTAAAGATGGTTTTCAGCTGCCATGTGGGTGCTGGGGATCGAACCCGGGTCCTCTGCAAGAGCAGTTGGTGCTCTACCGCTAGGCCATCTCTCCAGCCTAGTGGCTGCTTTTTAAAAGCCTTCAGTCAGATATTGCCAGAGAAGGAAAGAAGAGTGCATCCTGGTAGGAACAGTCTTTACTGCTTGGTGTGCCCTTCATCTCCACAGTGGCTGGATTTCCTCACTTCCTCTCTCTTCTGCCCCACATAGTTTGGAAAGTGGAATGCCAACACACACACTGAATTCTTGATGTTGGATACCACCACAGGTGTTCCTTGGCACTTTAGAAGGAATAGGATTGATTCTGTTTCCAAGAGTACAGGCTTCTGCTTAAACTTGAAGCCCAAACTTTTTTTTTAATTTTATTTATTTTTTTATGTGTATGAATGTACTGTCTGCATGCAGGTTTGTGCACCCGTTTCGTGCAATGCCGCAGAGGTCAGAAGAGGGCATTGGATTCCCCTGGAACTGGAGTTAAAGACGGCTCTTAGCAGCCATGTGGGGATCAAACCCGGGTCCTCTGCAAGAGCAGTTGCCTCTCTTAACTGCTAGGCCATCTCTCCAGCCCCTGAAGCCCAAACTTTTACTCCAGAGTGTTAATGAAAAGGAAGTCATTTAATGTGATTGAAACCATAAGTGGGCTTGTAGTCTGTTGTAAAAAAGTAAATAATAAATATGTATTTTTTTCATAATCCTTTTTTCATTGTTTTTGTTTTGTTTTGTTTTTGTCTTTTGGGGGACTGGTTCTCCCTGTAGCCCCAGCTGCCCTGGAACTCACTATGTAGATCAGGCTGGCCTTGAACTCAAAGATCTGCCTACCTCTGCATCCTGGGTGCTGGGATTAAAGGTGCGCATCACCATGCCTGGCTTCCATTTTTCATTGTTAAGGAGTGTTCACGGTGTGTGCCTTTGGAAAAAGGAGAGATCAGTTAGAAAATGGGGTGGAACAGGAAGGAGGCGGGGTGTAACTGAGTAGGCCCAGGGCCTCCTGGACAGGACGTGGAGGAACGCGGTGCACAGACAGCAGGTCAAGCCACAGTGCGAGACCTGGGTTCGTACCCACTCAAATCACCGACTGGTTTTCTAAATAACCAAAGGAACAACACTGTATTTCTAGAGGTACATTCTACATTTACTATCTATATGTCTCTAAGATAATCTGAGCCCTGATAGAAAAGCAAATTAGACATCAAAAACCTAGAGAACTGTTTTGGTGGTTCAAGGATAGATTTGAAAGGATAATGAACAAATGAGCTGCCTTTTTTTGGTGGGGGGGGGTCTTTTTGAGACAGGGTCTTCCTGCAGCCCCAGCTGGCCTGGAACTCGCACTGTAGACCAGGCTGACCTTGAATTTACATCCTGAGTGCTGGTATTAAAGGCATGCACCACCATACTCTTCAGTGAACTCCCTTTTTTTTTTTTTTTTGAACTGCCTTTTTAAAGCAAAAACTAAACATTAAGCAAAAAATTCTCATTAAAAAAAAAAAGAGCCGGGTGTGGTGGTGCACACCTTTAATCCCAGCACTCTAGAGACAGAGGCAGGCGGATCTCTGTGAGCTCATGGCCAGCCTGGTCTACATAGTGAGCTCCAGGCTAGCTGGGACTAAAGGGAGACCCTATCTCAAAAATATAAAAAAAAAATTTTTTTTTAAAGAAAAGAAAACGGGCAGGGCATGGTGGTACACGCCTTTAATCCCAGCATTCAAGAGGCAGAGGGAGGTGGATCTTTTATGAGTTGAAGGCCAGCTTGGTCTACATAGTTTCAGGCCAGCTGGGGCTACAGGGAGACCCTGCCTCAAAAAGAACCCACCCCAAAACAAAAACAAAAACTGGGGCTGGAGATATGGATCAGTGATTAAGAGTACTAGCTGCTGTCGCAGAAGACTCAGGTTTGGTTCCCAGAACCCATATGGCAGCTAACAACCATTTGTAACTCCAGTTCAGGGGATCTGACACCCTCTTCTGACCTCTGCAGGCATTGTACAACACGGGTGCACGTACATACATGCAGGCAATATGCTCATACACATAAAATAAAAATAACAAAATGAAGAAAAAAAATATCACAAGTTCTCCCACCAAAATTCACAGTATGGTAGTGCATACCTTTAATCCCAGTACTTGGGATATAGAAGCAGGTGGATCTCTTTGAGATTGAGGCCAGCCTGGTCTTCATAGCAAATTCCAGACCAGGCCAGCTGGGACTACAGGAAGAGCCTGTCTCAAAAAAAAAACAAACAAAGCCGGGGCATGGTGGTGCATGCCTTTAATCCCAGCACTCGGGAGGCAGAGGCAGGCAGATCTCTGTGAGTTCAAAGCCAGCCTGGTCTACAGAGGGAGTTCCAGGCCAGCTGGGGCTACAGAGAGACCTTGTCTCAAAAACACTACCCCCCAAAAACAAACAACAACAACAAAACAGTCAAGCAAACAAAATCCCAATGACTAAGGAATAATTTCAAAAATGTTTGTGTTGTTACTTTGGGGTATGTCAAAACTTACTAACCATGGGGCCTCTGCTTGTCTTCTCCCCAGCCTTCCTTATGTTCAGTATTTTGGAGGTGTCTCGGCTCTCAGTAAACAACAATTTCTTACCATCAATGGATTTCCTAATAATTATTGGGGCTGGGGAGGAGAAGATGATGACATTTTTAACAGGTAATGATCATTTCTCTCTTTCTTCCTTGTCAGGCTTCATTTCCAGATTTTTGAGTCAGCACTTAGTTATTCTAGAAGGACTGACCCTCAGGAGGGAGCAGTCCCCTCCCAGCCCATGTGCTTTGGGTCCTTTAGGAAAATGAGTTTCTATGATCTTAGAACAACAGCCTTGAGGAATGTGAGATAGGAGCCAAGGGAAGAGTTTACCTTGACTGACTATGTGACATTACTATGTGACTGTGTGACATTTTTTTTTTTTTGGTGGTTGGTTTTTTTTTGTTGTTTTGTTTTGTTTTGTTTTGTCTTTTTGGACAAAGTCTCCCTGTAGCCCCAGCTGTCCTGGAACTCACTCAGTAGACCAGGCTGGCCTTGAACTCACAAAGATCTGCCTGCCTCTGCTTCCTGAGTGCTGGGATTAAAGGCGTGTGCTACCATGCCCTGCTTGACATTTTGTTTTTTGAAGGAGTAAACCTATGTCCTTTATAAAAGTTGAACATTTAAAAAATAATAATAATAAATAAATAGGGGCTGGAGAGATGGCCTAGGGGTTAAGAGCGCCGACCGCTCTTGCAGAGGACCTGGGTTCAATCCCCAGCACCCACATGGCGGCCGAGAACCATCTGAAACTCCAATTCCAGGAGAACTCCAGTTCCAGGGGAATCCGACACCCTCTTCTGACCTCCGAGGCATTGCACGACATGGGTGCACACACTTGCATGCAGACAGTACATTCATACACATAGAGAAATAAATAAAATTAATAAAAAAATTTAAAAAATAAATAAAAGTTAAACATTTTGAGCTGGGTGTGGTGATGCACACCTTTAATCCCAGCACTCATGAGGCAGAGGCAGGTGGATCTCTGTGAATTCAAGGCCACCCTGGTCTACATAGCAAGCTCCAGGCCAGCTGGGGCTACAGGGAGACCCTGTCTCAAAACAAAGCAAAATTCAGCATGTTGGCTGAGGAGACTGTTCAGTGGGTGAAGCACTTGACTTTTCAAGCATGAGGACATGACTTTGGATGCCCAGGACCCACAGTCAGGTGTGGTAATACATGGAATCTATACAGGGTGAGAAGCTGGGACAGGTGAAGCCCTGCTTTTTTTTTTTTTTTTTTGTCTGCATCTCATTATAACAAATTTCCTTGGGTAGAGCCCTAACTTTTCTCATAGAATCTTTATGCTATAATTTTATTTTGGAATATTTTAACCACAAGTAAGAAAAGCCAAAGTAGGAGCCTGGGGAGACGGTTCCATGGTTAAGAGTGTGCGGACACTGCTGCTTTTACTGAGGACTCAAGTTCAGTTCCCAGCACCCAGATTAGCAGCTCGCAGTGGTCCCTAACTCCAGTTCCAGGGGACCCATTGCCCTCTTCTGGACTCTGCAACACCTGTGCTCGCATGTACAGACAGACAGACATATATTAATTATTTAAAAGAACAGACAGTAGTCTAATGAAGCCTATGTGGCCAGTCTTGTCCCATCCACAACCCCAGGAATTTTTTTTATTTTTATTTTTTTTTAACCCCAGGAATTTTTTAAACTGGTAAATCTGTCTCCTCTCGGTTGTTTTTTTTTTTTTTTGTCTTTTTGAGACAGGGTCTCCCTGTAGCCCCAGCTGTCCTGGAACTCTCTCTGTAGACTAGGCTGGCCTTGAACTCACAAAGATCCTCCTGCCTCTGCCTCCCAAGTGTCCTCTCGGTTGTTATTGCCAGTAGTAAAAACCATCTGGGAGCCAATCTGAACTCAACACTTGATTTGACACCAAAACATACCTAAATGCAACCATCCTGAATTAGAGTGCATTTGATTAGTTAACAATAGGTGGCTGTCAGTGGAATACCCTTGCCATTCAGGGTTACTGTTCTGTAAGAACTATAGCCCTAATCTTTATTACAGGCTTGGAAAGAAACTTCAGTTTTTGAGTATGCAGACTGGTTATGAAGCATGCACATACTGAGCATTTACTGTATACAGAGCACTGTTCAAGGCCTAGCCAGCAGGGAAGAAACCTCAAGCCTGGACATACCTGCTTCTCCAGAACCATTGGGCAAGGACTCTGGACTGCTGATGAGACACCACCAGACCTGACTAGTCAGAAAGGCTGGGGAGGGAAGAAACCGGAGGACTGGCATGCTGATGGTGGGACTGATGACGAGTGTGCCTGGAACAGCTGCTTGGCTACAAGTTTCATGCACTTGCTTACTGTATGTCAGACACCAGGATGAGGCCCCAGGGACGGCAAGGCCAGAAATGTGTAGCTTATCCAGGGGCTCAGCACTTAAGAGCACTGGCTACTCTTTCAATGGACCTAAGGTTCTGTTCCCAGAACCCACACGGCAGCTAACCGCTGTCTGTAGTTCCAGTTCCAGGGGATCTGTTGTTCTCTTCTGACCTCTGGGCATTGCATGAACACAGGTACATTTACATACATGCAGGCAGTACATTCATACACATAAAATGAAAATAAAATATTTTTAAAAAAGAAACATGTAGGTCATGCAGATCATCCAGTCCTACCCTAACTTTGGTGCTGCTGATCCTTTGATTTGGGGTCTTCTCCCACGCTCTTGATCAACACGGAACCTTTCACCTGCTCTGGCTGCTTCCAGGCTTGTCTCTGCCCTACATTATTTTTAAATTTTGGGGGGTGGGGTGAGGTGTTTATTTTATTTACATATGAGTGTGTGCGCCCTCACATGTGCATGTGGAGGTCAGAGGATAACTTTCCACAAGTAGGTTTTTCCTTCCACCATGTTGGTTCTGGGGATCACACTCAGGTCATCAGGCTTAGCAGCAGGCATTTGGCCAGCCTCGCTGTCTTGCCAGCCCCTGCCTTCCAATCTTTACCGAGGGACGTTCTCATGGCCACAGCCAGAGGTGTTGCACGTCATGTCCTTTTCCGGTGCTGGCCCTGCTCTGTGGGGGATCCGAGGTCTCCACAGTTTAGCCTCCCCCTTCTTTCGGGCCTCATCAGCCATCACTTCCTGTTCCACCCCCTCACCGGTCCCTAGGCACTGTGCTTGCTCTCACTTTCTTGCCTTTATCTGCACTGGCCTGGCTGCCCGACCTGCACTAGCCGACACCCACTTGTGTCCTCACAACTTAGCCCTGGTTGGTCTTTCCCTGGCTGAGTGAGTTGTTGCTCTCCTTTCCCCAAATCCTGCCAGTTCTAATTTGTCTTCAATTGCTGTGACAAAATACTCACCAGTACCAACTTGGGGAGGAAAGGGTTTATTTAGCTTACATCTCCATCTCCCAGGTCACAGTTCATCACTGAAGGGAGCCCAAGGTAGGAACTCAGGGCAGGAACCTGGAGGTAGGAGCTGAACTCTTACTGGCTTGCTTCCCTGGCCTATGCTCAGCCTGCTTTCTTATATAATACAGTACCACCTACCCGGGGCTGGCACTGCCCACAACTGGCTGGGCGCTTCCACATCGCTCAACAATCAAGAAAATGCCACACACATATGGCCACGGGCTGGTCCAAAGGAAGCAGTTCCCCACAGCGCAGCACAGCACAGCACCTTTCCTTTCTCACCTCCAGGCTGGCACCAAAGCTCCATGTTCTGAGCCTCCACTCTGTTTTATGAGGCCAGTACTGCGAATGTCAGAGTCTGTAGTGAAAGGATATGAGGAAGAGCGTGAGTTTTAACTGAGGTCATACTGGGCTCTCTGTGCACAGCTACCGGGCTCATGGATTGGTCAACCGGGCTCATGGATTGGTCTACATTCTTGCAGCTCTTTTACTAGACCCAGGCCTTAGAACAGCTCTGTGGTAATGGCTCTCTCCTTACTCTGCAGAATAGTTCATAAAGGCATGTCTATCTCTCGCCCAAATGCTGTGATTGGGAGGTGTCGCATGATCCAACATTCAAGAGACAGAAAAAATGAGCCTAATCCTCAGAGGTATGTTCTGGGTGTTCTCAGCCCTTCTTCCCCGGTTAGTGTGGGGCAGGCTCTGCACAGGGCCCTGTGCCTCCAGTGAAGTGAAGGTATTTTGTCTAACAGCCATCCAGGGCCAAAGGAAAGTTGAGGAAGAAGTACAAATGTTTCCTAAGATTTCTGTTTTGCGGGGCTGGAGAGATGGCCTAGCGGTTAAGAGTGCCGACCGCTCTTACAGAGGACCCGGGTTCGATCTCCAGCACCCACATGGCGGCCGAGAACCATCTGAAACTCCAATTCCAGGAGAACTCCAGTTCCAGGGGAATCCGAGACCCTCTTCTAACCTCCGCAGCATTGCACGACACGGGCGCACAGACTTGCATGCAGACAGTACATTTATACACATACAGAAATAAATAAAAATTAATAAAAAAATTTTAAGATTTCTGTTTTGCAACTGTGCTATTATATTGTAGAATCCCTTAAAAAAAAATAAACAAATAAAGGGAAAAAAAGATTTCTGTTTTGGCCGGGCGTTCTGGCGCATGCCTTTAATCCTAGCACTTGGGCAGCAGAGGCAAGCAGGATCTTTGTGAGTTCAAGGCCAGCCTGGTCTACAGAGTGAGTTCTAGGACAGCCGGGGCTACTGGGAGACCCTGTCTCGAAAATACAAGTAAACAAATTAATTAATTTATTTATTAATTAGTAAAATTAAAAAGATTTCTGTTTTGACCCATTTTCCTTGCTTTTCCCCCGGTAGGTTTGACCGGATTGCACACACGAAGGAGACTATGTACTTTGATGGTTTGAACTCACTTACCTACAAGGTGTTGGACATAGATCGATACCCATTGTATACCAAAATTACAGTGGACATTGGGACACCAAGCTAGCATTTTGGTACAAATAAGAGACCTAAAATGGCCAGGGACCACTGCTGTGTGTCTCTGACAGTTGGCTGGGCTGGTCCCTTTCACTTGTACAGTCTGAGTGGTAGGCTCCTCGCCCAGCAGTCAGCTGCCTTTCCGGTTGACCGGGATGAATGGAATGTTTGCCCCAGCTCAGCTCTGCACTCGATGTAATGATGCAGTTCCACAAGGTGTTTGTCAGTGGAAAAACTCTCAGCCTTTGGGGGCTTCTTGGACATGTTCACAGTGTCACCCCAAAGAGTCAGAACTGTACACAGGTCAAAATTTAGTGTCTGTGGGGCACAGTCCCACTGTCAAAGTTGTGAAATGGGTAATAACTTTGCTTTAATTGGTGATGTTTGTACTTCATGACAAATTGGAGATTGCTGCTGAATTCAGATTAATATAATACTTTGTCTTTTTTTTTTTTTATGGAAAAAACACAAGGTTTCAGTCAGTCTCCTGCTCTGTTCTCCCCATCTTTCATTGGTGTGTAACTATTACAATCACTGTGTGTGCATATGTGTGTCTTAGCAAAAGAATTTGAAAACTTGAGCCTGGAACTTTCTGTCTACTAGTGTGGATTCCAAGACCTTGAACTCAAAGCAGAGGGCTTGGGTGTCCTCACTTATCGGTGGCCAACTCCAGATGGATTCATTTCTGAATGTAAAGTTTTTCTGTTTTTTTTTTTTTTCAAAGAAGCAGTTTGTAGTATTTAGAACAAATCAAGTTCTAATTATGCTATAGCTTGATTTTTGTGCTGATCAAAATTGGAATAGCTGTTTAGTGTTAAGTTACAACAATTTATTTTTCTGGGCATGCTATGTAAACTTGAATTTTCTATGTATTTTACTGTAGTATTTTTAAATGTGGGGAAAGGCCTTGAATATTTTTAGAGGAAAAAAAGTATGTATGCTGTAGTGGCCACAAACGGGCCTCTGATTTAGCTGGCAGGCCAGGTTTTATAGAGCAAAATCCCCTTCTGTTCCGTCAGCATTTTCCTGCCGGGCCTCTGGGTCAGAACTTGGGAGACAGCATCTGCCTGCTGGGCAGAAATCACCTTTCCCCTCCTTGGGTGTGCAGGGTGGAGGGACCCTCAGCCTCCAGGAGCTGACCCTTCAGGGCACTAGGCTGTGGGGTTGAACGTCACAGCGGTCAGGTTGTTTACCACCCCTCAGCCCCTCCAGCTGGCAGGGCCTCGCAAGAGCCCTGCGCCCACTCCTGACCACCGTTACCAGGTTGGTCTTTCCTTCTGCCTCTCTGGCCCTGTCTCCTTTTCCCTTTTTATTCCTTTGCTCCATTCCCCAAAACTTGCATATGGCACTCAGGGTCAAACAGACTGTGTTCATTCTCCAGCATGATTGTGCCTTTTAATTAGAAATTCAGAAAGTTCAGCTGAACCCACATCTGGATCCTCCTGAGAATTCTGGTGCCTAAAACCCCCCCCCCCTCAGGACTTTAGCAGGTGCTCCCAGTCTTTAGGCGAACATACCCCCAGTACACAAACTTACCTGCATTGGGTGATGTGTAGTAATCTGGGGGGAGCTAACAGGAGGCATTCAGACCACCAGGCCGTGAGTGACTCACCAGGCACAGCCTGGGTGGAAGTCCTGAGATTCAGGTGTCTAATCCCAGAGCTAACTGTGCCCTTTTGCTTTATCCTGTGTGCTTGAGCTCTGAGTGTAGAGGCTGAGCTGATGGCTGGCCCTGGTCCCCCCTATGCTGAGTGCAGAGGCTCAGCTGATGGCTGACCCTGGTCCTCCCTATGCTGAGTGCAGAGGCTCAGCTGATGGCTGACCCTGGTCCTCCCTATGCTGAGTGCAGAGGCTCAGCTGATGGCTGGCCCAGGTCCTCCCTATGCTGAGTGCAGAGGCTCAGTTGATGGCTGGCCCTGGTCCTCCCTATGCTGAGTGCAGAGGCTCAGCTGATGGCTGGCCCTGGTCCTCCCTATGCCCTTCTCACTTTGAGCATCACAGACTCTGACTTGCTGCTTGCCCCAGAAGCCTTTGTGTAGGTTAGAAACCATCTTCTCTCTGTAAAACCAGCCAGATTGTGCAAGGTGGGTGCTTCTGTAGGTTGCCCATGCTTTAACAAGTCACTAGAGGGACTGGAGAGATGGCCTAGTAGTTAAGAGCGCCAACTGCCCTTGCAGAGGACCGGGGTTCGATCCCCAGCACCCACATGGCGGCTGAGAACCGTCTTTAACTCCAGTTCCAGGGGAATCCGACACCCTCTTCTGACCTCTGAGGCATTGCACGACACAGGTGCACAGACCTACATGCAGACAGTACATTCATACACATATGAAAATAAATAAAATTAAATTAAAATAAAAAAAAAAGTCACTAGAACAGACGCTGGCTGCACTGAGAGGAGTTTCGGAACATGCAAAGGCCTTTCTTTCTGTCCCCAGATCCTGACATTTCCAAAGTGCCTTAAAAAGAAAGGAGACACGTGTCCCAAGTGGTGTCTTCTGTGTTACCTCCTTTACACTGAAAACAAAATTCTGCCTTTTCTCTTTCTCGTTCCTATTATGTTTTGTTCATGTCAAGTATGTGGTTCATTCTCAGAACCAGGGGAATTGTTTTGCCTTTTGCCCCCACTTGGTGGCCTTCCACATCTCTCAGGACCCACCCCACCAGCCCCCGCCCCACCAACCCCCAGACCCGAGGCACAACCAGAACACTGTGGGGCCTGGACATTGGCCTGGCCAGGGTGATGCTGCAGTCAGCGTTCTCACTGGAGATTTCAGGACTGAGGGTTCAGGGAGCATTTCCTTCACCTGGGAGCCAGGACTGTTTCATAATCTGCGCCTTTCTCTGTCTATCCCTTTGCTGGTGCTGGTGTGGAGTGGCCTTTGGAAAGATCAGAGGCGCAGGAGGGAAAAGGGAATGCTGTGCTGGCCTGTAGTCCACAGGGACTCCACTGACCACTGAGCTGTCCTAGAGACCTGTGATGCTGGGTATTTTGATATCGTGTATGCAAATGTATGTATTTACCACAGAGTCTTGGGAGGGGGGGCTGTATCTGATGTTGGTGTTCAGAACAGATAACTATTTTTGCCTTTAAAATGCAGTAATATAACATGAATAAATGACCCTATCTTTGTAACTATGAGTGTTTTCTCTTCCGATTTAAGAGGTTTGGGTTCTTTGGGGAGTAGTAGGATACGCATGTCTCCCTGCAGTCAAGTTTCCTCATCTGAGCCTCATTTTTCTTATCTGTAAATGAGAATAATAACCATGTATAGACTGTTTGGGACTTTAAAAAGATGCTGGGGGCTGAAGAGATGGCTCAGTGGTTAAAAGCACTGACTGCTCTTGCAGAGGACCTGGGTTTGATTCCCAGCACCCACATGGCGGTTAAGAACCGTCTTTAGTGCCAGGCGTGTTGGCACAGGCCTTTGATCCTAACACTCAGGAGGCAGAGGCAGGTGGATCTCTGTGAGTTCAAGGGCAGTCTGGTCTACAGAGTGAGCTCCAGGCCAGCTGGGACTTAAAGGGAGACCTTGTCTCAAAAATGCAAAAAAACAAAGAGAGAGAGAGAGAGAGATGCTATGTTTAAAGCAAGGACAGTACTTCGCTGAAAGTGTATAGTATCTAGTCCCATTTCAAAGCAGAATCGTCCCTAGCAGTTCTCTGGTCCACAGTCTGCTATTGTCAACAAATGCCAGGGCAGTTTAGAAAACACATCTCAGAGCCATTCCTGTAAGGTACTCAGCAGTGTAACTTAAATCATATTACCCCAAACAGGGATTCTTATCAGCCCAGGAAGTTTAACCAAGATCTAAAGTTCCTGGAATGGATCAGAGCTCTGTAAGCAGACAGGTCAGCCACCTGTCCTGAGTGAGCCAATTAGACGTACAGTCGTGGGCCGGGAGGGTGCTCGGTGGTTAGAGCACTTGATGGCTCAGGCAGAGGCGGGGGTTGGATTCTTAGCATCCACATGGTGGCTAACAACCATCTGTAACTCTAGGCCCAAGGGATCTAACACCCTCTTCTGACTTCCAAGGCCATTGTATGACATGGGTGCACCTGCCTACATCCAGGCATTACATTCATACACAGAAAATAAAAATAAAATATTTTTTTAAGTATATTTTATAGCCAGGCGTGGTTGTCCACACCTTTAATCCCAGTACTAAGGAGGCAGAGGCAGGTGGATTTCTGTGAGTTAAAGGCCAGCTGGAGCTACAGGGAGACCTTGTCTCAAAAAGACACAGACACACACACACATACATATATGTATGTATGTATGTATGTATTTAAGAATAATAGTGAAAAGCAGGAAATGGAGATTTATTCAAATATAGCAACATTAGGAAAAAGAACAAAGCAGCCTAGTGGA
>VZQC01007611.1:7443172-7458272 GCA_009823505.1 Rhizomys pruinosus
AGGGGAACTTTTCTTTATCTGTTCAGACCAGACCGACCGGTTTCCCAAGCCTCAGATGTACCTGGTAGACTTCAGCCTGGGGGAAAGTGAATGCTTAACCTTTGTGCAGAGTAGAAGTCTGGAATCAACTCTTATCTCATTAACAAAACAAAGATACCAGTGAATGGGCTGGCCTGTGGGAAGAAGAGGGGAGCCTTGAGACTTCCCTCAGACACCTCCTTTTGTTAGCCCTTCCAAACAGTTGTTCAGGAGGCTTCACCTTGGCCTGCTCATTGCACACACGGCCATTGGTGATCTGCCCCTCTCTTCTGTCCTTGGGGAGGGGGGTAGAGAGGCAGAAAGTTCCAAGCTTCTTTTTATTTTAATTTTTATTTATCTTTTCCAAGCTTCTAATCATGGTTGTTTTCCTAATACCCACTCCCACTCAGAAGTCTGCTACGAGTGACCTCACTGAAAGGACATTCGGGTCATGCAGAAGGTCCTAGGAGTCAGGAGCTACTGGCAAAAGCCAGTGAGAACGGAGATTTTAGAACTGCTGCTGCTTAGCAAAGCAGAAAGGTTTTAGGAGCTCTGTGCCAGGAAGCAAGGGCAAAGACCAAGTGTGTATTGTGTCTGGTTAAATTGCCTTGAGCCTGGGGCTTTTCAACTTGAAAGGTCTGGATTTGTTACCGAAGGGAGAGTTGGGGGGATGAGGGGCGTGACGACCTGGGACCAAAGTCAGGTAAGGAGAGGGAGTTTAATTTTATGTTAGCACATATGTGGTAATTAAGTAAGTGCTTTACAGGGAGCACCTGGTCACAAAGGCTGCAGGAATGTGGCAGCCTGGAGAGACAAAAGGTGTCTGCCTGGGTAAGACTTCTACTCCGGATGACACAGCGCCCAAGACTCCTGTCTGCTTTCTTCACACTAATCTCCAGTCTTAGAGCTCTTCCTGCCCCAAAGTTAATTACCATACTATTGTAAGGTCTTTTAGCAACCAAGGACCCATTTTTCCTATTTCCATTATAGGTTAAAAAACCTAGAATGAGCCGGGCATGGTGGCGCACGCCTTTAATCCTAGCACTTGGGAGGCAGAGGCAGGCGGATCTTTGTGAGTTCAAGGCCAGCCTGGTCTACAGAGTGAGTTCCAGGACAGCTGGGGCTACAGGGAGACCCTGTCTCGAAAAGACCAAAGAAAAAAAAAAAAACCTAGAATGAGCAGGTGCGATGACTCATACTGGTAATCTGCATTCAGGAGGCCAAGGCAGGAGAACGGCTATGAGTTAGTGAGACCCTGTCTGAAACAGAACTGGAACTTGTAACTCTGTCAGAAAGGAAATGAGGTCTCTAGCTGAGCCAGTCCTACCTGACAGAGAACATGGCTGCCGCATTGTCCCGGCCTCTTGACCTGCCCCAGGGTTGTGAGGCACAGGAAATCTTTTTTGGTCATGCCTGACTGGGTCATTAGACTGAAACTCAGAGGTACTCTGAGGACATGTGACATCGGCAAGATGCATGTCATCCTGACTGAAGGTGGCAAAGGGGAAGAAAGATGCCCGGTCAGGTCATTAGGGAGGTCCTGTGGGAAGATGGGAAACAGACAAACAAGGGTCATTACTTCCTGCTTCCGGCTTCCTGCTTCCTCCCTCTCCCCTCTCCCCTGTGTGGCTCTGGGCAAGTTGCTTGTCACTTTCTCTTTTGGGACTTCTATTTTCCCAATTTTTTTTTTTTTTTTAGTCCTTTTTGAGACAGGGTCTCCCTGTAGCCCCAGCTGTCCTGGAACTCACCATGTAGACCAGGCTGGCCTTGAACTCACAAAGATCTGCCCGCCTCTGCCTCCAGAGTGCTAGGATTAAAGGTGTGCGCCACCACACCCTGCTGCCCCAGATTTTTATAGTCTGCCTTCAGAACCCACCCTTGGTCTCTCAGTTCCACCCTCTCCCTACCAAGAAGCTGTCTGGTTTACCTCTTAGGTGATCATAAAGGAAGTCACTGTAGCAGTGTGAAAACAGCCTCCACCACTTCCTGATCAGCACAGGGTGAGCTGTTGCCGGCCTAGTGAAGAGATAAGAGTTGGTTCCAGACTTCTACTCTGGACAAAGGTTAAGCATTCACTTTCCCCCAGGCTGGAGTCCTCCAGATGCATCTGAGGCATTGAGAAATGTGAGTTCAAGGCCAGCCTGGTCTACAGAGTGAGTTCCAGGACAGCTGGTGCTACAGGGAGACCCTGTCTCGAAAAGAACCAAAAATAAAAAAAAAAAAAAAAAAAAAAAAAAAAAAAAAGAGAAACAGGCCCAGTGGTATTCACTTTCCCCAGGCTGAATTCCCTAGACCTGGTTCCGTTCCTGTCCCAAGACTGTGTCTAAATATAACCTTTGGTATGTGGGGAGCAGGTGGCTGACCTAACATGAGCTAACTCTGCGTTATTCCTCCAATAAGGCTAGAGTTACCCAAACCCCTCTAAACTTCCCCCTAGACCCTGAATAAAAGTCCTGTGAGCCAACTTATCGCGGTTGTGAAGCCTTTTCCCTCCCTAGTTAGCAATAGCAACCCCTCCCTAGGTCAGCAGGTAACAGGAGTAATTCAAGAAGAACCACCCTGGGCCCTGGCCCCAAGCCACCTGCAGACCCAAGCATGCTGTGTATCCCCGCCTGTCACACAGGAGACTGGGGTTCAATTCCTGCCCTGCTCTAAGTGTATAAAACCTGTATGCAGAGATTGCTCGGGGTTGTCTTTCCCCGTTGTACAGGTGAACCCCGGCTCACAGGAAGAATAAACCTCTTGCTTTTGCATCGAGTCTTGTCTCCTCGTTTCTCACTCAGGGGTCTCTCAAGGGTAAGGCTAGATTCGGGTCTTACATCATCTGGCCAGGAAAGACTAGGAAGACCTCCAGCGGCCCTCCACTCCCAGTTGTCCCTCTCACAAACACCAGTCTCTGCTTTCACTTGCTTTCCTTTTAAATTTTCAAAATCAAGCTTGTGGATCCTTCCCTCAGAGCTCAGCAGACTATTGAGTCACCAGGGGCCTGAGAGAGGGATGGGGCTGGGGAGGCCTAGCCTCTGCTCCACTGGGAGAAGGTAGGATTAACCCTGGAATAGAAACCACCTCTACACCAGGTCCTTTACAGCTGGACCATCCACTTTGGAACAAAAAGACTTAAGAGTTGTTGATCTTAAATAAGGCTTGGTGATGGGACTGGAAAGATGGCTCAGCAGTTAAGAGCACTAGCTGCCCCTGAGGACCTGGGTTCAATTCCTGGCACCCACATGGCAGTAACAACCGTCCATAACTCCAGTTCCAGGGGATCCAACACCCTATTCTTTTTTTTTTTTTTTTTTTTTTATTTCTGGTTGTATGAATGTATCGTCTGCCATGCAAGTGTGTGCACCCGTGTCGTGCAACCGCGGAGTTCAGAAGAGGGTCTCGGATTCCCCTGGAACTGGAGTTCTCGCTGGAATTGGAGCTTCAGACGGTTTCTCAGGCCGCCAGGTGGGTGCTGGGGATCGAACCCGGTCCTCTGTAAGAGGCGGTCGCGCGTCTTAACCACTAGGCCATCTCTCCAGCCCCCAACACCTATTCTGACCTCCGTGGTACTGTACAACGTGGGTTGCCCTTATATATATGCAGCCAAATAACACTCATACAAATAAAAAAATAAAATATTAAGAAAAAAAAGACTCAGTGGAAATGCAGATAAAAAAAGTAAGTAGCCAGGCCTGCTGACCCAGGCTTGTAATTCCAGCAGTTGAAAGAGTGAGGCAGGAGACTGAGGGTTTGAGGCCCCTTTGGCTACAGAGAGAGTACCAAGCCAGGCTGGGCTATATAGCAAGACTCTATCTCAAAAACCCAAAGGAGATAGAGAGATGACTTAGTAATTAGAGTGCTGGCTGCTCTTGCAGAAGATCTGAGTTCCCAGGACCCACATGGTAGGCTAACAGTGTCTTACTCCAGTTCCCAGTGGGATTCTGACACAGCCCTCTTCGTGGCCTCCAAGACATTGCATGCACAGGATGCACTACTTATGCGGGTACATATATTCAGACAAAAATCAGATACATATAATAAATAGTAATAATAACAAAGCTAAACAACAAACGAGACTATGAAATGATTCTGTGCACAAGAGTCACCTAGAACAGTCAAAGTCATAAAGACAGAAAGTAGAATGGGAGGTGCCAGGAGCTCCGAAGAGAGGAGGAGGGGTACGGGTAGTAAATGAGTGCAGGGCTTTGGTTGAAGATGAAGAAGGTTCTGGATATGAATGATGGTGATACCCTAACATGTATAAATGTGCTTCCTTAAAAATGGTTATATGGTGGGGCTGGAGAGATGGCCCAGCGGTTAAGAGCACCACTAGTGTTCTTGCAGAGGATCTGGGTTCGATCCCAGCCCCACATGGTGCTGAGCAACCATCTGCAACTCCCAATGTCCGAGGAAAACTCCAGTTCTCAGGGGAATCCAGACACCTCTTCTGACCTCAGACCTCGGCCATTGCCACGCACGGTGCACAAACCTGCATGCAAAGTAACGTTCAATGATAAATAATAAATAATAAATAATAAATAATAAATAAAATACTAGTGTAAAAAAAATGTGTATATTTTGAGGGTTTTTTTTGGGCACACACTTTAATCCTGCACTTGGGAGGCAGAGGCGGAGGGTGGATCTTTGGCTGAGTGTCAAGGCAGCGTCTGGTCTAACAGAGTTGAGTCCAGGACAGCATGGAGACACGTCCTCGAAAAACCAAAAAAAAAAAAAAAAAATGGTAATGGCTATGCGTGGTGGCAACACGCCTTAATCCACACTTGGGAGGCAGGGGGGCAGGCAATCTCGTGAGCTCAAGACCAGCATGGTCTACATAAGCCCAGCCCAAGCCCTGGGAGTAAAGGGAGAGACACTGTCTTCCAAAAATAAACAATAAAAAAAAAAAAAAAAAGGTTAAATGTTAAATGGATTTTCAACAATTTTTATTTGTATGCATGTGTTTGGTGTCTGCACCACAATGAGAACGCTTTGTTTCATGTTGCCAGCATGGTGGACGGGAACAGGTCTAATCAAGTAATATTGTCCTCTATTAACTTCTCATCTTTGTTTTTTTTTGTTTTTTTTTGGGTCTTTTTCGAGACAGGGTCCCCTGTAGCCCCAGCTGTCCTGGAACTCACGCTGTAGACCAGGCTAGCCTTGAACTACAAAGACTCTGCCTCTGCCTCGGTCTCCCAAGTGGGGGGATAACGGGCTGATGCAATCACCACACTCACGACTTGTCCTCATACTTCTTATTCATTGATTTTATTTTAATGTGTGTGTATTGCTTGCATGGTAAGTGCCAACTGATGTGTGGTCAGTACCCCCATGGAAAGTCGGAGAAAAGGCTGTCAGCTCCCCTGGAATTGGAGTTGCATTTGTTTGTTAGCCACTGTGTGGGTTGTTTGGGAAATGGAAAGGGGGGCCTTCTGCGGAGGCAGACAGTGCACTGTAATCACGAAGCAACCTCCAGCCCCAGCACCTTATTTTTATGGACAACACCATCTCTTGTTCCACCTAGAGCTCGCCTTTCAGCTTTACTGGCTGGCTAGCAAGCCAGGGATCCATTGTTGGTCACATCAGCAACCGTCCCCAGTGCTGGGTTTACAAGAATACCACCATGCCTGGTTTTTATGTGGGCACTGGGATTTGAACTCGGGTCAGGAGGTGAACAAAGTAAAGGTATTGACCCCGCATCCCAGGAAATTTGGGGGAATAGGGTGGGTTGGGCCTGGGGGCCCTGCCATCGCGAGGGAACTGACAAATCATGGAACTCATCGGGTTACTGATCCCACTTGACAGAGGGACTCCCCCGGGGACCGCTACCGTCTCTAAAAGAAATGTCCTTCCCTGGAGAGGCTAGGCTGTGCAAAGCAATGACGTAAGTAGAACCATCCCTTAGCCAGGTGGGAATTGGGAGCAGAAGGTAAAGCCAGGGCACAGGCAAGGCACAGGCAGGGCACAGGACCAGAAAGCAAGATGGAAGAAAGAGAGCCCACTGGGTCTCATTTAGTGTTGGCAGAGACTCAAGACACTCAGGATTGGACCAGGATTTTGAAAGAAGCAACAAGCAGCTGGCGTGGTGGCGGGCACGCCTTTAATCCTAGCAACTTGGGAGGCAGAGGAAGGCGGATCTATGTGAGTTCAAAGGCCAGCCTGGTCTAAAGATGTGAGTTCCAGGACAGATGGTGGCTTACAGGGAGACCCGGTCTCAAAAAGACCAAAAAAAAAAAAAGAAGAGCAAACAAGCATAGATCCAAAAACTGTGTGTGTGTGTGTCTTTGTGTGTGTTGTGTGTGCGCGTGTGTGTGTGTGTGTGTGTAATAGAGAAAAGTCGGGGCTGGAAGAAGATAGCCTCGCAGTAAGAGCACCGACTGCTCTTGCAGAGGACCCCGGGTTCGGTCCCCAGCCACCACATGGCGGCTAAGAACTGTTTTTTTTTTTTTTTTTTTTCCAATTCCAGGAGAACTCGGTTCCAGGGGAATCCGAGACCCTCTTTGGACTTTGGCATTGCACACCTCGGGTGCACAAACCTACATGCCCACAGTACACTCATCCAATAAAAATAATAATAAAAAAATTAAAAAAAAAAAAAAAAAGAGAAAGTCACCCAGTCAGATTCCAGGTTAGACTAGAATTTGGAAGGCAGGTGAGATGCTCCAGAGAGATGGGATTTGTGACTGTGACTTGGTGGTATTGAGAATGCCATGTCAGTACAGTCTTTCTGGAGTGGCCTGTGGAGATATAAATGTTAAAAAATGGCCCTATCCACTGGCCCCACAATTCAACTTCTAGGAATGTAGTTAAAGAAAACAATGTACTCTCTACCTGATGCACATCCTAGTGCTGCCTGTAAAGCCTGGAAAATCTGAAGCTCCATTCAGATTCAAGAGGGGGTTGCACAAAGTAAAATGTAGTACACTGCAGCCGTGGAGGACAAAGTAGACCCCGACGGGCTAAGGGAAAGAAGAAACCCACAGAATGGTATTTCCATACTCAGCAAGGAATCGTACGCAGGATTTAGTGTGGAAATTATTGTGTGATTGTTTGTGGGAGTAGATGCGTAAGCAAAATATTGTGGATGAGAGTGCCCTGTTTGTACAGACTAGAGTCAGGTTCTTGTTCTGCGGGCTCCACGAAGGGGTTCCCAACTGTCTTTCATGTTCCAGCAGCTTCCTGAAGGTTGAGACCTTTGTTCAGAGAGAACAAGCTGAGAGCTGGGGGTGTTGGATGCATGGGTTCAATCCCAAAGACCACAAGAAAAAGGAGAGAGGGGCTGGAGGGATGGCTTGCTGGACGGCTTCAGTGTCAGCTTGACACCTGGGTTGGGGGATCCTCGTTTGGGGAATCGCCTCCATTGGACTGGCCTGTGGCCCATGTCTGTGGGATATTTTCTTGATTGTTGAGTGATGTGGGAGGGCCCAGCCCACTGTGGGCAGTGCCAACCCTGGGCAGGCTGTTGGGTATTATATAAAACAGCAGCTGATCTGGGCGTGGTAGCACACACCTTTAATCCCAGCACTTAGGAGGCAGATGCAGGTGGATCTCTGTGAGTTCAAGGCCTGGTTTACATAGTTCTAGGACAGCTGGGGCTACAGGGAGACCCTGTCTCAAAAAGACCAAAAAAAAAAAAAAAAAAAAAAGGTTGGGCATGGGGCAGGGGAGCAAGCTAGTAAGCCCTGTCCCTCCATGGCCTGTCTTTCAGCTCCTGCCTCCAGGTTCCTGCCCTGAGTTCCTACTTTGGGCTCCCTAAGTGATGAATTGTGACCCGAGAGAAAAACCCTTTCCTCCCCAAGTTGGTATTTGTCTGAATGTTTTGATGTTTTGTCACAGCAATTGAAAGCAAACTAGAACGGATGGCTCCGTGGTAAGAGCACTGGCTGCTCTTGCAGAGGACCTGGGTTCAGTTCCTAGCACCCACATGGCGCCTGAGAACCATCCAATTCTAGGGGATCTGATGCCACCTTCCAGCTCCCCTGGGCATTGCATACATGGGCGCACTTACATACATGTAGGCCAAACACTCATACATTTAAAATAAAACTAAATACATTTTTTAAATTTTTAGGGGAGCAAGAGAGAGAGCCTTCAGAGAGCTGCAAGTCTTCCCACAGTGGCTGGGAAAGGGAGGCGTCCTCTTTTAGGGGCACGCTGGAGGCCTGAGCCCTGGTCGCTGTGGTGGGATGCGGGATAGCTCTGGAATTCCTGGGGAGCCTGAACTGGAGCTCAGTAGTTCAGGCTGGGAAGACTTCTAGAAATTCAGACTTAGGAATCTTTTGCCACTATCCCATGAAGGGAACACTGCCCTTGGCTCTGGGGGAGCAAGACTGGTTGGAGGTGCCTGCTCGGGGTTCCTACGAGCAGGAACATGGGAGGAAGCGAGAGAACCCCATTGCCAGCAGAACCCTGGGCTCTGGCCAGGCAGGCCTGGACATCTGGACTTTAATATAGACTTCAGCCTGGAGCTGTCGAAGACTCATTTCCGGGCCAGATGTGAATACCGGACAACTGGCCTGTTTTCCTGGATCTGGTCCCTCCCTGAGAAGCCTGTGCCAGGCCATGACCAGCAGGGGCTTCTTGCTTTTATCCCCACATCGTGTCTGATGGGGCAAAGACTGTGTGCCTGGCCCTGCCCTGCTCTGTTTCGTGGAGCCTAGACAACCGGAGCTTCTCGCATGAAGAGCGTTAGACCCCGAGCCACAAGGCTCCAGTCAGGCCCACTGGGCCACTACAGGGATGCTACCTGCCTAATTCCGGTCTCCCGTGATGACAGAGGCATAGGACATGAGCCAGCTGCAACACTCCAGTCCTGTAGTTCCCAACTTCACAAAAGCCAAGCCTAGAGAGAGGGCAGGAAGACTGAGGCAGGGACTCCAGGAGCTGCTGCACAATTATAATCCCTCCCCAGGTCCGTGACACCCCTCACAATCATCCCGTCACAGCAAACGGGAGCTCACGGGGGTCACATAGGGCGACACGGTTCCTGCTTACATAGACTCCTCTGGCCCCTGCGTCAGTTCTTTAGCCTGCCTCACTAGCCTGCTCCACAGCTGGAGGGCTGAAAGGTGCTGTGCTGGGTAGCTTTGGTGTCAACTTGACACACCTGGGCTGAGGGAGCCTGGTTTGGGGAAGGGAATTGGCTCCATTGGACTGGCCTGTGCCATGTCTGTGATGTGGGAGGCCCCAGCTCACCAGGGGCAGTGCCAGCCCTGGGCAGGTGGTTCTGTATTGTATAAAAAAAGCAGGCTGAGCATGGATGGCCCAGAGGAACAAGCCAGTAAGCAGCTTGTTCTTTAGCTCCTGCCTCCAAGTTCCTGCCCTGAGTTCCTACCTTGGGCTCCCTCAGTGATGAACTGTGACCTGGGAGATGTAAGACCCTTTCCTCCCCAAATTGGTATTGGTCAAAGTGTTTTCTCACAGCAATTGAAAGGAAACTCAAACAGCCTAGTCCCACACCTCACACAGAGCCTGGCCTCGGTGTCCAGGGCTGAACCCATGAGCATCCGTCTGCTGACTGTGTACTTTGTTTTCTCTTTGTAGATTTAGAGGACTTGGGAACCTGGTGAAGCTGGCTGTGGTGACTTCCTATCATAGGGCTTTGGTGTTGCCTCCTAGGAGACACGGGGAAGCTTCACGCTGAAATTACTCATGAGGAAGGCCTGAGGTATGTGGGGACAAGAAGTCCCCAGTGCCGAGGACTCACATAGACCTGAACAAACAGGGCTTTGGGGATTTCTGTCTCTGGAAGCATCACTGTGGGTAGCAACACCAGTCCCTGGTTCACAGACAGCTTCCTCATTCTCCTGGGTTATCAATGTACCTGTGATCCAAGAGGGCTCAGTACAGCATCTGGCTCAAATTCCCTTATCCAAAGGAGCTGGTGGGAAGGCAGGGCTGGCTCCCAGCCTAGCCCTCCTTTGCCTTTTGGCCACGTCTCCTCCCCTACCACACAACCCTCTTCCTAAAAAGAGGGCGGCTGGCACACTTCTCCCACATCCATGCGTGTTCCCAGCCAAAGGCAGTTTCTAAGTGAAGCCAGGGGCTGCGGTTTGTTTTGATGAGTCATGACTTTCAGACAGACAGCCTCGGAAGAGCAGGAAATGGGTTTAATCCCAACGACTCCAGACCTCATGATTCACATTCTCTGTGGCTTGCTTTACCTAGCCACCACGTGAGTGTGGAACAAGGAAGAGAAGAGCTGCACGTGAGGACAGTGGAAATCTGTCTGGCGAGCTGTCTCAGACACCATCCCTAGACCATTCCTAGCAGCTCTGAATGCACTGGATCTGATGCTGATGCCGGGCTGACCGGGCTGATGCCGGGCCTCTCATGGCCTAGCCCGATGGCTGCCTGCCTCTGTGGGGACTCTCCTTGTTTTGAGCGTATTCATCACACAGATTCATTGCCCACAGTTTCTAGGAGCTCCAGGGCTTTTCTTCATGGGAACAAGCTTGCCAAGCCTTGCCCTGCCCTTCTGTACCTCTGAAGCAACAGCACATGCTAGACCACTCTTCAGATCCCTTGCTCTTTTTTTTTTTTTTTGGTCTTTTCGAGACAGGGTCTCCCTGTAGCCCCAGCTGTACTGGAACTCACTCTGTAGACCAGGCTGGCCTTGAACTCACAAAGATCCTCCTGCCTCTGCCTCCCAAGTGCTAGGATTAGACCACGCCCAGGGATCCCTTACTCTTAGAGGAAGTAGGCCGTAGAGGAAGAAGTCTGGACCTGCAGGCCAGAGTTCACTCATCAGTGACCAAAGCCAGGTCGTCTCTCTCTGATCTTGTCTTGTGGGGCAGCTGCCAAGGGATCTTCTGAATGACCAGTTTGTGGACCTGAGAAAACTCAGGAACAGTTTTGATCTATTAAAGACCTGAAACCTGACTCCCATCCTCTCCTATGGCCTCAACGTCAGAAACATAGGTCAATTTACTCAATCCAGGAAGCCAGAGAGGAGAGTGAGGAAGAAAGAGTGGCTCCTGGCATTTCTGAGGGGACCCCCCCCCGCCCCCAGGACATGGCACAGTCTACCAGAAAATGGGCCTTTGGGCAAATTTCCCCGGAAACTCGGCTTCTCTGTTTTCAGTCTGTTTTACTCCATGAACTGAAGCTGCAGAAACACAAATTTCAGCTTGGGCACCTAGCTCCTGCCTTCTCCCCAACAGACCTCAGAGTGTCAGCAGGGAACTGTAGGAACTCCCCATCCCTCAGCCCCTGGACTGAAAAATCAACCGTGGGTAAAGAAAGAGTCACCCAGAAGGCCACACCTTCGCAAGGACGCTTGGTGCTCAGCTGCAAGCTGTACTTATTAAGAGGACAGAGACTTGCCCGATGCTTTAGGGCCGTGGGCCAAGGCCTCAATCTGCAGCCGGAAGGCAGGAATCAGCCGTGTGGCCATAGCCTTCCCCACAGGGGCCCACAGCACTTCCTTTACCTACACATTCTTTGGGAGGTGACAGGGCCACTATCAGAGTGTAAAGGCTATGGATTTAAGAGCCTATCCCATGTAGTTGCAAAGACCTGGCTTTTCCACATATCCACTGTGGGACTTTGGGCAAATGACTTTTTGCCAGACGAGTAACCAGTCATCCCAGCGCCACGTACTGCAAAGGCTGCCGTCCTTTCTCCACTGTTCTGATGTGCCGCCTTTGTCATAAAGCAAGAGTCCACATGTGTGAAGAGCTGTTTCTGATGTATATGTGTATGTTTGTGTAGTGTATGCATGAATCTGCATATGTGTGCAAGTGTACTCACTCATGTGCACACTTGCTGCTATTGGCTGTCTTCCTCTGTCCTTCCAGCTTATTGTTTTGTAATTATTTTGTGTGGGGTAAATGTGGCATGTGTATACAGGAGCACATGTGTGTGATGTGCCCGTGAGTGGGAGTGGTCACCATGGGTTCTGATCTCCCTTCCTCCCTCTCTCTCTCTTTTTTTTTTTTTTTTTGATCTTTTTGATACAGGGTCTCCCTGTAGCTCTGGCTATGCTGGAACTTGCTATGTAGACCAGGCTGGCCTTGAACTCACAGAGATCCATCCATCTGCTTCTGCCTCCAAAGTGCTAGGACTAAAGGCGTGCGCCATCATGCCTAGATGATGGCTCACTCTTCCCAGGAGACAGGATCTCTCACTGAACCTGGAGCTCACCGATTTTCCTCTACGTTGCCTGGCCACTGAGCCCCTGGGATCTGCCTGTCTCTACCTCACTTGGTGCTGGAGTCAGGCTTGTGCTGCCACATCGTGCTTTTACCTGGGTACTGGGTATCCAAACAGGCTTGTGCTTGGGCTACAAGCACTTTTACCTATTGAACTGTCTCCCCTGTCACTGAAATTATAATTTTTTTATTACTGGCATTATAAATCAATTGGATTATGACTTTAAAGCACTTTTGCTATTTTAACCCTATAAAATGTGTTAAGACAATTTGTGGTGCAGTATATAGTCAAATTTTTTTTTTAATTTATCACATAAATTTATTTTTATTTTTTTTATCAAATCTAGACCCGTGCCCCCCAGTCCCCCACCCCGCCAGAGCTCATGCATTCTGCCAAACATGCTTTTCATCTCTTTCTCAGTCTTTCTCAATATTCTCCTTGAGGAAGTTGACTGTTTTGAGCAGAAGTTTACTGTTTCAGTCAGTTCTTTGATGTAGTCCTTTCTGTTGTTGTTGTTGTTTCCAATATGCATCACTCCCAACTGCTTTGGACAAAAGCTCAAGGGGCCGTGCACAAGAAATATTTACAACTAGGCAATTGGCACTAGCATCCACAGATGAGGGACACCATTTATCATTTGTTTTTCTGGGACTGTGTTACTTCACTCAGCATGATGTCCTCTATCTAGCTCCAGCCATTTTCCTGCAAAGCTCATGATGTCGTCTTTCTTTACTGCTGCATAGAACTCCATTGTGTAGATGTACCACATTTCCTCTATCCACTCATCAGTTGAGGGGCATTTGGGTTGGTTCCATCTCCTTGCTATTGTGAAGAGAGCTGCAATAAACATGGCCGTGCATGTATCTCTGCGGTGGGGTGAGTCTTGAGGGTACATGCCCAGGAGTGGTATGGCTGGGTCAGGTGGCAAGTTCATTCCAAGTCTTCCAAGGGTTCTCCCCACTGCTTTCCATAGTGGCTGTTATAGTCAAATTTTTAAGTGTTCTTATATGTTTGAAAATAATATATAATGGGAATTTGTGGGACAGGGTTCTTTATAAGTACATTAGGTTAGGGCTGGAGAGATGGCCTAGTGGTTAAGAGCGCCGACTGCTCTTGCAGAGGACCCGGGTTCGATCCCCAGCACCCACATGGTGGCTGAGAACCGTCTTTAACTCCAGTTCCAGGGGAATCCGATGCCCTCTTCTGACCTCCGCGGCATTGCACGACACAGGTGCACAAACCTACATGCAGACAGTACATTCATACACATAGACAAATAAAAATTTTAAAAATTCTAAATTTTCAATTCCCTAATAATATAGCCTGAAAATATAGAAAGGAAGAGTTTCTAAAACTGCAGTGAGAAAACACCCCCAACAAAACACCCACAATAGAGCTCAGCATGGTGCTGCATGCCAGTAATCCCAGCCAGCACTCTGGAGGGGAAGGGAGGAGGATCAGGAGGAGTTCAAGGGCGGCTTAAATCAGATAGTAAGTTTAGGCTAGCCTGAGCTACATCAGATCCCAAGATGGCTTCAAATTGGTGGGAAATTTTCAAGAAGTGTGTAGAAGATGTGATTTGAGGCTGGAGGTGTAGCTCAGTGCTACTTAGTACTCAGAGGCTCTGCAATTGATCCCCAGGGAGAACAATTAAACATTCATTTAAGGTTGAAGATGAAAAATTAGCAAGTTTGACCTAATGTACTTATTTTTTTTAATTTTTTTAAATTTTATTTATGTAGATGAGGTTGGTCTTGATCTCACAGAGATCTGCCTGCCTCTGCCTCCTGAGTACTGGGATTAAAAGTGTGTACCACCATACCCCAGTTTTATTTTATTTTATATTTTAAGACAGACTCTCATGTATCTTGAACTTGCAATGTTTTTGAGGATGATCTTGAACACCATCTTCCTCTTCACCTTCCAAGTACTGGGATTACAATTAGCACCTCCATGTCTGGTTGTTGTGGTGCCAGATATCAAACCCTACCAACTGAGCTTTTATATAGATCTAGTTCCAAACACACATAGTTTAAAATATGTAATTAAATTTTCTTACATTCAGTGTTCAAATTCTTCCAATTGTTTTTAATTTGTAATTTTTTAATTTTTTAAAAAAAAGTATATAAAGGTAGGCATTTATTCCAGGAAATGCAATCTCTCTCGGGTGAATCCACAGGCTGCCAGCCATCCTGAGGGCCATGGAAAGCACCTAATTTGTAATTTTTAATGTTTTTGTTTTGTTTTTGGTCTTTTCGAGACAGGGTCTCCCTGTAGCCCCAGCTGTCCTGGAACTCATTATGTAGACCAGGCTGGCCTTGAACTCATAGAGATCCTCCTGCCTCTACCTCCCCAGTGCTGGGATTATAGGCATGTGCCACCATGCCAGACTTTTTAAATGTTTTTTTATTTTTTAATTTTTTTTTAAATTTTATTTATTTCTATATGTGTAGAAATGTACTGTCTGCATGCAGGTTTGTGCACCCGTGTCGTGCAGTGTTAAATGTTTTTTTCATCAGAATTCCAACCTACTAAAGGATAACTTTGCTGAATATAAATTTGGGGGCGGATTATAAAGTTATTTATTGAGGGACACGAGGTGGGCTCGGGCTCAGTCCTTCTTGGCTGCAGCTTTCCTCTGAGCTGCCAGCACGTTGCTCAGCTCCTCCGGCTTCCTCTTGGCATGGATGTGTGTCCCCACCCTCTTCTTGATGAACTTGGGTGCCCGCTTGTCTTTTGAGCAGCTCATGGCCCGCCACTCCTGGGCACAAAGCCACACAACTCCCTGATCATGTCCCGCACAAACTCGGTGAGGTGCCCGCACCGCCCGCTGTGTGTCGCCTTGCTCTCACTGGTCACCTTGTGGCCCTTGTGGCTCACCGCCATGGGGTAGTGCACAGCCATGGCTGCAGGCAGCCAAGCTACTCTTAGGAAGCACCCCAAGCGC
>VZQC01007611.1:7459428-7479905 GCA_009823505.1 Rhizomys pruinosus
TCTTCCATGGTGCTGTGCTATAGAAGAACGCTTCCCTACAGACCCACGCTCCCCCTCTTCCACGGTGCTGTGCTATAGAAGAACGCTTCCCTACAGACCCACGCTCCCCCTCTTCCACGGTGCTGTGCTATAGAAGAACGCTTCCCTACAGACCCACGCTCCCCCATGTTCTCCTTTGCTTCCCTCTTCTTACCTCTTACCCCTCCCTTTGTTCCCCTGGATAGTTTTCTTCTGCTTTCTTGTCATATACATACATGAACATACATGATTTTATGTGTCTATGTAAAATTTAGGAACAAGAAATGCGAAAAAAATATGAGATATTTGTCTCTCTGAAACTGGCTTAATTTTCAATATGATCATCTCCAGTTGTATCTATTTTCCTACAAAAGATGTGACTTCATTCTTCCTATGGTTGAGGTAGATTAGCTAGCTAGATAGCTAGATGGTAGATGATAGATAGATGATAGATCACATTTTCTTTATCCATTCCTCTGTTGATGAACACCTAAGTTGGTTCCATAACTTAGCTACAATAGTGCCACAAGTGATGTACTAATTCAGAGTCCTTTGGGTAAATACCCAGAAGCAGTATAGCTGGACCATGTAACTTTTTTTTTTTTTTTTGAAACAGGGTCTTCCTATAGTCCTAGCTGGCCTAGAACTTGCTTTATAGGCCAGGCTGGCTCAGATCCTAGAGATCTGCCTACTTCTGCCTCCCAAGTGCTGGGACTAAAGGCATACACCACCATTCCTGACTTTAACTTCATCTTTTGAGAGCTGTCAGTTTATTTCATTAGAACATTTATTGATTGATCTGTTTGATTTCCTGTTTAGCTTTTGAGTTCTTTGGATATTGTAAATATTCATTTCTCAGACATATAACTGGAGCGTTTGTTTCCCATGATTGAGATGAACTGTTTCCTTGGCTGTGCAGAAGCCTCTTTCATTCCATCAGGTCTCATTGTCAGTCCTTGGCATTATTTTCTGAGCAGCTGGAATCCTACTCACAAAGTCCTTCCCGTGTGTGCCTTGCTGTCCCCCGCTTGTTCCTCTCACAGTTTGAGAGTTTCAAGTCTTAAAGCTTTTGTTTGTTTTTTGTTTCTTGAGACAGAGATTCCCTGTAGCCCCAGCTGACCTGGAACTCACTCTGTAGACCAGGCTGGCCTTGAACTCAGAGATCCTCTGCCTCCTGAGTGCTAGGACTAAAGGTGAGCACCACCACACCCAGCAATCTATTGCCCTGATATTATTATTTATTTATTTATTTTTTTTTTTGAGACAGGGTCTCCCTATAGCCCCAGCTGTCCTGGAACTCACTCTGTAGACCAGGCTGGCCTTGAACTCAGAGATCCTCTGCCTCCTGAGTGCTAGGACTAAAGGTGAGCACCACCACACCCAGCAATCTATTGCCCTGATATTATTATTTATTTATTTATTTTTTTTTTTGAGACAGGGTCTCCCTATAGCCCCAGCTGTCCTGGAACTCACTCTGTAGACCAGGCTGGCCTTGAACTCAGAGATCCTCTGCCTCCTGAGTGCTAGGACTAAAGGTGAGCACCACCACACCCAGCAATCTATTGCCCTGATATTATTATTTATTTATTTATTTTTTTTTTTGAGACAGGGTCTCCCTATAGCCCCAGCTGTCCTGGAACTCACTCTGTAGACCAGGCTGGCCTTGAACTCACAAAGATCCGCCTGCCTCTGCCTCCCAAGTGCTAGGATTAAAGGCGTGCGCCACCACGCCCTGCTTATTGCCCTGATATTAAAGATATCTGCTGAGATATGAGCTTTTGAGCTCAGTCGGCCCTTGAACTGACTCACTGACCAAATGCTGTCACCAATAGTTTCTGATTTCAAGGTTTACAGACTAGAGGCTGCAAGAGTTTCCACTCTGAGAGCATGGGCTTTCCTCTGCATACTGCCCCATCTTCCATACCTCCCTCGGCCACTCCCACAATACAAACTGATATTTATAGCTTTGTACTTGGAAAAGGAAGGGTCTTCTCTTTCTAATTTCAGCAATTAGTACTTCTATCCGTGTCTACTCTCTTAAAGACTTTTCTTCTTCAGCAAGTTTCTATCTCCCAAATGGTAGCTTTGGGTGCCAGGCATGTTAGGCCACACCTGTAATCCCAGCACTTAGGGTGGGGTAGGGCAGGAGGATCAGGAGGATCAAGGCCATCCTCAGCTATATAGCAAGTTGAGGCCAGCCAAGGCTACAGAGGCCCT
The DNA here is from genome assembly GCA_009823505.1 of Rhizomys pruinosus. Lineage (NCBI taxonomy): Eukaryota > Metazoa > Chordata > Mammalia > Rodentia > Spalacidae > Rhizomys > Rhizomys pruinosus. Next base: position 7,461,664 of record VZQC01007611.1, read on the forward strand.
GTTTCAAAAACAAAAGACAAGGCTGAGCTGGTGATGCCCACCTTAAATCCCAGCCCTCAGGAGGCAGAGGCAGGTGGATCTCTGTGAGTTCAAGGCCAGCCTGGTCTACAGAGCAAGTTCCAGGCTAGCTGCAGTTGAGATTCTGTCTCAAACACACACACACACACACACACACACACACACACACACACTTTCACACACACACACAGATGCAGAAGGACAGACAGACACACATACACACACACAAGACAAAATAAACAAAATAGCAGCTTTGGTAACTCAGGAACTGGCCTTTTACTGCAGTAAGCACTCCTACAGTCTGATGTAACTTTCTGCTGGGAAGGGGGGGTTATCCTCCCACAGCCAACCTGTGGGAACTGGCCCCTCTGCGCAGGTGCCAGATGGCTACTTTCATAGCCTAACCTGAGTGTCTACTGCCTTTCTCAAGTCCTTAGCCTGGGATGGCAGATCGCCACCCTGTCTGGCTGCGCTAATCCTTACCAACCCAGGAGCTGGGGGCTCCAAGGACTGGAATTTCAGCCTAGCACCTGCTTGGCTCCCCCCAGGCTACACCACTGGCAATTCACTCCACGGGTTGGTGACTTGCTTAGTCTGTCCAACTCCACGCTAGCACACCAGGTTAGTGGGCTGATGGACCCCCTTCTAGTCTACTAGCACCTGACACTTGAAGCTCAGGCCCACTCCAGCCTGTACACACGCAAAGTAGCGGATGGTGGTAGGGGGCAGAACTTGGTCTCATGGTAATGGAGAATCCACTTTATTATATTCTCTGCAGGTCACTTTTATAGGCAGAATGACATCTCTCAGGGCCAATCCCAGACCCCTGCATCATGCCCCCTTGTATACATCATTCGCTACCACTCTGCCCAACATCATGTGCTGGGTCAAGAGCCACTGTCTCGTGGGGTGGGGTCAGGAGAGTCCCAAGACCACCACCTGTGCGTCTGGGGGATGCTGGCTGAAAAGCTAGTCTATTCATACCGAACTCAAACTGGATTTCCCTACATTTTACAGGGAACAACAATTAAGTATTCAGGGAATATCTTGGCTTTAAGTTCCAGGTATTTACAGATTTCAAGTAGTAGCTCCCAGTCCTCATTATGGTAACAAATTAGATTGCTTTGAAAAGATAAAATATTCTGAGCTGGGTGTGGTGGCGCATGCCTTTAATCCTAGCACTCGGGAGGCAGAGGCAGGTGGATCTTTGTGAGTTCAATGCCAGCCTGGTCTACAGAGTGAGTTCCAGGACAGCTGGGGCTACAGGGAGACCCTGTCTCGAAAAGACAAAAAAAAAAAAAATTCTGCATATAAAACCAACTCATTAATTGTTGTTTACATTATTTCAGCATTTTCCCAATTTGGCCCCAAATGTTAATTTTTCTTATCCCATCTCCCTTACTTCCCACCCCATTCTTCCCAACCCCAAATGATATACCAGTAATAGCCAAAAATAACACATATGCTGTGCTGTAGTAATGCAGAGGCAGCACAGCTGAGAAGAAGGCTGGGGTTGAGGAAGTGTTCCTTGGAGAGTGATGCTATCCTTTCACATCCCATGCACTCTGCAAGTTTATACCTTCATAGGAAGCCCTTTGCTTTATTCTGCAAAGTACAGAATGGGTTCCTTTGAAACTTGCTTTCTTTCTGTGTATAAAGCTTCGAGTGTCTAGAAAGCACTTAGCACAGGAGCTATTTTGGCTTCTCCTCTTCCTCCCTCTCCCCTCCTCTCCTACTCTTTCTCTCATTCTTTGCCATTCTTTGGTAGTACTGGGGATTGAACCCAGAGGCTTGTTCACCCAGCCAGACATTCACCACTGAGCTGTAACTCCTCTTTTACTTTTTTTTTTTTTTTTTTGTATTTTTTGATACAGGGTCTCCCCTTTAGTCCCAGCTGGCTTGGAGCTTTGCCTGTAGACAAAGCGGGCCTGAACCCAGAGATCTGGCCTGCTCTGCTCCCAAGCGCTAGCAGTTAAGGCATGGTACCGGGATAACCACACCCAGGTCTGTTTTACTTTGTATTTGGAGACAAGGACTTAATCCAAAAATTGGCCTTGAACTCAACTAGGTAGCTAAGGGAACCCTCGAAGCCCGATCCTCCAGCTTCCACCCCCTAAGTGCTGGGATTAGAGGCCTGGGCCACCAGGCCTGACTATACTGACTTTTTTTTTTTTTTGGTCTGTGTTTTGAGACCGGGTCTCCCTTTAGCCCCAGTTGGCCTGGAACTTGCTATGTAGACCAGGCTGGCCTTGAACTCCCAGAGATCCATCTGCCTCTGCCTCCCAAGTGCTGGGCTTAAATGCATGTACCTCCATGCCTGGCTAACTTTTGAAGAACGTCTTTCTAAAATAAACAAATACTTATTTGTTCATATATACATATATATATTTATATTTTTTTTTTTTTTTTTTTTTTTATGTGAATGAGTGTTTGCCTTCATGTATGCAAGTACACCCACATCATGCAATACCCACAGAGGCCAGAAAGTGTTGGATCCCCTGGCACTGGACTTACAGATGGTGGTCGCCCCCTGTGGGTGCTGGGACCGTGAACCCAGCTCCGCTGCAAAGAACAGCCGTGCCACACAGCCAGTGCTTTTACCTGGCCCTCTCTCCCGCCAATGGACCCTTTGGGGGGGGATCCCTCTTTGAGACAGGGTCTCCCTGTAGCCCCAGAATGGCCTAGAACTCCACTATGTACGACCAGGCTGGGCTTTGACTCCCAGAGATGGTGCCGTCTCTGCCTTCTGAGTGCTGGGATTAAAGGAGAGTGTGCCACCACACCACGCTCAGCAAAATGGACCATCTTTTGATTTTTTTTTTAATTGTTTTTTTTATTGGTGCTTTGTACAATTTCATACATCATTTTTTCCTGCGCAATTCAGTCAAAGCATATTTCCCTTTCCCTTCCCCGCCTACCCCACCCCATCCCAGAATCATGCATTCTGCCAAACGTGCAAATGACATCTTGTAAAGCCTCTTTTTTTATTTTTTTTTTTTTTAAGTAGGTCTCCCAGTAGCCCCCAGCCCCCAGCCGTACTGGAACTAAATATGTAGAACAGGCTGGACTAGAACTCACAAAATCTGCCTGCCTCTGCCTCATGAATGCTGGGAGTAAAGGCTGGGCCAACCATCCTGAGTCTGGTATTTTGAAGGCGTAGGGATATTACATTATTACATAAGCCTTTCCTCATGAAAGAGTAGTAATCTGTTGGCACTTGACACTGGCTTCCTTGGTGGCGACCAGGTGGGGGCTTGTCTATTTCACTGAGAACATGAACTCTCCTCTGGAGCCAGCAGCTCTTTACAACACCACCCGCGGGTGCTCCAAGCCCTGGACACAGTCCCTGCTTTCCTGAAGTCCCTCTTTGGTGTGGATGTGTTCATATTCCCCCACCGCCCCCCCCCACCCCACGTAGTCTCTCATGTTATGGTAAATGTGACTTGGAGTTCAGCAGCGAGGGCTGGGCAATTGGGCTTCTTCTGCTTCCGTGTGGGAGGGGGGGGCGGGGCTCCACTATTAACCTTTTTTTTCCCACTTTTTACTCTTTAGTATTCAGCGGGAGAACGTTTTCCACCACAGATTCCTCCTCTTGTCCTAGCATGAACTGCATGTTCTGTAGTCCCCTCCTTCAATAGTGCCCATGGCTTTCTGGTATAAAAGGGGAGTGCTGTTTGGAGCAGGCAACCCTGAGTCCAGGAGGAATTGGTTCTATGATACCTGCATGTCGCTCGGACTGGCTAAGAAAGCAGCTCCTTGAAATCCTGTTTGGATTACTGTACCTCTTAAACCTGTGCCTTGACTTCTTTCTTTTTTCTTAGCCACTAACCTTCAGGTTGAGCTTCTCTCCCATTCTCTCTCATGTGCCTTAGTGAACCTGAATCATACATGTTAGCATTGGCCATACACACTTTAGAAACCATTTCTTTCTTCTGTACTATCTTTGTGCACCTAATTCGGTTATTGTTTTGACTTATTTTCAATTCAAAGTTCTCTCTAGTTATCAAATGGACTTGCAAAACTTACCATTATTTATTTTATTATTTATTTTAGTTTAACTTATTTTTTTTAATATTTACTTATTTATTTAAATGTACTGTCGGCATGTAGATTTGTGCAACGTGTCGGTCGTGCAATGCTGCAGAGGTCAGAAAGGTGTTGGATTCTCCTATAACTGGAATTAAGGAAGGTTCTTCTCAGCCACCAGTGGGTGCTGGGATCGAACCCGGTCCGAGCAAGAGCAGTCCGGTGCTCTTAAAAAACCTCTGAGCCATCCTCTCCAGCCCATATGTATTTATTTTTTGAAACAGGGTCCTCACTAATATGTAGCCCTGGCTGTCCTGGGAACTCTCACGTCTGAGTTGGCGAGATTACAGATGTAATGCCACCATGCCCTCTGCAGATTTATTCTTATTGTTGTATGTTTTTTTAGTCTAGGATTTCCATTCAATCATTTAATTTTAATTTATTTATTTTTCGTTTCGAGACAGGGTCTCCTGTGGCCACCCAGTGCCCTGGAACTTGCTCGTAAGACAGAGCTGGCCTTGAACTCACAGAGATCCCGCATGCCTCTGCCTCCCGGGTGCTAGGATTAAAGGCATGCACCACCATGCCCAGCTCAATTCATTTTAAATTGTTCGTAATCCTCTGCTGAAATTCTTAATTTCTGCTTTATTATGTATTATTTATTTATTTATTTAGGTTTTTTTTTTTTTTTTTTTTTTTGGGAGGGAGGGAGGGAGGAACTACTTATTTTGGGTGCTGGGAACCGAAGAGCAGCCAGTGATCTTAACACTGAGCCATCTCTTCTAAATCCTCAGTCCCTTGTTTTTGTTTTCTCAGTCTTTTTTTTTTTTTTGGTCATGTTTGAAACAGTGTCTCCGTAGCCCCAGCTGTCCTGGAACTTCACTCTGTAGACCAGCTTTGGCCATGAACTCACAAAATCTGCCTGCTCTGCCTCCAAGTGCAGGAACTAAAGGCGTGTGCCAACACGCCCGGCTCCGCACTTGTTTTTTAAAACATAGAAAGCACAGCAACTTTAAAGTCTGCCTATTAAAAAAATAAATAAGCTCGCTTTATTCAATTCCAACAATTAATCCCCACTGAGGTTACTTCTTTGCCTGTAGTTCTGGTGTTTGTCATTATCTCCGTTTCATGGGTAAAACATCTGGATATATATTGCATTTACAGGGCTGGAGAGATGCCCTAACAGTTAAGAGAGCCGAGACGCTCGCACAGGACCCGGGTTCGATCCCCAGCACCCAGCATGGCGGCCGAGAGTCCGTCTGAAACTCCACTCCAGGAGAGCATCCAGTTCCAGGGGATCCCGAGAACCCTCGGCTGACCTCCGCGGCATTGCAGCGACAACGGGGCACAAACTTGCATGCAGCGTACATTCTACACATTACGAAATAAATAAATTAATTAAAAAAATTTTTAAAATTTGCATTTTACAAAACAATCCAAAAAGGTGTCTAGTTTCGTTTGTAGCAATTTGAGACCCTTGGTAGCTTCCTCTAGAAAGAATTTAAGTTTGTTTCTGCCAGACTCTGGGTGTCACCGGTGTTCCAGAGTCACTTACTCCAACTTCAAGGAAATCAAGTAAAAAAAAAAAAGGTATCTCTACTTGTGGCTCATAGCTATGATCCTAGGACTTCAAGAAGATGAGGCAAAAAGATGTTGAGTTCATGGGAAGTCTAGTCTACACAGCAAACTGCTATCTCAAGCTAAACCAAAGGCAAACAAACCAATCAGTTTCAGGGACCAAGATGACTCAAAGCTGATCTCTTTTGGGGCTGTTTACTACTTCCAATGCTCCTTCTTTTTTATTTTATTTTTTTTATTTTTGAAACAGAGTATTGAGGCAGACTGAAAGGCAAGGAAAATTAAGGCGCCATCATGGGCTAGGAAAGGAGCTGCTCATTCTGGGAACCTGGTTGAAGTCTCTCACTGCTGAGTGCTCAATGTGGGCCGCTAGGCACACACCTTTAATCCCAGTGCTTGGGAGGCAGAGGGAGAGCAGATTTGGGAGTTCCAGACCAGCCTGGTCTACATAGTGAGTTTCCAGAGACAGCTGGGGCTACATTGAGAACCCGCCTCAAAAAGACAACCCCCCTCCAAAAAAAAAATCAGCCAGTCATGGTTAAGGCCTATGATAGATACATAATCAACAATCTTTCTTTCTTCTTCTTTCATTAGCTATAAACCTGCATTTTTCTGATCGCAAAAGCAAGACGTGTTTAATAAGTTGCATTACAGTAAAGATTGTCTAAACCCATACACAATAATTTTGGTAGCCCAAGGTTTGTACCTTACTGGATTATAATCCTATGCAAGGCACCTCACCCTATGACCTCATTTATCCAAAAAAGGGTGGGGAAGGATGGGAGGGAATCAAAGACAGCAGGAGGGAGTTGTCCCTTAGCAACCCTTTTGGACAATGTAACTTCAGAAGCCAGCAAAATTGTTTATACTGCTATTGCTAAAACAGTTAATTTAAAGTTGACTTTAGAGGACCACACCCAACTTGTGTCCTTTTCCTAGGCGCCTTTTTCTCTCTTAATCCCCTTTAAATCTATGTTAAAGTCTCTTCTTGGAGATTTGGGGATGTAGGTCAGTTGGTAGAGTATTTGCCTAGCTTGCATATATAAAGTCCTAGGTTCAATCCCTAACACTGTATAAAACTGAACATAGGACCTGTAAGCCGATAAATCTAGCAATCAGACCAGAAGAAAGGATCAGACATTCAAGGTCATCTCAGCTACATAGCAAGTTCTCTTTTTTTATTTGGTCTTTTCGAGACAAGGGGTCTCCCCGGTAGCCCCAGCCACTGTCCTAGAACTCACACTCTGCAGACCAGGCGGGCCTTGAACTCACAAAGATCTGCCTGCCTCTGCCTCCCAAGTGACTAGGATTAAAGGCTGCACCACCACAAAGCCCGGCAAGTTCTCGTCTTAAGAAAACTCCAATTCTGGTTCATAGTGATTCATCCTGAAATTCTTCTCTACCATGTCTCTGGAACCCTCTGCCTGCTGCTGACACACTCACTGTGAAGGGCAGACTAACCCTGAACTTGTGCTTCTGCTTCTGCCTCAGACTGCTAAAAGTGGTACAGACGGTGCCACCATCCCTGTCTTCATTTAGCTTCTGAGGTTCAAATTTTTAGTATCTTAACCCAAGGGAGGTTTATCAGGACTCATTTTGCAAATTTTCAATTTTAATCCTTGTTCTGTTCAACAAACTGCGACTTGGTATCCGTTATTTATAGGCTAGCAGTGCAAATAAGCCATCAGGGGGAAAAAGGAATCACAAACATCTTTTTAATTTTTCTATGCCTTCAGGGAGAATTTGTTTTTAAATAATTTTTTCCAGTTGTCTTTCAGTGAGCCAAATGGTAAGAAATTAAATTCTACTTAACCTCCTGAGCCTCCGTCCCTCCTAGCTGAGCAATGCAGGTTGTGCTCCTCCGTCAATATATTGCTTGAAAACACTTGCTAGGGCAATAAGGCCAAGAAAAGAAATTAAAGGAGTACTGATTTGGAAAAGAGGAAGTCAATCTATCCGTATTTGCTGATGACTCTGCAATGGTTTACTTAGGAGATGCTAAAAAAACCCACAGAAAGGCAAGGAGATCCTGAGAAACCATTAAGAGTTTGTCAGTAAAAAGCATCAGGATACAAAATTAACCTAGAAAAATCAGGTAGCCTTTTTTTTTTTTTTTTGGGGGGGGGGGGGTCTTTTTTTCAAGACAAGGTCTCCCTGCGGCCCCAGCTGTTTTCTGGAACTCACTGTGTAGACCAGCTGAGCTTGAACTCAAAGATTCACCTGCCTCTGACTCCCAAAGTGCTAGGATTAAAGGCCGTGCAACATCAGGCCCTGGTTGCATACCTTTCTTTTTTTTTTTTTTAATTTTTATTTTATTTTATTTAGTTATTTTAATTTTATGTGTAAAATGAAAATGGTACTCTCCATGCATGCAAGTCTTGGTGCCCCGTGTCATGGCAATGACGCCTAGCCTCGGAGGTCAGAAGAGGGTGTAGATTTCCCCTGGAACTGGAGTTTCTCCTGGATTGGAGTTTCAGACGGTTCATCAGCTGCCATATGGGTTGCGGGGATTGAACCTGGAGGTCCTCTGTAAGAGTGGGTCGGCGCTCTTAACCACAAGGCCAAATCCTCCAGCCGCAGTAGCCTTTCTGTTTTTTTGTCTTTTTTTTTTTTTATTTTTTTTTTATTAATTTTATTTATTTCTGTATGTTGTATAGAAATGTGCGGTCTGCATGTAGGTCTGCACCTGTGTCAGTGCAATGCGGCGGAGGTAAGAAGAGGGTGTTGGATTTCCCCTGAACTGGAGTTCTCCTCCTGGAATTGGAAGCTTCAGAACGGTGTCTCTCAGCCGCCGCCATGTGGGTGCTGGAGATCGAACCTGGGGTCCTCTGTAAGAGAGCGGTCAGCGCTCTTAAAAAACCGCTAGTCCATTGCCTTTACTCCCTTCTGTCTTTCTCCAGCCCTGCAGTAGGCTTTTCTTAAACACCACAAAAAGCACTGAAGAAAGGAATACAAGGAGAACCTTCCCACTCACAAGCCTCAAAACCAATAAGATCCTAGAACAAAACTAAAACCAAAGCCACAAAGATTCTCTACAAACAACAAACACACAAAAACAAAAAGCAAAACACTTTAAAAGTTTATAAAATAAAAAAAAATAAACCCTGTGTCAAAAGTAGAAGGGAAAGAAGGAAGGAAAAAAAAAAAAAAAAAACTCCCATGCTCATGGATTGGGAAATCAACATAGTAAAAAGGTTTCCATTCGGATATCGGGGCTGGAGAGATAGGCCTAGCGGTTAAGAGCATCGACGCTCCTGCAGAGGACCCAACCAGGTTTGATCCAGGCACCCAAACAGGGTGGGCTAGGGCCATCTTTGACGGCCATTTCGCAGGGGAGTCGGATGCACTCCCCTTCGACCTCCACAGGCGCAGCCTTGCACGACTCAGTGCGAACAAACTACATGCAAGAAGTACAATTAATTTAGCCATACAAAATAACAAAATTAAAAACAGGGTCCCGATTCTAAAAATGTCTATTTTACCTAAACTGATATATAGATTCAACATGATCTCAATTAAAATCCACAAAAGTTTCTTGTCTTTCTTTTCCAGGCTTGGAATAAACAGAGTCACTAAAATTGTCATACTGAAAAAAAACAGAGCTCAAATAAGCCACAGTAACCCCTGAGACGTCGCAAAAACAGCCATACAAATGAAGTCTCGATACCAAACTTAAAACTATACTACAAGGGCTAATAGTCATAAAAACAAGCTTGGTACTGGCAAAAAAAACAGATGAGTTGACCAATGAAATAAAACAGAACGCGGCAAACCGGTGAGCAAACATGTCATTCAGCCACCCACCATCAGTTGACAAGGGGGCCAAGAGCAAGAATAACACAGATGGAGGGAATAGACAGCATCTTAAGCAAGTAGTGTTGGCAAAACTGATCACCACTTGAAGAATAAAAATAAAGTGAAACGCCAGAAAACATAACCTCTCCCCTAGACAAGGTCAACTCCAGAGGGATCAAAGGACCTCAGCGTGAAACCCCAAAACTCTGAAGGCAAAAGAAAAAAGGAGTGGCAAGCAGACTACAAAAAAAAGAAAACATAGGCATAGGAAAAAGACTTCCTAAAAAATCAAGACAGCAGCTGTGCAAAGAATTAAGGTAACAATGACAAATGGGAACCTCATTAACCTATAAAGCTGCTCCTGTCTTGTTACAAATCAAAACAAACAATCAAGGAAGTAAAGAAGAGAAAACACCCGAGTGGGAGGAAAAATTCACTGCAGATACATGACATCTGCAAAGCATTGTATTTTCCAAGTATACAACTAACTACTACTCAAAAAAAAAAAACAAAGAAAGCTGGGTGATGGGTGGTGGTGGCACATGTCTTTTAATCTTAGCACTCTGGAGGCGAGGCAGGTGGAGATCGTTTAGTGAGTTTTTCAAGGCCAACAGAAGCCGGTCTACAAAGAGTGAGTTCACAAGGACAAGCTGGGGCGACATTTAGACACTGTCTTTGAAAGTGACCAACCGAAAAAAAAAAAAAAAAAAAAAAAAAAAAAGAAAGAAAGAAAAAGAAAACAAATGTAATCACTTCACTTATTTTTCAATAAACTAGCGAAACAGAGACTTCACAAGTTGAGGAATTAGAGATGGCTGATAACATCCTTACAAGTGTTAGAACAGGCCCTAAAATTTAAGGAAATGCAATTAAAAAATGAAACCCACTTTAAATATGGGGCCTGGAGAGGAATGGCCTAAGCAAGTTAAAACAAAAACACCGATGGGCGCTTGTGAGCCACAGGGTTTTGATCCCCAGCAACACCCCACATGGCAGCTGAAGAACCATCTTTAACTTAAAACAATACTAAACAACTCCATTCCAGGGGAATCTGACAAGCTCCCGCTAAAAAACCCTCTGTCCGGAACGAACTCCGAAGCAAAAAGTGCTCGACACGAGCAACAAGAACACCACCTTGATCAGACAAAAAACCTGCATAGCAGACATAAAGTTTTCATAATACACATACAAAAAATAAATAATAAAAAAAAAAAAGAGGAAAAAAAAGAGAGAAAAAAACACTTTAAGAGATTAAGATATCTCATCGGAGAAAGACTTGGCGAGGCTAGGATCAAGAAAACAAATGATAACCAAGTGTGCTGGAGAGGTTGTGGGAAAGGGGAACAATCATCCATTGGCTGGTGGGAATGTAAACTTGTACAGCCCTGCTGGAAAGCATGTGGAGACCCTTGGAAACCAAATGAGCTTACTTACTACCTGAGCGTTCTTACTATACTACCTAACTACATGACTCATAATACCACTACTAGGGGTAATATACCCACAACTTAGCTTCCCACAGAGAATAAGTGCACGAGCCATGTTTATTGCAGGCTCTGTTCAACATAGCAAAAAGCTGGAACCAACCCAAGGGCCCGGAACCAACCCAGGTGCCCCTCACGTGACCATGGGGAGAGAAAATGTGGTACATCCTACACAATGGAGTTCCTATGCAGCGGTAAAGAAAGACAAAATCACGAACTTTGCAGGTAAATGGATGGAACTAGAAGATATTATGTTTTTTTTTTTAAGTGAATGTAACCAGTCCCGGAAAAAACAAATGATGAATGTAATCCTCAGCTCTGGATGCTAGTGCCAATAACCAGTTTGAAATATTTCTTGTTGGGAGTGATGCATATTGATTGGAAAGAAACAAACAAACAACCACCACCACCACCAACAGAAAAGAACTGCTGAAATGGTGAATCTGGGGGGTAGGGGTTGGGGAGTGGACACAGTCTAAACTATAGATTAGATGCGATTTGTCACATAATCGTGTACAAATAGAATATATAAAATGTATAATATTATTGTATAGATATATCAATTAAATTTTTAAAAATAATATAAAAAATAAAAAAAAAAAAAAAAAAAAAAAATCTAGATAAGTGAGCTTAAAAGGACTTAAAAGGATGCTGGGTCCAACAATTCCAAGCAACCAGAAGGGATAAGTGTACTGGCAGATCCAGGAAGTCTTTAGTCTTCAGCTCTCAGCTGAAGAAGGAAGTTGCTCTCTTTTGGTTTGGGGGGGCTTTGGGGGGGGTCTTGACCCTAAACTGTCTAGCCAGTTTTTTTAGCTCCTACTTTTAATCACATTACCCCGCCTCTGAGGAGAGCACCTAACACGAGATCACCCCCGAACATGAAAAAAGGAATTAGACCCTCATGAGGAGAGCACCCCCAACTGGCCCAAGAGGTAATCAGGTGCCCACCGGACAAAATCTGACGTTCTTCTCCATGCTGCAAAGGAGCAATATAGAAGGTGGTGGACTTGGGGGTCACCAAGCCTGCCTCATGGTTCGTATCTAAAAAGATCCCCAAAGTAAGAATAGGTGACAGAGAAAAAAAATTCCTTGACCTTGTGGCCTGTGAAGGCAAGATAGCTATGTAAAAAAAAATTCTAGGCAAGGAACCAGGAGATGGACATGGTGAATTAAATGTCCAACTTAAAAGTCCATTCGAACCGGGCATGGTGGCCCCACACCTTTAATCCTAGCACTTGATAAAAAACAGAGGCAGGTGGATCTTTGTGAGTTCACAAGGCAGCCTGGTTCTACAGAGTGGATTCCAGGACACCTGGGGCTACAAAAACGAGATCCAAACTATCTCGGCAGAAAGACCCAAAAAAAAAAACAAAAAAAAAAAAAATTCCATTAGANTATGCCTCTCTAAGCTGACAGAACAGAATCAGTAATCTTTCTAACCCCCCAGTTTTAGGTGCTGGACCTGAAATCTGACACTAGGGTTGAAGTTTTATACTTGGAGTTTGGGGGTTTACCTGGTTAATATATTTCTTCCAAATGCATAGACCGATTTTGTAGCCTGGGATGGCTCTGCTTCTCAGAAAGCAGGAACTCAAAAACCTTGTCAGAGATCTCAGTTTACAAGTAATTATGCTGTAAAATATGAAAATGAAAATCAGAATGAAAACCAGGGGCTTGCCCCTCTCTCTGCGATTTTGAGAGTAGTTATAATCCAAGCTCCTGAGAGAATGGTCATTCATTCTCAGAGATAGAGAAATTCCACTCCAAAATGGAATAGCTGACAGTATTTTTATTATTGAACCGACACTTGTTGAAGGTGTTTGTGAAATAGGAGAGTTGATACTCTCTAAGAGGTTCGTGTCACATGTTCAGTGAAGTTGGGTGATTCCTACCAACTATGCAGATTCTTAGGGTCCTTGGGAAATAATAAGAGTTCAAAAGAACCAGTCTCTGTTCTCTAGGCATGTTGTATTAGAAAGTAAAGAGATATTCTAGTTGAAGTATACTGCAGTGATTCTTAGAAAGTGACATAGTATATGCGTATTGGTCCATGCTCTTCTGTGATCTTTCTCCTCAGCAGCCTCCTGCATAGGTTTTACCCAAGAGTCAAACTGCTTCCTACTGATGGGTGTCCTGAGCTGTTTTCTAGGTTCTGGGTTATTGGTCCTTTGTTTCTTCGTGCAATGTCTGTAACCATCTGTCTACAGGTGTACCCAGCTGACAAGTTATTGTTCAGGACAATTTAGGATTTGCCTCCTTTCAGCTAGTGAGTAGCCTCTTCACCGGCCTAGTCCCCACCGGCCTTGGGAATGAGGAGAGCTACCAGATTAGCAGGTGTCTCTCCTTGGGGAGCCCCACGCTCTGCCTGATTCAAGCACCATGACCCTGGGGAGAGTTTCTCTGTCCCACATTTAGCTTAGTCAGGTGGCTTAGATACAGATTCCTGTCACATCATTGCAACACGTTTATCCTAAAAGTCCCAAGAAGTTCTCACACACTAAATGTAATTGAGGAAGAGTCTGCTCTTGGTTATAATTTTCTTATTCAAAACTCATTTTTTTGGTGTATGTATGCGTGTGTACACTCGTGTGTGTGTGTGTGTGTGTGTGTGTGTTTGCATATGTGTGGGGTGGGGCAGAGGTCAACAGGTGTACTTTCTCAGGTGTTCTCCACTTTTTTTTCACTGACTTGCAGCTCACTTAGTAAGCGAGGCTGGCTGGCCAGTGAGCCTCAGGGATCCTCCTGCCTCTCCCTCCCCAGAGCTGCAAGCCCCCCCCCCTTTTCCTTACTGGCTCAGCATGAAACAGCCCTCTCCCAGGCAGATAGTGACAAGGGAAAATCACTTTTTTTTCTTTTTTTCTTCCTTTCCTTTTCTTCTTTTTTTTTAAGATAGGGTCTTCCTGTAGCCCCATCTGGCCTGGAATTTACCATGTAGACCAGACCAGCCTTGAACTCAGAGATTTGCCGCCCTCTGCCTCCTGAATGCTGAGATTAAAGGCATGGGCCACCATGCCCTGAGAGTCTGGTATTTTGAAGGCGTAGGGATATTACATTATTACATAAGCCTTTCCTCATGAAAGAGTAGTAATCTGTTGGCACTTGACACTGGCTTCCTTGGTGGCGACCAGGTGGGGGCTTGTCTATTTCACTGAGAACATGAACTCTCCTCTGGAGCCAGCAGCTCTTTACCCGCTGTGCTCCAAGCCCTGGACAGTCTCCTGGCTTTCCTGAGTCCTCTTTTGGTGTGTGTGTGTCATATTCCCCGCCCCCCCCCCCGCCCCCCGTGTCTCTCATGTTATTGTATGTGACTTGGAAGTTCAGCAGCGAGGCTGGGCAATTGAGGCTGTCTTCTGCTTCTCGTGTGGAGGGGGGGGCGGGGGCTCCACTTTACCTTTTTTTTCCCACTTTACTCTTTAGTATTCAGCGGGAGAACGTTTTCCACCACAGATTCCTCCTCTTGTCCTAGCATGAACTGCATGTTCTGTAGTCCCCTCCTTCAATAGTGCCCATGGCTTTCTGGTATAAAAGGGGAGTGCTGTTTGGAGCAGGCAACCCTGAGTCCAGGAGGAATTGGTTCTATGATACCTGCATGTCGCTCGGACTGGCTAAGAAAGCAGCTCCTTGAAATCCTGTTTGGATTACTGTACCTCTTAAACCTGTGCCTTGACTTCTTTCTTTTTTCTTAGCCACTAACCTTCAGGTTGAGCTTCTCTCCCATTCTCTCTCATGTGCCTTAGTGAACCTGAATCATACATGTTAGCATTGGCCATACACACTTTAGAAACCATTTCTTTCTTCTGTACTATCTTTGTGCACCTAATTCTGGTTATTTTTTCTGACTTATTTTCCAATTCAGAAGTTCTCTCTAGTTTATCAAATGGACTGCAAACTTACCATTTATTTATTTATTTATTTATTTTTAGTTTACTTATTTTTTTAATATTTACTTATTTATTTAAATGTACTGTCTGCATGTAGATTTGTGCACGCGTGTCGTGCAATGCTGCAGAGGTCAGAAGAGGGTGTTGGATTCTCCTGGAATTGGAGTTAAGGAAGGTTCTCAGCCACCAGGTGGGTGCTGGGGATCGAACCCGGGTCCTCTGCAAGAGCAGTCGGTGCTCTTAACCGTTAGGCCATCTCTCCAGCCCATATTTATTTATTTTTTGAAACAGGGTCTCACTACTATGTAGCCCTGGCTGTCCTGGAACTCTCACTTCTGAGTGCTAGGATTACAGATGTATGCCACCATGCCCTGCAGATTTATTCTTAATTGTTGTATTTTTAGTTCTAGGATTTCCATTTCAATCATTTTATTTTATTTTATTTTATTTTTTCTTTTCGAGACAGGGTCTCCCTGTGGCCCCAGCTGCCCTGGAACTTGCTCTGTAGACCAGGCTGGCCTTGAACTCACAAAGATCCGCCTGCCTCTGCCTCCCAAGTGCTAGGATTAAAGGCATGCACCACCATGCCCAGCTCAATCATTTTAAATTGTTCGTAATCCTCTGCTGAAATTCTTAATCTTGCTTTTATTATTTATTTATTTATTTATTTATTTATTTATTTATTTATTTATTTTTATTAGCTGCCATGTGGGTGCTAGGAACTGAACCCAGGTCCTTTGCAAGAGCAGCCAGTGCTCTTAACCACTGAGCCATCTCTCTAGCTCCTCAGTCTTGTTTTTTTTTTTTTCTCAGTCTTTTTTTTTTTTGGTCTTTTTGAGACAGGGTCTCCCGTAGCCCCAGCTGTCCTGGAACTCACTCTGTAGACCAGGCTGGCCTTGAACTCACAAAGATCTGCCTGCCTCTGCCTCCCAAGTGCTAGGATTTAAGGCGTGCGCCACCACGCCCGGCTCCTCAGTCTTGTTTTTAAACATAGAAAGCACAGCAACTTTAAAGTCTGCCTATTAAAAAAATAAATAAAGCCTGCTTATTGCAATTCCAACAATTAGAGCCCCACTGGAGTTACTTCTGTTGCCTGTAGTTTGCTGGGTTTTGTTCATTTATCTCCTTTTCATGGGTAAAACATCTGGATATATATTGCATTTACAGGGCTGGAGAGATGGCCTAGCGGTTAAGAGAGCCGACGCTCTCACAGAGGACCCGGGTTCGATCCCCAGCACCCACATGGCGGCCGAGAGCCGTCTGAAACTCCAATTCCAGGAGAGCTCCAGTTCCAGGGGAGTCCGAGACCCTCTTCTGACCTCCGCGGCATTGCACGACACGGGTGCACAAACTTGCATGCAGGCAGTACATTCATACACATACGGAAATAAATAAAATTAATTAAAAAAATTTTTAAAAATTGCATTTACAAAACAATCCAAAAAAGGTGTCTAGTTTCGTTTGTAGCAATTTGAGACCCTTGGTAGCTTCCTCTAGAAAGAATTTAAGTTTGTTTCTGCCAGACTCTGGGTGTCACCGGTGTTCCAGAGTCACTTACTCCAACTTCAAGGAAATCAAGTAGGTATCTCTACTTGTGGCTCATAGCTATGATCCTAGGACTTCAAGAAGATGAGGCAAAAAGATGTTGAGTTCATGGGAAGTCTAGTCTACACAGCAAACTGCTATCTCAAGCTAAACCAAAGGCAAACAAACCAATCAGTTTCAGGGACCAAGATGACTCAAAGCTGATCTCTTTTGGGGCTGTTTACTTCTCATGCTCCCTTCTTTTTTTATTTTATTTTTTTTATTTTTGGAAACAGGAGTATTGAGGCAGACGGAAAGGCAAGGAAAATTAAGGCGCCATCATGGGCTAGGAAAGGAGCTGCTCATTCTGGGAACCTGGTTGAAGTCTCTCACTGCTGAGTTTCAGATGGGGGCCTGCTGGCACACACCTTTAATCCCAGTGCTTGGGAGGCAGAGGGAGGCAGATTTGGAGTTCCAGACCAGCCTGGTCTACATAGTGAGTTCCAGGACAGCTGGGGCTACAGGGAGACCCTGCCTCAAAAAGACACCCCCTCCAAAAAAAAAATCAGCCAGTCATGGTTAAGGCCTATGATAGATACATAATCAAATATGGTCTTTCTTCTTCTTTCTTAGCTATAAACCTGCAGTTTTCTAGGATCTCAAAAGCAAGACTTGTTATAAGTTGCATTTACAGTAAAGATTGTCTTAACCCATACACAATACATTTTGTAGCCCAAGGTTTTACCTTACTGGATTTCAATCCTATGCAAGGCACCTCACCCTATGACCTCATTTATCCAAAAAAGGGTGGGGAAGGATGGGAGGGAATCAAAGACAGCAGGAGGGAGTTGTCCCTTAGCAACCCTTTTGGACAATGTAACTTCAGAAGCCAGCAAAATTGTTTATACTGCTATTGCTAAAACAGTTAATTTAAAGTTGACTTTAGAGGACCACACCCAACTTGTGTCCTTTTCCTAGGCGCCTTTTTCTCTCTTAATCCCCTTTAAATCTATGTTAAAGTCTCTTCTTGGAGAGTTGTGGATATAGTTCAGTTAGTAGAGTATTTGCCTAGCTTGCATATATAAAGTCCTAGGTTCAATCCCTAACACTGTATAAACTGAACATAGACCTGTAAGCCTATAATTCTAGCAATCAAGACACAGGAAGAAGGATCAGACATTCAAGGTCATCCTCAGCTACATAGCAAGTTCTCTTTTTTTTTGGTCTTTTCGAGACAGGGTCTCCCTGTAGCCCCAGCTGTCCTAGAACTCACTCTGCAGACCAGGCTGGCCTTGAACTCACAAAGATCTGCCTGCCTCTGCCTCCCAAGTGCTAGGATTAAAGGCGTGCACCACCACACCCGGCAAGTTCTCTTCTTAATAAACTCCAATTCTGGTTCATAGTGATTCATCCTGAAATTCTTCTCTACCATGTCTCTGGAACCCTCTGCCTGCTGCTGACACACTCACTGTGAAGGGCAGACTAACCCTGAACTTGTGCTTCTGCTTCTGCCTCAGACTGCTAGGTTTACAGACGTGTGCCACCATCCCTGTCTTCATTTAGCTTCTGAGGTTCAAATTTTTAGTATCTTAACCCAAGGGAGGTTTATCAGGACTCATTTTGCAAATTTTCAATTTTAATCCTTGTTCTGTTCAACAAACTGCTTACTTGGTCATCTGTTATAGCTAGCATTGACAAATATCCATCAGGGGAAAAAGGAATCACAAACATCTTTTTAATTTTTCTATGCCTTCAGGTAGATTTGTTTTTATATTTTTCCAGTTGTCTTCAGTGAGCCAAATTGTAAGAAGTTAAATTCTACTTAACCTTCTGAGCCTCCGTCTCCTCTAGCTGAGCATGCAGTTGTGCTCCTCTTCAATATAGTGCTTGAAACACTTGCTAGGGCAATAAGGCAAGAAAAGGAAATTAAAGGAGT
>VZQC01007614.1:2492-19989 GCA_009823505.1 Rhizomys pruinosus
AAAAAAAAAAAAAAAAGGGTAAAAAGATCACTTTGTGTTCAAGACCAGCCTGGGACCTCGTCTCAAAAAAAGGGAGAAATTGAGTATGGTGGTTCATGCCTGTAACTGCAGCACTCTGGAGGCAGGCAGGTATATGTTTGTGAGATCAAGGCCAGCCCAACCTGTTCTGCATTGAGAATTCCAGGTCAAATGGGGATACAGGGAGACCCTGTCTCAAAGAAAGAAAAAAAAAAAAGGAGGAAGGAAATAGGGACAGAAAAGATATTTTATTTCACCAGTTATTAGACATGAAAGAACAAAACAGTGAAGTGTTAAAGTTGAGATGCACTGGGCATGGTGGTGCAGGCCTGTAATCTCAGCATTCAGGAGGTGGAGGCAGGCAGAGGTCTGTGAGTTCAAGGCCAGCCTGGTCTATAGAGCGAGCTCCAGGCCAGCTGGGACTAAAGGGAGACCCCTGTCTCAATAAGACCAAAAATATATATATATATATGTATATATGCAGGTGGACAGTCCCAGCAGTCTGAAGGCAGAGGCAGGCAGATCTCTGTGATTTCAAGGCCAGTTTTGTGTACAGGGAGACTGTGTCTCAAAAACACACAAAAAAGATATCTGTATTCATGTATTGACTTGAAAGTCATTAAAATATATTGTTAGCTTTTTAAGTATATAGCATAATCTTTTTATTGAAAGGGCAAAAAGAGAAAAAATTAAAATCTTTGAAATGACAGAAAATACAGCGAAATTTTAACATTGCCTTACTCATTAGAGCAGACCAGATTCCTTCTTAATGAACTTTTTTCTTAGTAAAGACATATATCACTTATGTTTTTATAAAGAGGAGAAAAGAATACCAAAACTAGGGCTGGAGAGATAGCCTAGCGGTTAAGAGCACCGACTGCTCTTGGAGAGGACCCGGGTTCAATCCCCAGCACCCACATGGCGGCTGAGAACCGTCTGTAACTCCAATTCCAGGAGAACTCCAGTTCCAGGGGAATCCAAGACCCTCTTCTGACCTCCGTGGCATTGCACAACACGGGTGCACAAACCTACATGCAGACAGTACATTCATACACATACAAAAATAAAAATAAAAAATAAAAAAATACCAAAACTAGATCCGAACTTCATTTTTATGTAGTAATATATGTTTGAAATTTTGAAATCATTATGTTCATTTCAGTATATGGTTATAAAAAGACCTGTCTACTTATACTCATGTATTTTGTTCCCCTTAGCAATGTCTGACCGTCAAGAGAGTGCTCTTATAGAGCTAATGGTTTGTACAATTCGTCAAGCTGCTGAGGCACATCCTCCAGTAGGAAGAGGTACCGGCAAGAGAGTAAGTTTTCAGTTAGAGAGACATCTACAGCAGCATTCATAATGTAATAAACTGTCTATTTGTTTTTATATTTTACTGGTGTTTCTGTCCATAAAAGCATTATTTTTTTTCAAAGTGATAAATGCCATAATGCTTTAGCTTCATCTTGTCTGTAGACCCAAGTTCTAGCAATACAGTTTTTCCTTTTTACTCCCCTTCTCCCTATACCTGTTTCTGTTATGTACGGTTAAAAGTGGATAAGGCTCGGGAGGCAAACTGCTTAATTTGTAAAGTCTTCTATTTATCAGCTATGTAATCTCTATAATCTTTGGACAAATGAGTATTTCCTGCACCTGCATGTTAGTTTCCTTGTCTGTTACTGATGGACAGCAATACAGGTACCATGTAGATGAGTTAAGATATAACTATTTCTTCACTGGAATGTAAAGGTAGGCAGATCCTTCCTGCTAAAATAGTAAATGTAAAACAAACAAAAAAAATTTCAAAAATACTCAACCACAGCCAGGCATGGTAGTGCGTGCCTTTATTCCCAGCACTTTGGAGGCAGAGGCAGGTGGGTCTCTGAATTCCAAACCAGCTGGAGCTACAGGGAGGTTCTGTGTCAAAAAAAAAAAAAAATTGCTGGGTATAGAGGCACATGCTTGTAACCTTATCACTCACTCTAGAAATTAAGGGGGCTTGAGACCTGTGGGACTAATTTTCTTTAATGTTATGATAATATATTAGCCAGGGATTTTTAACCTTCTGTGTGAGTTTTATGTTCTTTAGAGAAACTTTATTTTTAAACCATGCAGTTCATTCACTCTATGATGTTTGGTTTCTGATCTATCAGCCCCTGATTTTTATTTGGGTCCACTCAAGGCAGAGGTAGGAGGATCTCTATGAGCTCCAGGCCAGCTGGGACTAAAGGGAGTCCCTGTCTAACAAAGAAAAAAAAAAAAAAAATATATATATATATATATAAGCACACATATATATATATATACATATATATATGTATGTATAATGCCAAAAATGCAGGAAAAGGGGCCAAGAAAAATATTTGAACAGAATAATTGCCCAACACTTCCCAACTTTGATTAAAGAAAAGATTACAACTCTAAGGAGAAACTTGACAAAACCCATGCAGAAAGCCAGAGGCAGAGGCAGCTAGATTTCCGTGAGATCGAGGCCAGCCTGATCTACATAGGGAGTTCAGGCCAGCTTGGTCTACAGGGAGACCCTGTCTCAAAAAGACAAAAGCAAGGGGGGTGGGACAGAAGTCAGAATAAACACAAAAGGTCTACACCTGGACACAGGGGTTCATAGTATTGAAAAGCAGAATCAGGGCAAGGTTCTATTCCAAAAACCCACATGGCATCTAATGACCATCCTTAACTCCAGTTGGAAGTGATCCATCTCCCCCTTTTGACCTCCACAGGCATTACATGCAAGCAAAATACTCATGCTAAAGTAAAAATAAACACACTTTTAAAGAGAAGTAAAACCAAATAATCTTGAGAGCAACAAAACAAGTTATAAAGGGCAACAGGAGTAAGATTACTAATTGGTTCATAAGCAGAAAAAATGTCAGAAGTGGAACAAGAAAACATGCCAACCAAGAATCTTAAACCCACTAAAAGTATCTTTCAAAGTGAAGGTGTATCAGAGGCAGTAGATAGTGTGTTTGAGGCTAGCTGGAGGTATAGGGAGACCTTGCCTTTAAAGAGACAGAGAGATGGGTGGTGGGAGTTGAGGAAGACACTTGGCATTGGCCTATGGCCTCTGCACATGCACACACACACAAGTCTTTTTAATGTCTTATTTATTGTTTTTGTTTTATGTGTATGAGTGTGTTGCTGGCACGTGTGGTAAGTGCACCAGTATCATGCAATACCTGTTGAGTCAGAAGAGGGTGCTGTAGTTACGATGGTTGTTAGCTCTCATGGGTGCTGGGAATCAAATCTCTGTAAGAGCACCCAGTGCCGGACTATGTAGTAAGACCCCGTCTACAAACAAACAAACAAACATATAAATGGATGGGTGTATATATATTTTTTTCTTCTTTGAGACAGGGTATCCCTATAGCCACAGCTGGCCTGGAACTCACTATGTAGACCAGGCTGGCCTTAATCTCACAGAGATCTACCACCTCTGTCTCCCAAATCCTGGGACTAAAAGCATGTGCCACAACTCTTGTCTCATTAAGGAAATCACAGCACTGTTGTGTTGAGAAGTAACCTATGTGGCAGGAGTAACACAAAACAAGAATGGTATGGGAACTACTTCAGAGATGATTCACTGCTATAATTAATTCAGCATTAACCTGAAATCAATTGAAAGAATATGCACTGTAATTCCTAGGGCAACCATTGATTCCTAAAAAGAAAAATTCAAGATAAATCATAGTAATTTTTTTTTTGGTCT
This sequence comes from Rhizomys pruinosus, assembly GCA_009823505.1. NCBI lineage: Eukaryota > Metazoa > Chordata > Mammalia > Rodentia > Spalacidae > Rhizomys > Rhizomys pruinosus. Next base: position 6,238 of record VZQC01007614.1, read on the forward strand.
TTTTTTTTGGTCTTTTAGAGACAGGGTCTCCCTGTAGCTCCAGCTGTCCTGGACCATACTCTGTAGACCAGGCTGGCCTTGAACTCACAAAGATCCACCTGCCTCTGCCTCCCAAGTGCTAGGATTAAAGGTGTGCGCCGCCACGCCCGGCTTTTGGTCTTTTTTGAGACAGGGTCTCTCTCTGTAGCTCCAGCTGGCCTTGAACTCACGGAGATCCACCTGCCTTTGCCTCCCAAGTGCCTAAAAAATATATATTTTTTAAAAGTTCAACTTCAAAGAAAGGGTAAAGGAGAAGCAAAAAAGGACTCGATACAAAGATAATGAAGAGCAAAATGGTAATGCTGAATATAGAAAATATCAATATCAAATTTGCCTTTAGGAGAGGACTCTAACCAAATGTAGAGATTGTTAAACTGTTTCAGATTTAATTATGTATGTTAAAGGATGGCAAAATGAGAAAGAAAAATATGCCAATACTTAATACTGCGTCATATAAGAAGAGCACATAATGTTTAGTTTTCTTTATTGATATTTAGGTAATATAATTGGTATAGAAGACTTTTTCAATAGACTTGTTGCCAATAATAAATGGACAAACAGAATTAAAATATTACTATTCTGTCTCCCAAGTGAAATAATAAAGGTGAGAAACACATCAGTACCCTACAATAGCATGAAAATTTGATTGAAAGCTTCATGATGTATCTAAAGTTCTGTCACATCACTTGAACATACTGATTAAAGTTAACATCATTACAAATGAAACCACTGTCTTTGAAATACTCTTTTTTTTTTTTTTTTGTTTTTTTTTTTCTTTGTCTTTCAAGACAGGGTGTCCCTGTAGCCCCAGCTGTCCTGGAACTCACTCTGTAGACCAAGCTGGCCTTGAACTCACAAAGATCCACCTGCCTCTGTCTCCCAAGTGCTAGGATTAAAGGCGTGCACCACCACTCCCGGCTTTGAAGTATTCTTAGACTTAATGTCAACAAGGAAGAATTTTAATCTAATCAAGCTAACTACCCATTTCAACCAAACATACTTCAGAGATCGTTTTCCTGTCCTCGTTAATTTTTTTAACTTATAAAGTATTGTGTTATTTTAACTTTTTGAAATAATTTGTGTAACTAGGAAGTCATTTGTGTTAAATAATTTTACATTAAAATAGATGCATTTATTTCAGTAGTTTTGTTCATAAATTTCAGTTATGTCATCTGCCAGTGATTCCTCATTCTGTATAACATTTTAGATTTCTAAATTATCATGTGATACTTTTTTACTGTTTCAATTTATTTTTAGGTGCTAACAGCCAAAGAAAGGAAAACTCAAATTGATGATAGAAACAAATTAACTGAACATTTTATCATTACACTTCCTATGTTACTATCAAAGGTATATGTCTTTTTCAATTTTATGATTATATACCTCTGAGTTTACTGTTAACATACTATTAATTTAGTTACTGGTTGTGTTTTGTTTTTGTTTTTGTTTTTGTTTTTGTTTTCCTTTTTGCTGCTGCTTCCAGTATTCTGCAGATGCTGAGAAAGTAGCAAACTTGCTACAAATTCCACAGTACTTTGACCTAGAAATCTACAGCACGGGTAGAATGGAAAAGGTAAGATACTCAGAAATTGAAGTCCTGCAATAAAGTAGTTTGAGAACTAAATTTTATATGTTCGTGTAGTCATAGAAGTTTGTCATTTGACAAATGATGGTTTTTAATTTTTTATTGTTAGTCTGAAAATCACAGCGTTTCCTTCCTTCCTCTTCAGCATCTGGATGCTTTATTAAAACAGATTAAGTTTGTTGTTGAGAAACATGTAGAATCAGATGTTCTAGAAGCCTGCAGTAAAACCTACAGCATCTTATGCAGTGAAGAGTATACTATCCAGAACAGAGTTGATATAGCTCGGAGCCAGCTGATTGATGAGTTTGTCGATCGATTCAATCATTCTGTGGAAGACTTGCTACAAGAGGTTTGTTCTAAAGTTAATGAGTGCTTACAATAATTTTGGTTAATGATTATATAGAATAAATCAGTACGTAAATAATTCCAGTTTTTTTTAATTTTTTTTTAATTTTATTTATTTCTGTATGTGTATGAATGTACTGTCTGCATGCAAGTCTGTGCACCCGTGTCGTGCAAAGCTGCGGAGGTCAGAAGAGGATGTCGGACTCCCCTGGAACTGGAGTTCTCCTGGAATTGGAGTTTCAGATGGGTCTCAGCCGCCATGTGGGTGCTGGGGGTCGAACCCGGGTCCTCTGTAAGAGCGGTCGGTGCTCTTAACCACTAGGCCATCTCTCCAGCCCAGATTCCAGTTTTTAAAAGAAGAGTTCTCTACCCTTTTCAGAATATCAACCTGAATATCAATCTGTAGTTTATTTTCAGAATGTGTAATTTTGACTTAATGTCTGGAGTGTATATATGCATATTTTGGAATAATATAAAATTTAAAAAATTTAAAAAAAACTGTACATTGGCCAGGCATGATGGCACATGCCTTTAATCCCAGCACTCAGGAGGTAGAGGCAGGCAGATCTCTGTGAGTTCAAGGACACCCTGGTCTACATAGTAAGTTCCAGGAGAGCTGAAGCTACAGGGAGACCCTAGCTCAAAAAGACCACAACAAATGATTGATTGATTGATTGATTGATTGAACGATTGATTGATTGGGCTGTCCATCCTAAAAAAATCAACCTTTTGGGCTAGAGAGATGGCTCAGCATTAAGAGCACTGGCTCTCTTACAGAAGACCTATCTTCAATTCCCAGCACCCACATGGTGGATAACAGCTATCTGTAACTCCAGTAGCAGGGTATCCATTGCCCTCTTACCTCCTTGTGCATTGTACAACACAGGTGCACTTACATACATGAAGACAATACTCATACAACCAAAAATAAAAATAATAAATAAAAATTTAAAAAAATTAATCAATCTTTTATATAAGTTTATCTTTTATGCTACATTTTTTTTTTGTATGTGTATGAATGTACTGTCTGCATGTAGGTTTGTGCACCCATGTAGTGCAATGCTGCGGAGGTCAGAAGAGGGTCTCGGAGTCCCCTGGAACTGGAGTTCTCCTGGAATTGGATTTACAGACGGTTCTTTGCCGCCATGTGGGTGCTGGGGATTGAACCCGGGTCCTCTGCAAGAGCAGTCGGTGCTCTTAACTGCTAGGCTATCTCTCCAGCCCCGTATGCTACATTTTTTTTTCCTGTTTTAAATCTAAGGTTTTCTTTTTCTTCATTTCATTTCCTATTCCTGGGATCCAAGTTGCATTTTTTAATTACTGATTTAATTATAATGGGCTAATGAATGGAGTGTGCAAATTAATGTAGTCTTTTCTGACCACTGGCATGCTCAAAGAGGCAGCACACTTGTCCAGCTGATTATTTTTCTAATTATTTCTGAGATTTCCATCTCATGCATTCATTTTCCAATTTGTATAATCCAATCTGAAATTCCCGTAGTTTATGTTTAGATGCTCCTAAGAAATCTATATAACTGATCTTTTTATTTTTATTTTAATTTTTATTCTTGTATGTGTATGAATGTACTGTCTGCATGTAGGTTTGTGCGCCCATGTCGTGCAATGCCGCCGAGGTCAGAAGAGGGTGTCGGATTTCTCTAGAACTGGAGTTAAAGACAGTTCTCAGCCGCCATGTGGGTGCTGGGAATTGAACCCAGGTCCTCTGCAAGAGCAGTCGGTGCTCTTAACTGCTAGGCCATCTCTCCAGCCCCCATAACTGATCTTTTTAAAAATGCTGTTTGATACACAATGTGATTTGCCATTGTAATTTTTCTCAAGCTACAAAATTAACTGGTATCAATAAGATCTTTGAAATAATTCAGAGATTGAGTAGCTCAGTGGTATATAGCTCAGATATACCCATTCATGAATGATAGATGCCCAGATGTTTTGTATTTCTATTGAGGGAGGGGGAGAGAAAAAGAGATTAAATTTGAAGTTACTTGCACAAGCAGTTTCAGTTTGGTATGACACACTATTAAAGAAGCATAATATGTTTATTGCATATGTTAAACAGCAGAAGTTGGTTATGTGTAGGCATAAGGATTGTAGTTTTTTTCTTATTTATAAAGCAAATCTATACAATTTATATAATAAATTTTTCATTAAGCTGTTAGTATTAATAGAACTTAATTTTAATTTGAGTTATTATGAAAGTGAAGACATCTTTGCCTTTTTATCTATAGGGTGAAGAAGCTGATGATGATGATATTTATAATGTTCTTTCCACCTTAAAGCGATTAACTTCTTTCCACAAGTATGTCTTATTTATTACTTAATGTAGGTTTTGGCAGTAACATATACTAGCCAACATATACAGGCTGAATGTAATGTTTGACATTCTTATAACAATGAGTCATTTTTGAGGAATATTAAAATATAGCATTAATTTTCTTCATCTTTCAAATTTTCTCTAAGTAAATTTTTAGTTAAAGGTATAAAACTTTTATTGATGTAGTGAAAATTAATTATTTAATGTACTGGATCCGTTGTAATGTTTAAATCAACCTGTATTATTTAACAAAATAGATGAACTGAATAAGCTAGAGTTTTAAAGGTAATTTTCAATGGCTGGTGTTCAAGAATACTTCTAAGTAAAAAATAAGATAGATGGGAAGGTTGTGTCTTAACATTGCAAAATTTCAATTAGATAGGATATAGTGAAGAAATCTGTTGAGTAACATAGTGACAATAACTATATTCTTAAAATATTTTATTTTGTGTCTGTGTGTGTATTGCTTACATGTATGTAAGTTCACCCATGTCATGCAGTGCCCTGTGTGTGTGTGTGTGTGTGTGTGTGTGCGTGTGTATTGCTTGCATGTATGTAAGTTCACCCACGTCATGCAGTGCCCTTGGAGGTCAGAAGAGGGTGTCAGATCCCTGGAACTGGAGTTACAGATGGTTGTTAGTCGCCACATGGGTATTGGGAACCCATCCAGGGTCCTCTGCAAGAGCTGCCAATGCTCTTAACCTTGCTGAACCATTTCTGCAGTCCCAAGAATGTATTCTTGAAAGTTGCCAAGACTAGATTAAAAAGTGTTCTGTGCAAGCCGGGCGTGGTGGAGCATGCCTTTAATCCCAGCACTTGGGATGCAAACGCAGGCGGATCTCTGTGAGTTCAAGGCCAGCCTGGTCTACAGAGTGAGCTCCAGGCCAGCTGGTACTAAAGGGAGACCCTGTCTCAAAAAGACCTCCCCCCAAAAAAAGTGTTCTGTACCAAAAAAATCCTGTGCCAAATGATGCCTATGTTAATTGGGTCTAGTTAACTGTTTTACAATTTACATATTTCAAAGCATCTGTATGATATATACAGTGTGTTTTTGTCAGTGAAAAAGAAAAAAAATAAGATCATTGTTTATTTCTTTAGCTGTTTCGCGCTCTATATATTTCAAAATTATATATGATAAATATACACTATAGAATCCTTAATTATCAAATTTAATGAATGAGAGAAGACTTCAGGGAAAGTGATGAAAGTTGTTCCCATGGACTTTTAGTTATTACTGCTTTTTTACTGTATAGACAGAACAGTTGGATTTCAAGTTTTAAAAGAAACTTAAATGTATTAAATGTATACGTGCTTTCAAATTATAGTTCACACTTATCCAGTGAATGAGGCTTATTTTCTCCACAGAGGAAGGAAAGAAAACAGAAGTGTAGTTGTAGTTCTTAATGAATTCTTCACATTCACTAGCAGTCTCCAAAATGTATGCTTTTAGCTGAATGTAGTACTATAAACTTATCTGTAGTTCTAGCTACTTGGAACATTGAGGGGGAAAGATGGGTTTACTTCAGGAGATTGAGACCACTTTTTGGGCAACATAGCAATATATTGAGATCCTGTCTGGATGAATAGATGGATGAATCAATGAAAAATTCAATTCTTTACATAAAAGTAATTACTTTGTAATTTCATGTAGAACCAAACTCTTGTTTTAAAAAAATATTTTGTCTTGGGATAAAAGTAGACAGCTGTAATCAAAATAACTAGCTTCATAGTAGAGCACATAAGTTAAAATGTTCTCATTTAGAAGTCTCCAACCTGCCTAAATAGCTGTATCACAGATTTGAGTTTCCTCATATTTCCCCTAGTTTTATATTCTTTTCATTTTACTGCAAATTTCTTTCAAAATATATATGTAGTTTTACATTTTAAGTAACTTTAAATTTTTTAAAAAAGAATGAATCTGCCAGGCGTGGCACACGCCTTTAATCCTAGCACTTAGGAAGCAGGCGGATCTTTGTGAGTTCAAGGCCAGCCTGGTCTACAGAGTGAGTTCCAGGACAGCTGGGGCTACAGGGAGACCCTGTCTCTAAAAGACCAAAAAAAAAAAAATGAAATTGAAAAGCAAGAACGAGTGACTATTTACAGTGAAGTATTTAGAAAACAAGCTGACTTTTGTTCAGTTTTATTTTGTACACATTTATAAATGAATGTANAAAAAAAGAATGGATCTATTTTACATGTATTTTATTAAAGTTTTTTTTCTTTTGCATATGAATGTACTGTCTACATGTAGGTTGGTGTGTCATGCAGTGCCGCAGAGGTCAGAAGAGGGTGTCGGATTCCCCTGGAACTGGAGTTAAAGATGGTTCTTAGCCCGCCATGTGGGTGCTGGGAATCAAACCCAGGTCCTCTGCAAGAGCAGTCAGTGCTCTTAACCTCTGAGCCATCTCTCCAGCCCCTTAACTGTATTTTAAAATATAGTAAAACATCACCAATGTATGCAGTATAAGTTTAGGTTAACTGTATAATAGAAACCTCCTGTTATATGTGTGAAATTTACGATTTCTAATATCAGTTCTTTTTTTCATTCTTTGTCTCTTACATTTGAATGTTTCTTATGGGTATTTTTTACTTCTGTAATAAAATGAAATTATTAAAAAAAGAAAATAAAATTATTTTTCCTACTTACTAAAACAGAGCTCAAGTTTACATTTTCTTCCACTCTAAAATAAAATTTATGCATTTTTTGTTTATTTTAGTGCTCATGATCTCACAAAATGGGATCTGTTTGGTAACTGCTACAGATTATTAAAGACTGGGATTGAACATGGAGCTATGCCTGAACAGGTGGGAGTTTATTACTTTTCTTCTGTGTTTTAGGAGCTAAGTTAACTGTTAAATCACATGATTATCCAAGTCTTGCTACAGAAAGTAGTTGATGAGTCTGTAATTGAGCTGCCTTCCTTGAATCTTTGCCCTAGTGTTTATTTACTATTGTGTACATCATATATTTGAATGTCTAGAGCAAGGAGAAAAAAAGGTCATTTTGCTATAATATCTTGAAATTTTAATGAAACATTATTGTTCTTTTAGAAAAGAACTATCAATTGCTACAGTAGCAATTTTTAAACTTTGAATTCATTAGATAATAGAATATTTCTAATCACGACTATTCTAAGCACTCTTCTAGGTATCAGTGGTACCAAGCATGGCTTGCTTTTCTAGTAAAACCGTAGTTTAAAAGCCTATAGTAGGTTTTAGAACCTACTATAGTTGGAGAGGAAAGGATAAGAATTGAAACATTTGCCTAGTCTGATAGAGACTTGAGTAGTGATTAGCTTAATTCTGTAGGAAAGTGTTGTTTTGTATACTGCAGACACTCAAGAAGACCAAACTTGAAGCTTCATATTTACAGATGATTTTTGGGGATTATCTCACTCAGTCTCATTGGTATCAAGAAATGTTTAGATGATGCTTTGTTACTCTTAAAATAATCCGAATTTCAATAGATAGAGCAAAATGATAATTTCATACTAATAGTCACAAAACCTATAGCTCCAGTGCCTCCAGAGGCTGAGCAAAGAGGGTCCTTGAGCCCAAGAGTCCAGGCTAACTACCTGGGCCAACATGATGAGACTCTCTTAAAAAAAAAATCTGTTTTAATTATAAAATAAAGACAACAACAGAAACAAACATCACAGAAACAATGCTTTATTATTACTATGATTCTTTTTAACCGCTTGACATGGATTGTGAGTATGACTCAGTGGCAGAACACTTCCCTAATATAGACAAGGTCTTGGATTTCATCCACAAAACTGTAAAATATTAAAATTAACAAATGAATTATTTTCTTAATCCCACTCTTAATAAACAAAGTGTGGCTAACTAGGTGTTTTTACTATTTTTGACAGTACGAGAAATCTAGAGCAAATAATGCACATTTACGTTTTTATGAAGCTACAAGAAAATGAAGTTATAAAGTTCTCTTTCTAACTGAAAAAGCTCAATGTGTTTTCTTCCACTATAGAAGAACTAACGCATTTAATTTATTGTGGTTAAAGGATGAATATTTAGCCATGTATTTCACTTCATTTATTACCGGCATTTCAATTCCCTTTTTCTTTCATCTCACTTTTCTGTAGCCTAAGTACAGTGTGTTTATTCTTGTTTTTGTTTTTGTTTTTGGTCTTTTTCGAGACAGGGTCTCCCTGTAGCCCCAGCTGTCCTGGAACTCACTCTGTAGACCAGGCTGGCTTTGAACTCACAAAGATCCGCCTGCCTCTGCCTCCCAAGTGCTAGGATTAAAGGCATGCACCACCACTCCCAGCTAGTGTGTTTATTCTTAAAGTGTGCTTTCTACAGCTTTAAAAGACAGTATCAGGCCGGGCGTGGTGGCGCATGCCTTTAATCCTAGCACTTGGGAGGCAGAGGCAGGCGGATCTTTGTGAGTTCAACGCCAGCCTGGTCTACAGAGTGAGTTCCAGGACAGCTGGGGCTACAGGGAGACCCTGTCTTGAAAAAGACCAAAAACAAACAAACAAAAAAGACAGTATGACTATTTTGTTGTTTTCCTTGTTTTCTTCAAGAAAGATTAAGGGTAGCACATTTCTGCTTAATCTGGGGATTATAAACCTGTCTAATTTGTTCTTAATTCACAATAGCATCATTATTTCTAGCCACTGACTTACCACAGTCTCATGGTGTTTTCTGCTCTTACTACCCCTAGGTGTTCTTTCCCCTTCTATTGATTTGTTGAATAAGAACATATTTATTTTAAGAACATATTTGTTTTAACTTCTCTTAAACACATTCTTAGTTCCCCACCATGTGTATAAAGTTTGAATACATGACTACAACTTTGTGTTCTTCACATTAACAGCTTTTATAAAAACATCACTTAAGATTCCTAGTATTGCCAGGCATGGTGGTGCACACCTTTAATCCCAAGATTCAGGAGGCAGAGGCAGGCAGATCTCTGAGTTCCAGGACAGCTGAGGATATAGGGAGACCCTGTCTCAAAAAAAAAAAAAGATACCTAGTATTGAAAACTCAAAAACTTTTTAAAATATTTTTTTTAATTTTTTTTTATTTTATTTATTTATATATGTGTATGAATGTACTGTCTGCACGCAAGTCTGTGCACCCGTGTCGTGCAGTGCCGCGGAGGTCAGAAGAGGGTCTCGGATTCCCCTGGAACTGGAGTTCTCCTGGAATTGGAGTTTCAGACGGCTCTCGGCCGCCATGTGGGTGCTGGGGATCGAACCCGGGTCCTCTGCAAGAGCGGTCGGCGCTCTTAACTGCTAGGCCATCTCTCCAGCCCCAATATTTTTTTAATTCTATTTAGTTTTGTATGTGTATGAATGTACTGTCTGCATGTTGGTTTGTGCACCCCTGTCATGCAATGCCTCAGAATCAGAATAGGGTGTCGGATTCCCCTGGAGCTGGAGTTAAAGTTGGTTCTCAGCCGCCATGTGCGTGCTGGGGATCGAACCCGGGTCCTCTGCAAGAGCAATCGGTGCTCTTAACCGCTAGGCCATCTCTCCAGCCCCAACACAAAAACTCTTTTTAACTAATTTTTACATTATGCAAGTATATAATTTTAGGTTTCAACTGTGTGCTCTCAGCTAGAATCCAGAGATGTTCTTTGTTGTTTTTTTTTAACATTTTTTTGTTGATGCTTTGTGCATTTCATACATCATTTTCCAATTCAGTTCAGGCATATTTCCCTTTCCCTTCCCCCCCACCCCCACCCCAACCGAGATCATGCATTCTGCCATAACTGTCCTGTATATTTCTCTCAGTTTTTTTTTTTCATTTTTTAGCTGTAAGTGATAATCCATGAGTACAAGCATCCTTCATGTAAAACCAATTTGCAGGCTGTTGTGCCCAAACCCCCACAGCCCCACCTTCCAGCAGGGGGTGAGGGGTTGTATGTTCAATCAGGTTGATCAAATGAGTGTCCAGACTACATTGCTGTAGTTTCACCATTCACCCCAATTGCAGCCCTTACATTCTACTGCGCCCCCTCTTCTGCAGATTATTCCCTAGGGTTAGAAAAGGGGCACAGGTGGATGAGAAGCAAAACAGTCCACTCTCTCTGGAGCTGTTGTCTTGGACTCTGGTCAATTCTGGCTGTTTCCATTCATGAGCTGACAGTTTGTCCAGGAATAACCTTTCGATCCTACTAATGAAGCACAAGCAGTTAGATATATAGGTATTTAAACAGCATTAATAGTTATGGTAGGTTACTTTGGTATAGACACATATGTTTAGATGATATGTTGATCCATGAATTACATTTTTTCCTGTTAAATATGACAGGGTCTTACTGTGGCTTATGACATCTCCTAACCTGTAGAGGATGTAAGCTTGTGGCATCAGCCATGGGTTATTCCTCCAAGGAGAGAGCCAATAGCCAATTAGATTTGGGATATACAGGCATATGGCTGCCTCTGCTGCACAGTATTTCCAGGTAGGTGAGGTGTACCTGGTGCTGACGGAGGAGTCTTGCTTGACTCAAGGAGACCCGCATTTGCTTTATTGGTTTAGTGGCTTTAATAGCCTCTTTCTGAACTCAGACATCAGAGGACTACCAAAACATTTGCTGCTATTAACCCTCATTTGTGCTCAATATTTTGAATATTTTGAAAGTACCTCAGAACTAAGTATCCAGCTTTTTGGCAGGGGGCTATTTTGGCCATATCCTTTACTTTTTGTTTTTTTTGATACAGGGTCTCCCTATAATCCCAGCTGACCTGGAACTCACTCTGTAGACCAGGCTGGCCTTGAACTCACAAAAGATCCGCCTGCCTCTGCCTCCCAAGTGCTAGGATTAAATGCGAGCACCACCACATCCGGCTTGCATATTCTTATTAGAATTAAATATCAAGTACTATTCTGTTCTCAGTGCATCATATCAAGAGGAACATGGGCATGCAATATGATCAAAATACAATATTTTTTTTTTCTGTCTTTCCAAGAAAGGGGTCTCCCTGTAGCCCCAGCTGTCCTGGAACTCGCTCTGTAGACCAGGCTGGCCTTGAACTCACAACGATCCACCTGCCTCTGCCTCCCGAGAGCTAGGATTAAAGGCATGCGCCACCATGCCTGGCTGATCAAAGTACATTATATATATGCTAGCTTCAGCAGCACATATACAAAGTACATTATATACATATATGAAACTGTAACAATCCATTCTTTTTTTGGGGGGGTGCTTTTTGAGATAGGGTCTCCCTTTAGTCCCAGATGGCCTAGAGCTCACACTATACACCAGGCTGGCCTTGAACTCACAGAGATCCACCTGCCTCTGCCTCCCAAGTGCTAGGATTAAAGGCCTGTGCCACCATGCCTGGCTATGATTCATTCTTTGGTATAATTAATGTGTACTAACAAAAGTGGGGGGAAAGAGAGATATGATGTCAGTTTGTTCATTATAAATATCAATCTTGATTACTTGATTAAAATGGAATCTGTTGGATTTCTCCTGTGTAGTTACTATTGTCATTTTTAATTCGTAGGTTGTCTGTGGGTAAGGGTTTTTTTTTTTTTTATGTGTATGAATGTACTGTCTGCATGTAGGTTTGTGCACCCGTGTCATGCAATACCACGGAGGTCAGAAGAGATTCCCCTGGAACTGGAAGTTAAAGATGGTTCTCAGCCACTGCTGTGTGGGTTCTGAGAATCAAACCTGGGTCCTCTACAAGAGCACTCTTAACCACTAGGCCATCTCTCCAGCCCCAAGGGGAAGTTTTTTAAACTATAAATAATGTTTTTTTTTTCTTGTAAAAGTTTGGCCTAATAGCTTTTTATCCATTTATATAAATAACAAATTTCTATAATAATTCTTGCTTGAATCAGTACTTTTTCTTCACAAAATCTTTTTTTATTGATGTTTTGTGTATTTCATACATCATCTTTCAGTCCAATTTAGATACATTCCGCTCTCCCTGCTCCCCCAGCCCATCCCAGTTCATGCATTCTGCCATACATGTCTTGCATCTTTCTCTCAGTCTTTGCAAAGATTTTTTTCTGCAGAGGCTTGTTGTTTTGGGCAGAATTTAAATGTATCGCTCAGTTCTTTGACCCAGTCCTTATGCTGTTGTTCCTTCCCCTTTGTATTGCTCCAAATTATGCCTATATAAACATCACATTATGTATCAAAATAATGACCTCCAAGAATAAACTGTATGTTAATTCCAAAATATGTTTTGGCGCTCACATTTTTCCCTTTAATTTTATATTATTCTATAATATGAATACATATCTTCCACTCGTATGGTAATTACAATGTCTGAAAATAAGTGATGGGTCAATTCTAGAGCCCGTTAAGCGATTCACATTATAACAGCACAATTGCTTTCAGATAAAAAGAAATATAACAATAATGTTGCTCAGCTTGCCTGCCACCTGGGGATTTGGTGTTAGCATCCACAAATGAGGAAATCCATTCGCCTTTTATTCCCCCCTGGGACTGTGTTACTTCACTTAGCATAATACCTTAGGGTTCCATCCATTTACCTACAAAGTTCATGATATCATCTTTCTTTATCACTGCATAGAACTTCATTGTTTAGATATATCACATTTTTGTTATCCACTCATCAGTTGAAGGACATTTGGGTTGGATAAGCTCTTCGCTATTGTGAAGCGAGCTGCAATAAACATAGATGTGCATGTATCTTTGCAGTAGGACAAGTCTTGTGGATATATACCAAGAGTGGTATGATTGGGTCAGGTGGTAAGCTCATTTTGAGCCTTTTCAGGGTTCTCCACACTGCTTTCCATAGTGGTTGTAGAGTTTTCATTCCCACCAGCAGTGGGAAAATTTTTTCCTGAATGTGGGAAAACAGGGAACCAAATTGAGACGGTCAGCTTGGCAGCTCACTGACTCTGAGGATGGCAATTATGCTTAAAATTATACCAACAGGATATAGGCACAAAGATCCAAAAATAGGGCATGGATAATTTTAACTGTTCTTTGCCTTCAATTCATATGAGTAGAAATACTTTACAATCTGAGATCTCCAGAGACCAGCTGAGGCAAGCACAGGTAGGTAGGCAGCAGCTGGGTGCTTCAGCAAGGCTGATTGTTGATTGATTTAATATAGTTAATCCGTTAATCCAGATGTCTTTGGCTTAATTGGCATTTGTGGCTGTGCGGGTGGAGTTATTCTCCCAGCTGGTATAAAAGGTAGGGTTCTGCTGGGCGTGCTGGCGCATGCCTTTAATCCTAGCACTTGGGAGGCAGAGGCAGGTGGATCTTTGTGAGTTCAAGGCCAGCCTGGTCTACAGAGTGAGTTCCAGGACAGCTGGGACTACAGGGAGACCCTGTCTTGAAAAAACAAAAAATAAAATAAAATAAGGTAGGATTCTGTGAGTCTCGAGATCTGAGATCTCCCGAGACCAGCTGAAGCAAGCACAGGTGGTGGGCTAAATTCGTGGAGCATTCCATATTTAAAAAAAAAAAAAGAGCCTGCACACAAGTGCC